>JAUTXW010004465.1:0-78034 GCA_030620095.1 Kuschelorhynchus macadamiae | reverse complement strand
AGAATTTTCTTAAAACAGGCAGAAGCTTTTATAAAGAATTGTTTTTCTTTTCGAAAAATTATATTGTTATGTTCGTAGTTTTGTCCATCCAATAGCAGACATACTATTATAACAGGGTTGTAATGAGCTCTATAAATTTATAGTATTTATTTATTAAGATATAATAAGTAAAATCAAAGGTACTCTGTAGGTTTCACCGTAGATTATAATTACCAGTGTTATCAAATATAACAGTATAAATAATAATATAAATAGTATAGCATAGTATAAATTTAATTCAATTCATCGACCAATTATATGTCGAACAACAGCAAACTGCAACAACATTGGTAACTTCTTCTTGAATGTACATATTTAACAAACAGGTAGTTATTTAAATAAAGGTTTGATTTTTAAAAACAACTTAAACTTCTTTTAACAAAAATAAGAATATGTGAATTACTGTACAAAAAGCAATGCTTAAAATTAATAACAAAAAGAATCATTAAAACTAAATTAGAATCCAGAAAATAACGGACTTTAAATCCCCAATATCCAAACAAAAGAAAATAACAATCTTTATTTAAACCATAAATTTAACTCTTGAAAATACGTAAAAATTACTCCCCAAATAAACACTAGAATCAAAATAAAATATCTTTGATAATCCCTCAACTTTCACAACCCACAAGCCCTATAAACCACCACAAAAGAAGAATTTAGAATCAACCGTAACTACTAGAACTTTAACACAGAGTATGTCGTGTCCTAGAAATCAGAAAAAAGGTCGACACCGAATTTAACAAGAACTGCCTCTTATTGGGTAAAATCAGGATGCGGCGTCATGCCCTTATTTAATAAATAGTTCATGGGTGTCGCCTCGAATTCGACTTTATGTGAGAATTGAATGAACTGAAATATTTTCCGTCTGAATAAAATAAAAGTACCTTTATAAATGTCTAAAACCTAAACTAACTTATCAGCGTTCTGGATCGAAAATATCGTGGCGAAAACAAGAAAGGCAAATAAAACCCTTTCAGCCAATCTTTTCTGAAGGGAAACAATGCTCTTCCAAAAAAACATCGAATTTTTCAAAACTTCTAATATAAAATATTCTATTGCATTTTTAACATAGTAAATTGACATTTTATTACAATTGAATCGAACCAAATGAAACGTTTCAATTATTATTAGCTTTAACTTAAATGAAAGCGGGTAAAGAAATCTTCCCCCGAGAAAGGGCCATATGATAACCTTAAACTTTTAAAGGGGATGTATCGTCGAGTGCAACTTGACAGGTTTATATAAGTCTGCACAATCTAAAAGACAGCGTTTGAGACAAGTGAAATTTATTATTTTGTTTACCTTTTAAAAACTCTCAAAACTAGTATTAGATAGCTTTACTTTAACGACTACTTTGAAACACTCATGTTTAACATTTTGTCATCAGATATCGACTTTTAGACAAATATCGTTTTAAAATAAATTAAAAATGTATACTCTATTCCATTACTTTAGTCTATTCCGTTACACTGTATATGGGCTTGTATTCGGAATTGTATTGATAGAAGGTTAGGTTAGGTTATGTCACAAGTTTTTGACAAATAGTATAAAAAGATAAGTAGTTTTAATGACTTAACTAATTACCATAATATGTTGTTTTCTGGAGATGAATTTTAAACTACCAATTTACACGCGCTTTTGTTTACAAACTATCCCTTATAAAATAATAAAAAGCCGAAATGTCGGCAAAAAGGAATTGTTCATTATCCTACACTAGCTAATCACCTTATTCTTCTTAAAGTAAATGACATATTCTCACAATGTTTTCGTCCTATCCATTTAACAAGTTTAATTTAGAAAACATGCTTGTAGAACATTTTTTTTTTGCTAAAAACTAGTTTCTTTATTTTACTTTAAATTAATACTCAGCTGTAATGTAGCGGCAAGTAGATAATAAATTTGCTTTCCGACCTGACCGCAATTTGGAAAGGGCCTTAAATTCTATTTTATTTCTCCGCAGACACTGAATACGATTTCGGCAGAGAAGAATTCGACAATTGTGTTTCCGCTACCGATTGACATGCTCACCTACTTCGTAAAAGCCAGCGAGGCATCCAAGGCGAATGCCAGCCAACGCAACTTGATGTAATGCTCTGAATTACCGATGGGGCATTGTGAGACGACTAGGAATTCGCCATCGAGCTCTAGACGTAATTATTGAAAATTCTCTTTGTCGCGTGGTCTTACAAAAAGAAAACATACAAAGTTTAATACGTTTATAGTGAAACGAAAACGGTTGATTCAATGAAGGGAACATTATTGGATTTCTGATTTTTACTTATTTAAACATAGTAATTTTTTATTTAAATTAACTTAAACAAATTTTTGAAATTGATTAACTTAAAATTAAATTTTTCCACCACATTTTGAAGTAACTGTTTCCAAAAGTGTACCGTCACAGATTTTAGTTTTTTGCATACAGATTGAACACTATACAGAGTGTTTCAAAATACGTGTGCCATTACTCGTGAGGAGATTCCCCTCCCAAAAATAAAACTAAAAATCTATATCCGCATGGGTCCGATCTCGCTTCGTTTCTAAGATATTTCTTCTAAGTTTTTATAAGAAAAATGCAATTTAGTTGACCTATATTAAGTCAGGCTTGATATCAATACGCAAAAAATCAAGTATTCTCATGGACATATTTTATAAAAAAAACTAAAGCTACCCTGTGTGACGCACTAATATTATCCCACCTACATTTTGCCAATTGTGTATATGGTCCATTTCTAGACTCCGTGGAAATTCGCAGAATACAAAAAATCCAAAACTACTGCATTCGTTTAATTTATGATATCAGAATGCAGAAACAGGGTTTGCCATAAATTGGGGGAATTAGGATGGCTTAACATGCAGGATCGACGAATTCTACATTCGGTGTATTTTTCTACAAAATTATTAAATTTAAATGTCCACCCTGCCTTCATGAAAAGGTTAAATATTGAACGGATGTTCATAGCTTGAATATTCGTAGACAGTTTTTGCTAACAATACCCTTTCACAATAAAGAAAATGTTGATAAGAGTTTTTCCTATCAGATTGCTTCTTTAATAAACTTAATAAACAAGTATAAAATAACTGACTTTTCATTAACAATAACAACATTTAAACAAATTTTGAGTTTATACTACTTTCAAAGGATGGTCCCTAGATATTTCTAGTTTTTATTATAGCTTCGTATTTAAGTACATCATATATTTTATATATTCTTTGTTTTTATTTTCTTTATTGGCGCATTCTTTCTACGTAGAAATGGTTTTCTCTATGTATTAGATTTGTTCATATCTTAGGTTCATATTTTTTTTTCTTCTTCCTTTTTTTATATATTACACTACCGAATATTCGGCTAATATCAATCTTAGAAACCAATCAAGGGCCCCTTTTGTCCTCACCTCCCCCTACGATCCCCACATGCACATATACATTGTTGCAAAATAAATAACATTCATGCACATAGGCCATGAGGCCACTTTAACATTTCTCTCTTTGCACACCACCCTTTCTAAGTGTAAACTAAGGGAAACATTTGTTGAATCAACCAATTGCATATTTTTTGTGTATCTAGTCACATGTGCACCTTCGTTTTAAAGTAAGGTATACAAAATGGTTATCTAAATGTTTGTCACACTTCTTTTTAGTATACTGCTCTATTAACAATTTTAAAACTGTATACATTCTAAAATTGTATGTTTTATATTTTTGTATAACACAAATTTGGTTAGGAAATCAAACACTCTCGTGTAGCAGTCATATAGATACGATTTTAATTAAAAAAGAAAAAAGAAAACAATACCCCTACATTTAAATTGTATTTTTTACAGGCGAACTATGTGACGAATTTTGTGAAAAGTCCCAAAACGGGTTTCACGTTTACTTTATGTTGTATTGCGGCAAATATTAGGCTAACACGTTCTATTTTATGAATAGAGGCAACTAGTGTAAACATTTTACGGTTTTTCTTATATTGCTAAATATATGATTAAGTGTACTCTAGACTATACATTCTCGATGTGCGTGACAATTTATAAGCAATGTATCTGCACACTTTAGATTATTGTATTTAAAGTAAAAATTGTATTAACCAAAACACTGGACAGTGAAAAAGACTACAGTGCACCTATAAAGTCTTGCACAAATTTGACTAAAAATGAAGCAAATATTTTTAAACGCTAAAAATGTAGAGCTAATTATTAAATTACCGTTTTCCAGACACTCAATGAAAATAGAGATGGAAAGTTTAGGTCATTTTAGTGAACTAGTACAACAGGTCTAGTACAATTTAAGGTACTAGTTCATTGTACTCGTACTACGAGCTTTTAGTACAGATAGAAGTTTTCATATGGATGATATCTGACGTGACATTTTAGAAATGCATTCACAGAATTACTCTAGGTGTACTACTTAGTTCATTTAATATACAGATTTCCAACTCCATTTTGACTGCTGTGTGATTAACTACGTAGAAAATCAAACCTAGTAGGGCCTACAGACTTGTAACTGTTTCATATATGGATGGATATTAGATAAGTATGCAGAAAAGTTGTTTAAAAAATAAATAAATCAACTATTTGCATCAGATTTATCAAACAAAAAACAAAATAACATAGCACAATTCTTACAATAAAGGAACATTAGTATATCAAGATTTTCAAAAAAAAATTTATTAACTACATAAAGTAAATAATTATCACTACAAAATGAAACCATACTAAAAAGGACTAATAAAATGTAAAAGCAATAAGCAGTAGCAACCTTTGTAAAATGCTTTTTTATCGTTATGGTCCCCTGTTTATTTTCATCTGGCAGTTTAATTTTCCCATGGACTAACTTTTATTGTTGGAATACCTAACCTAACCTCGCTTTAGTGTTTATCTAATTATATAGTTGTATGTGCCAGTTTTATATATTTTTACATATTTTTGTTGTTTTAAGGTAATCTTTGTAATTCATAATTTATCAAATACCTTAGTATTAGGTTCTTAATGCATTTTAGGTTTGATGATGCCTGTTTGTTTGGCGAAACACGTGTAATTATAGCTTTTTCCTGTATTAAATCCACTTGACTGAGACCGAGACATTGTTTTTTTTTCTGCAATTATTAAACCAGATGTCTTGGAGATATTGTGGACGAATTACTTCTTTTTCAAAATTTCTGTTAAAAGTAGATAAATTCTTGAATTTTGGTCAAATTTGCGCAAGATTTTATAAATACCATGTAAGCATATATCATAGTAAATAAATACGATTTTGTTTAAACCAATTTATTGCACTTGAATACTTTTTTTGCACATCTACGAACTGTTAGCATATTTTGTAATTTTGTGGAAATAAATCGTTTTAAAAATTTCCTTGCATTTTTTTTTATTAATATAGTTCTTTCAGTGCGCATTACTTTGAATAGTTGAATAAAAAACTTTGTTGCAATGAAACGAAAAACCCGGATTGCTGATCAAAATGAATCTTATTTCTTCAAAACCGACACAAGTAACGAAAAAACATATTTAATCTGGACCTAAAATATATGAGTGCCTGTAACAGACTTTTAAAAAATATGAGAGATAAATGGAAAGTTTTTGATTGTTTAGCTGAACACCCAAAAACTAAAAACGGGAAACCAAAAGTTTCATAGCGACTTAAAAAAGAACTACATATTATATAGTTTTCCAAACAAGTTTTTGTATGAAAATGTGCAACGAACTTTGCATTGAAAAATGGTAAAAAATATTAACACTTATTTTCAAGATATCGATAAAGCAATTTTTTAAAAGTGCCACTATTTCCTCAATATAAAACAAATCGCCATGTCAAAAATGTAGGCTATTATGCCATATATCTGTTAATAGGTAAGTTTGCGACGAAAATGATTGCGGAAAAAATATAATGTATTTATAAATCAGTCGGATTAACTCGTGAGCTAATAGACATACCTAGATATTCCTTGATAAAAAATTGAGAAAACTTGAGACATTTAAGACGATTTAGTTAAAAAAAGAATATTTTTGCCGTATTTGTTCTCATCTTGCAGATGCAGAAGTACTATTGCTTACATGAAAGGTTTTTACAATATTCCGTTTTCACGTAATTTTTCACCGGATGATCAAACGATTTTTTTTATTTTATGGTGTGTCCATATTTTTCTAAATACATCTCTGACAGGTGCCCGACTAGTTTATTTCTACTATGGTAATAATACCCACACAGAAGGTATTCCAAAATATTATTTAGAACGATAGATATCAATTTAAAATGCACCGAGCGGAGCTTCTTCGACGTACATGCAGGGTTTTGGGGGAACTATGAAAGATAGAAAAAATCGACTACGCACGCCCGAACTGGATTTTGATTTGGTTTTAAAAGTAATATGGATTCTATAAAAGTTCTATGGATTATCCTGAATCGCTAGGATTGGTTACAGAAAAAAACAAATGAGCATCGGAAATTAAGAAAATGAGCATCAATTTCGTTATTTCAAATGGAACACCCTGTATCTTATTGCTGATTATAAAAAAACTACGTTTTGAACTTTTATTTCTAAAGATATCCGAGAAATTTGAGAAAAACCCTGTCCTAAGGGGCAGTATGTCAAAGAGAGACGGAAAACGTTCTATCATTGAAGTCGATGCGGGAACATATTGCCTCTCATGGCAGGATTTTTCTCAAATTTCTCGGGTATCTTTAGAGATAAAGGTATCGACAGAGAGACATTCCGAACGTTACACACTTGCTACTTTCAATTGGATTTTCTTAAAAAACAAATATAAAGCCACTTTAATTAACGGTGCAGCATACTATGGTACCAGGTGAAGTACGAACATTCGTATATTCATAGTTCCTGTCAGAAGATAGCTCCGAAACTATTATTTTTAAATGTGTAACATATCAAAAATGTTTAGAATTTTCGAAAAAATCCAGAAATGTAATAATATACAGAGTGTTCCATTTAAAATATGCAAAATAACCATAATTTTTGCGCGTAATTTTTTTACTTGATGTTCAATTGTTTTTATCATAAATTGCCCTTATTCCTTTCTAAAATCCCTGCAACTTCTGTTTTTACCATTTTTCAATATGTTTTAAAATAAAGAAATTATTAGGGTATTGACCATTTGTTGGTCAACCCTGTGTAGTGTAGCCCCAATAGCATCTGGTATTTATCATTAAAGGCAAATTTAATAGAGTGCGACTTTATTTTCGGCTCTAATCTTCTTCATCAATTTTTCCTTTCATAATGGAAATAATGTGAAATAATTTTCCACAAGACTAGGCACATATTGCCACTTGTAGTCTGAGCATTCAAATTTAATGACTAATTTTTTAGAAGGTATTGACAACTTTTGTGGGCTATTCAATATTTAGGGATGAAATATTATGCTATAGTAAAGGAATTTGCTCTTTCGTTGACCATAACTTTTTAACATTTTAACGTTGGTTTGCTTCTATCCGTTCATAAAAAAATCGGTAATTTTCTTTACCTGGAACGTCCCTTGTTATGATTTTTTTTCCATTCGTTAGGAATAGTGAAGTGTGACCCAGTTTAGTTCAGTACATAGTCACAGTATATATGTGTAACACAGTGGCGGCTCACGGTTAACTTTTCAGAGAGGTCAATATATGTATATATATATATATATATATATATATATATATATATATATATATATACTAACATTCACATTGATATGTTACACCTTTAAAAATAATATTTTCGGAGCTATAAAGAGTTCAAAATCAGTATTTTGGCTAATTTGCATTATTGTAAGAGCTATCTGCTGGCAGGAACCATGAATATACGAATGTTAGTACTTCACCTGGTACCATAGTATGCTCCACCGTTAATTAAAGTGGCTTTTTAATTGTTTTTTAAGAGAATCCAATTGAAAGTAGCAAGTGTGTAACGTTCGGAATGTCTCTCTGTCGATACCTTTATTTCTAAAGATACCCGAGAAATTTGAGAAAAATCCTGCCATGAGAGGCAATATATTCCCGCATCGATTTCAAAACGTTTTCCGTCTCTCTTTGACACACTGCCCCTTAGGACAAAGTTTTTCTCAAATTTCTGGGATATCTTTAGAAATAAAGGTTCAAAACCTAGTATTTTTATAATCAGCAATAAGATACAGTGTGTTCCATTTGAAATAACAAAGTTAATGCTCATTTTCTTAATTTCCGATGCTCATTTCTTTTTTTCTGTAACGAATCCTATATAAAATCAAAAGAAAAAATAAAATACCCTTATCCCTTCGGAATCCCATATCCAGTCAGATACATCGTACATGTTTTTTAATTACCAATTTACTTTTATGTTTTTGTCTTTACTTGTCTGCCGAATTTTAAGTTCCGGCAAAGGTCAACATCTGGCCTTATATTCGAGACATTTCTCAAAGTTCAGCTAACTGGAGATTTTTAAAGTCTTAAGATTCTAAACCACTGTGGCTACCATGATTTAAAACGTTAATTTTTTCAGTTAATTTATACCACAAAATCAAGAAACAAGTCTTGAAAATAAAATAAATTCTATAAAAATACGCTATCATAACCACAACATATCACACGATTCACATTAGACGCATCAACTGACAAAAATGTTTAAGTTTCCTCGGCACGGCTGTTGACCCAAAATTTGCCAATGTAAGCCGTATATTACCTACGCGCCCCTATGCAAATTCAATCGGGAACACTCGGGAAACACTTGCCTCCGTTTATGACCACGAGGATATCGCGGGCTGCCAGCCAAACGAAACGAAACCTTCGGAGATCGTTGTACGACGCATCGATAGTGCGACTGTCGCGAAATCAACATGAAAATTCAATTCAAATTTAAAAGAAACTAAAAAAATATTAATTATTTATTATTTTCTGTTTGGAAATATTTATTGGGGGGTCATTGACCATATGACCTAATAGAGGAGCCGCCACTGACTGTTATATATACTGTCTTTTCATTTTTATGTTATATATACTGTGTTATGTTTTATGTTATATATACTGTCTTTTCATTTTTATTGGACGCCAGTTTATCCCATTTTCACCTTTAAATTTTCTGCAAAATTTAAAGTCAATTAAACAAGATGTTTTACGATAATGTTTTTAAAATTTTATTTGGCAGCCATTTCGTTTGGCCATCTTAAATTTAAACCCATATTATCAGACTTTACCCATTCCGTTGGGCCGCAGATATTGCCCAGATCTCTGAAGATTTTTTTTCGTGCAATCGATTATGTTAAACGTCGTGTATTATTTGGGGTTAGGATCAAGTAATAAAAAACAAAAGCCTTTTTTTCTTAATTGACATACAAAAAATTTCGTGAAAGCTTCCGTTCATGACACGTAAATCATTTAGCAGCCATTTTGTTCGGCCATCTTGAACTATAATTTTACTAGTTGATCCTTATGCCACAATTAGTTATGGCACAGAATTTTAATTCAAACCATTAAGATGTCTTTCAAGACTGAGTTTTTTGACACCGCCAAATTAATACTTCATTTTCGTGCAAAACTTGAAATAAATTGGATAAGCACTTTCTTAATAATAATTTTTTTAACATTTCACTGGGCCACCAGTTTGTTTCGCCATATTGTATTTTTATCAAAATATTACCAGGTCATCCCCATACGACCCTTAATTTTTGACTAAAATTTGAAGTCGGTCGGGTAAATATTTTTTAGCTACGCCGAGAACAAACAGATCAGCAGACCGACAGCTCGACAGACAGACAGAGAGACCGACGGAATTGAGAAAACATGTTTTTCGTTATCTAGGGACCGTGAAAAGTGATGGCTTGAAAAAATCTCGGAGGGTGATATTTTCACGATTACAATATTCCCCTTTTACCAGGGAAGTAAAAATTGTAAAGTTAAGGAGCACCGTGCTGCATTGTTTTGGTAGGCAAAAACATGTACCGTGGTAGTGATCGGACAATTTTATTAAAGTAAAATTGTTTATAAACAAATAAATCCGACTTTAAAAAAAGGCACTAAAAAGTGATAAATCTCTATATTTATAACACTAAGCCAGAGTTCGTGGGATTTGTTGAGTTGTACTGCACCAATTTACATGATTTTTTTTAATGATCGTCTAGTTACGGAGACTTTTCAACAGTATTTTTTGTACTGTTTTATTACGTATTTTTTTCTATAAAACCAATAAGTTTTTCTTCAATAACGTTTCTGTACAATGTGGTGAATGCGCTTCATATTCTTATAATTCCACTGGAAACTCATCGCGCCATCTGACGAAAAAGGCAGAACAAGGTCTGTCGGGCCAGTTAGTAACATTTCATTTCATTTGGAAATATATGTACTATTTTCCTATCCTAAACATTCACATAAACGAGGCACTCTACAATTTGTTGCCGCTGAATATGTTCTCTATTATTTTATTTATATTTTTTAAAAGTTGTATCTGTAATGAGAGTACACACAAAAAATAATAATTTATAGTGAACACAAAGCTGCATTTATTCTAATTGCAGTAATTTTCTTTTGTCCGACTACGCTAATGGGAATGAACAACAGGTAATGGCACAAATAAAGCAACAAGAGGGTTCGTTTTTATGCGGATGTTTCCATGAGAGCTCCACCGGAAAACACGGAAACATTGTTTTCTTTGATAAAATGATTTTGTTATTTTCAGGAAAATTAACATGGAAACTTTTTGTAGGGTGCATTTCATTTTCTTTTTTAAAGCAAATCTACCTATAATCAATATTTTATTATTTAAAATACGGCATAAGGTAAGTTAAAAAAGAAAAAAATGTTATATACTTGGTGATACAAAAGACGTGTAAAAGGCAGCCATAAAAACTACTTATGGGTTTATGGAATAGTGTATATATATTTAGACTATCGTATTCAGCTTAAAATTACCTTGTGAACGATATATCATAAGTGAGCTTTTGTTTTCAAAATTGCTGTTGAACAGTCATTTTTGAAAATTAGACATTAGATTTTTTGAAGATAATAATAATTGTTCTAAACGGCCCAAAATAAACTTATCTGTCCGTTTCTCAGATCATTTTGATCTAAAAATAGTAGGTAGAAATAGATGTTTTTTAACTTCTGGTTTTATCGAATGAACAATTTAGTCCAAAATTTCTAAATACACTTTCTATACTATTTTTTCCGCAATAATTTCGTAATCGTACCTATTTACAGATATACCGCATGTTAACCTATATTTTCGATGACAATTTATTTTTTATTGAGGAAATATTGCCTTCTTTAGATAACTGCCTTATCGACATCTTGAAAATAAAAGTTAATATAGAATCGAAAGTAGAAAAAGATTAACGCGGCAAGAACTAAGTATGTAGTAAAAAAAGGATTTTTTTGGAATGACTGGAAAAGCAATGAGATCTGGCCAACTATAGACCGTGTTTCTGACTTAAGCTCTTCATAAGTATCATCAACTAGTTGAAGGACGAGTACAACTAGCGCCAAAGTTAATACACAAAACCACACCAGATTCACCACCAGGAGCAAAACCGAAAATTGTGGTTACCAAGAGAGCATTCGAAATTTTCGCCGGACTTGATAATCTATTACCACGAAGCAGTAATGTGGCGAAATGCATAACCCAAGAGTATAATTTTTAGTATAAATCTAATCAACACTATTTTTGTATTGTTTTATTGCGCATTTTTTTTATAAAACTTATATATTTTTCTTTAATAACATTCCTGGATGATGTGGTGAATGCGCCCCATATTCTTAAAATTCCATTGGAAACCCATCGCGCCATCTAACGGAACAAGGTCTGCCGGGCTAGCATATAATATTCTGTTTCATCTAGAAATATATGTACTATTTTGCTGGTCTAAACATTCACATGCTCAAAACTAGACGGGCGAGGCGCTCTACCATTTGTTGCAGCTGAATATCTTCTCTGTTATTTTATTTATATTTTTAAAAGTTGTATCTGTAATGAGAGTACACATAAAAAATAATAATTTTTAATGAACACGAAGCTACATTTATTCAAATTGCAGTAATTTTCTTTTGTCGGACTATTCTCGGACCCTTATCTCACCAATTCAGAGGCAACTTGTACCTCGAACAACAGTAAACTGCAACAACGTTGGGTTTCTTCTTGAATATAGATATTTTAACTAACAGGTAGTTTACTTAAATAAAAGATTTGGTTTTTTTAGACATCTATTAAGAAAAAAAAATTATTAAAATCTAGAAAATGACGGTATTTACTTAAAATCCCAAACTTAGTGCAAAAGAAAATAAAAATCTTTAAATAAACCATAAATTTATTTCTTGAAAGTACGTAAAAATTACTCCTCAAATATACATTATCTTTAATAATCCCTCAACTTTCACAACCCTCTGTATATGCAAAGCCCCATAAAGCACCTCAAAAGAAAAATTTTAAATCAACTGTAACAAACAGAACTTTGACACAGACTAACTCTTGTTTTAGAAATCGGAAAAAAGGTCGACACCTAATTTGACAAGAACTGCCTCTTATTGGCTGAAATGCAATGCGTGGTCATAGACGCACCCTGAATCATTAATTAATAAATACTTCATAGGTGTCGCTTAGGGTTCTACTTTATGTATGAAATTGAAATATAATTACAATCTACGTCTAAATGAGATAAAAGTACCTTCTATATAAATGTCTAAAACTTAAACTAACTTATCAGCGTTCTGACTCAAAATAATCATGGCGAAAAAAAGAAAATCAAAGAAAAACCCTCTTAACCATGTTTTCTGATAGGAAACAATGTTTTCCAAAAAAACATAATAAGTTATTCTATTGTATTTTTAACATAGTAAATTGACAATTCTTTATAATTAAATCGAACCAAATGAAATATTTCAATTATTATTAGCTTTAGCTTAAATGAAAGCGAGCAAAGAAAGCTTCCCACGAGGAAGCGCCATATGACAACCTTAAACTTTTAAAGAGGGTGTATCGTCGAGTGCAACTTGACAGATTTATATTATAAATCTGCAAAATCTAAAAGATAACGTTTGCGATAAGTGTTATTTATTATTTGTTTAGCTTTTAAAAACTCTTAAAACTAATATTAGATAACTTTACTTTAATGGCTTCTTGTTAGTTCATTAGTCTTTTCTATATCTACCTTTCCTGCCTTGTGTGGACAGTTTCTGCTCTTCAGATTCTTTTATTTATTTTGACAGTAGTTCTTCTGCCGCTTCGTCTAGGTAACTTTTTTCCTCTGCCGTTACATTTAACGGTGGGCTTCCCATCATTAGATTGACGCTGTCTGATAAGAATATGTAACCCTTACTAGTGCTTTCTTGGGACACTCACATACAGGCTTCCAACCGTGAAAACTTTCATACTATATATATCATTTCTTTTGCAGCGGTTTTTGTTTTTATCAGTTTTGTGAATTTTGTATGGTCTGCCAAAAACAAACTTGGAAAAATTGCTGTCCTCACACGCTTCTAGGAAAGGCATCTTACATATGTCCAGTTTCCAGAGGCATTGAATTTCTACATATACTACATATGGTTTTATTCCAAAGGATTTGAACCACGGAAAAACTGCCAGGACTACCTTAGACAAAAATCCAGGTTCCAATGGATACTCGCCTAATAACATCCACGACTTCCCTTAGTTACTAAACAATAAACTTTTAATAGGACACATTCCTTCTAAGATATTTATGCGAAATATATCTAAGTACCTATTTTTTCCCACTAGATATTGTCCTCAAAATCACTTTTGCACATTGTTCTTAGGACATTTAGCATTGTATGAATCAAATATAATGCACCCATAAATTTTTAAACTATACTACGCTTTTAGGAAAGTTGACTGGTTTGGTAATTTAGCACCACTTTATTATAGAGCTTTTAACGCTCAGTTTTAGCATTTTAATAATGAATATACAAACATTTTACATAGTGTTCTGGACTAATTTATTATAGGCCAAGAAAATAATAAAAATAATAGGAATTTTCCCATACTGAAAATAATTGTGTAGTGTATCTTACGAGGGAAGTATTGTAATTGTGAAAAAAACCTTCTAGATTAAAATTAGCGGGTCTCATAAAAATACTTTTTCTAGCCTTTTGATATGTGCCCGGTAAAAAAGCATTTATTGGTTTGGGAAGAAATCGAGAAAACCACTTAAAAAATGAGCTTTTTTGCAAGTGTCAATAACTTATGAAATTTTGAAAGATATAAATCTGAAATTGTAAAATCGTACAAAGATAACCTACGTGATGCTAAATATATGTGCATTATTTAAAAACAATTGTGATGCAAAAGGAAATAATCCAAATCTGTCTTGCTGACACAAGAATTCATTTTGTTCGCAATAACAGATACAATACACAATTATTTAATGATGAAAAAGTTAAATATAAAATATTGAAAATAACTTTTAAATATAAATTTCTATATATCCAGTTTCATTTCTTTTCGTGATACTGACAATTTGGGCACTTTAATCAGCTGTAAAGTGTAACTTGAATTCTAACAAAACGGTTTGCACTTTCCTTTCTTAGTTTTTAAATATCTATAAAATGACGTCAACTGCCGGTTAAACCGGACAAAAATATATCATTTACAAGTTGATGATATAAAATATCTAAAAACTGCTGATGATGCTAACCGTTTTGTTTTAAATCAAACCGTTTAGAATCTACGCGCGCCCAGAACGAAAGTAAGTTGTGGTGTAGTGTGGAAAAAGTGACAATTTCATTGAAAAATTAATAACAGGTTCCAAATGTTAGGACTTTAACGATAGTTTTGTTTTTAACTTTAAAATTTCTCTCCCTGTACATAAAATCTAATTAAAGCTGCGTAATTATATCACCAAATAGTTAGATTTTATGTACAACAAAATTTTAAAGTTATAAATCATGGAATAAAGTTAATCGTTAAAGAGAAGATAAATTTGCAAGTCCACTTTATTAATTTTTCAATGAAATTGTCACTTTTTCGACGTGGAACTTGCCAAATAATACTTTCGTCAGGATGAATCGGCTGTAGATTCTAAACGGTTTGATTTAAAACAAAACGGTTTGCACTTCCCTGTCTTAGTTTTTAGATATCTGTAAACTGACATCAACTTCCGGTTAAACCTGAAGTTGCAATTAACTTTTTAACCGGCATACGCTTTTAACATATTTAAAAACTAAGATGAAATCAAACCGTTTTAAACATTATAGATGTTTATATGATTAAAAGTTATTTTGTCATTTTATGAAAAGAAATGAAATTGGATATAAACGAAAATATTATAAAATAAAACTTCGTTTTGCTTCAGTATTTTATATTTAACTTTTTTTCGTGTACTCAATCATTATAAGAACAGATACTGGTCTCAAGAAAACCCACCAAATATTTTTTCGTCGTCAGCAAGACAGATTTGGATTAAAAGTATCTTGTTTCATATTTAAGACAACCATTAAGTTTTACATTTATAAGGATAACTTACATGCGAATAAATATTTTGAGATTTTGGAAATAGCTTGGTCCAATGTTTTCGATAACAACACCACCGTCTCGACTAAGTGGTATATAGTTTCAACAAATCGAAGCTGCTAGCTACAATTCCCAACCAATAAAACTATTTTTAGACCACAA
Organism: Kuschelorhynchus macadamiae; assembly: GCA_030620095.1. NCBI lineage: Eukaryota > Metazoa > Arthropoda > Insecta > Coleoptera > Curculionidae > Kuschelorhynchus > Kuschelorhynchus macadamiae. The sequence continues at coordinate 62,415 of JAUTXW010004465.1, read as the reverse complement.
CATCCCTGATCAATTGATAGGTAATGATGGCCTCCTAGGTCACCGTATTTGTCAATTTTAGATTTCTTTTTGTGGAGATATTTAGAAAACCAAAACACCCCGACATAAAATGAAAAGCCTTATAAAGAAAAAAATGTGAGCCATGTTTGAAGTAGAATAGTAACCAGTTCGACTAGTTTGCATGAGATTAATCAATTGTAGAACAAACCTTTTCCCATATTTTCTTAATTTTATTATTTTGTTTTATATTGCAATATTTGGTTTAAAATAAACAATTTATATTTGTTTTTTGTAAAATAATAAACTGAAATATTACGTTTTTTGTTCACTTTTTATTTATGATAAAATTTATAGAAATAGGCAGTAATTATAGAAATGAGTAATAATATATTTTTACAAAGAAATATGTGGTAGAAATAATGAATCTAATAAAAAACAGTGTCATCATGAACTATTATAAGAAAATGAAAGAATTTATTAAAATTATCGAATGCTGCCATAATATCAGGAATAAGTATCAGTAACTATATATTTTTGAAAAGCCGAAAATAAGCCTAATGTAAACTGAAAAACACATACAGGGCGTTCTATTAAAAAAAGCTAACTTTGGGTAATATATCAAAAATGACAGATATTTTAAAAATTGACTACACTACTGGATTTTAAAAATAAAACTGTATAAATGCCGTTTTTATCATCTCAATAAATAAAACAAAGGGGTCCTAAAATGCAATATTTTCAATTTCCTCCTGTATCTTATAAACGAAGCGGGCTACGAAAATTTTGTTTAAGGCATTGTAAGTCCAAAAAGTAGCACAGGTTCGAATAGGAATAATAAAAATTCACATGTGACGTCACTGCACACGCAAGAACATACCTTTAAATCTGTGTTATCGTGCATCAAACCACTTTACTCCAGATACGACTATTCTTAATAGTAGGTAATAAAACAGCCGACTTTTATTATTGGGCTAAACTTTGCTCGAATCAATAAGTAAAGACTTTCCTTCGTATATCTATTAGACCCGTAGGGATCGGGATGCCTCGTGCATTAAACTAGGATGGCAAGAACCGACTGCTACAATCTTACCATGCAATAATTTATGAGAACAGCTGACCAGGTCAAACACAAATTACTCTACACTGTGTGCCAAAATTATAATATATCTTCCATGAAAAGTTTGAGGCACTTCTGCAACTCAGAAAAAATAACTAAAATATGCAAAGTGCGAAAAAAATAAGTGCAATAGCTAACTTTTGTTTAGAGGAACTCATTCAGAATTTGATGTAAACTTTAATTTGACAATACATCATTTACGATGCATTCTCTTTTACCGGTTTGAAAACTTCTACTTTTGCTTTTGTTGCCACTCAGACATACTAAATAAAATTGTAATAAGTTTATAGTGCCCTCTAATGTATTTTATTGAAACTACACACTAGTTAGCGTAGACAAGTACAACAGCTTCTGCATCCCAAAGATAAAATATCCTTATTTGTTTTTTAGCAGTATAGTGTTCTTATATTATTTAACGTATAGAGTTGTTTTTGTGGGTTTAGAATAGCAAATAAAACATCTTTTTATTTAGGCTCAAGTCTTGTCCCAAAGCCAAACCGTCCATTGGCTGTGGCACTTGCGAAAGATGGTTCCACCCTGACTATGCTAGCATTAATGAGGAGGAGATGAAGCCCAGGCAAAAAGGAAAAACATCCTGGAATTGTGGAACCTGTAAATTTAATGGAAACAAAAGGAGCCTCGAGCTATCTTCTGCCTCCTTATCCATCAGCCACTCTAACAGCAAGAACGCAAGTAGCTCCAATGAAAGAAGAGAGGATGTAAGTCAAGTAATTACAGAAAATGAAAATATAAGCGGTAAAATCTTATTGGAAATTCAGGAAATGCCCAGAGAATTCAAGGAAATAAAAACTTCCTTAGAATTAGAATTTTTGAATCATCTTTTAGAAACTGAAAGGGAGAAAAAAACGAAAAACTGACAGAAACTGTCAATAATATCAAGGAACAAAATCAGCACCTTCGATCAGAGCTAGATTATGTAAAAAATAGTGTTCACAGGCAAGAGAGTATCGAAATTCAAAATAACGTTATTATAACTGGAATTAGTAACTATCCTAAAGAGAATCTTCACACGATTGAGGAAAAAACTATGCAAGTGTTAATTTTCCTGGACGAAAATGTGCAAAAAAATAATATTAAAAGCATTAAATCGATAAACCAAAAAGAAAACAATGCCCAGGTTCGAGTATCCTTTTAAAACATTAACAAAAAATAGTAAAGGCAAAATAACTGGACAGATTTGCAATATTGCTGGTGCAAAAAATATCTTTATAAACGCAGAAATGATCTCGCCAGGGAATAACCTGCTAAAGGACTTATTTAAATTAAAAGAAGGGTCGATATATGCAAGACTTGATGAACAGGCCAATGCTGTCAGAATTAAGTCATCCAAGCAAGTAGTTGACATGATCAGAAACATCTCGTAAGTTTACAATCTGACGGTTTACTTGGAACATTTTTGTATATATATAAACATTTAAAATGACCAATCAAAATACATTGCTGGATGATTACTTGTCCTACAACTGTGAACACTGTAATGATATTTCTAAATTAGGATATGAATTACATGATCTTAATGTTATACACATTAATATTTGTGGCATAGGTAAAAATTTTGATAGTCTTTTGACATACTTAAGTTTTTCAAATATAATATTTGATGTAATCGCGTTATCTGAAACGCATCTAATACATAATGGCCAACATTTTCAAATACCTGAGAATGAGGCATTTTATAATTATAGCCATATAAATAAGTGCGATGGATTTATTTTATATGTTAGGAGTGAATGTGTGAGAGAGTGTGAAATTATAAGTGTAGGTAATAGCAGATTTGTCAGGGCAATTCTTAGCAAGAATGGAGTTATTGTGAGTGTAACGGGTAATTATAGGTTGCCATCAATAAACAAAGATGATTTTTTACTAGAACTAAATGAATTATTATCCACAAAAATAATTAAAAAGTTTGATATAGAAATATTTTTAGGTGACATCAATTTAAATATTTTAAAAAGCAGCAAGAAAATAGTAAATTTAAATATTTTACAAACCTACAGTCTTAATAGTCAAATTAATAAACCTACAAGAATAAGAGAGGATCAGCAACCCTCTTGTATTGATCATTTTTTTCTCAAGGATTTGAAAAGACACTAAGAGGTACAATCTAAAATAGTAACTAGTGGTATTTCAAACCACTATCCCATGATCTTAAATATACAGCTTAATGCAAAGCTAACTCTAGTGAGCGAATTATATATGACAAAAATAAACTATACGAAATTAAATAAAAGTTTACAGAACGAAAAGTGGGAAGATCTATACAAAAGAATGATGTACATGACTGCGCTGCACTTTTGGTTAATACTTTAAAAAAACTTAAATCAAGATTCAGAATCAAAACCAATAAACAACAAAAATCGTAAATTAAAACCATGGATAACACAGAGTCTCAAAGAGACAAAGAGATAAGCTTAAAAGGCTCAGTACCATCCTACAAACCCCAGAAGCTTTCCAAAAATTTAGAACTTATAAAGACCATCTGAGTGCCTTGATAAAAAAGACAAAAAATGATTATTGTTCACTAGAGCTAGAGAATTCCAAATTCCAAAACGAACATGGAAAATAATTAAACAGGCAACAAATGAAAAATAAAATAATCAAAAATTGTTTTAACTCGATAGTTGACGAAGGTGGGATGGAAGTAAAGTCAGACCTTGAAGTGGCTACTGCAATAAATAATTATTTTTGTAAAAAAGATACAAAAATGGCCACTAAGATATTAAAATTAGATTATAAATGCAAAGTTAAAAATAAAACAAATTTAAATTCCATATTCCTATAACTAAAAATGAAATTTTTTTACAATTAAAAACTCTTAAAAATGAATCTATTCCTGGCTGCGATAAAATAACTGTTAATACACTAAAATGCACACATATCTACTAGAGCCACTGCAATACCTGATAAACCTTATTTTTTTAGGGGGGTTTCCAATTTGCATGAAACATGCTATAATTACACCTATTTATAAATTTGGAGACACAAGGATGCCTAATGATTACCGTCCCATAGCATTAACAAACAATCTTTCCGAATTGATTGAAAAATGCATAAAGTTGAGATTAATCGAATTTCTTGAACAAAATAATACGATTTCGAAAAACCAATTTGGGTTCAGGAACAACTGTAGTACTGAAGATGCTATAATATCTTTTACAGACTCTATTTATTAGACATTTAGGTAGGAAAAATCATGCCGGGAATATTTTTGGACCTAAGCAAAGCATTTGACACTGTGACACATCGGGTTCTACAAACTAGAGAACATAGGAATTAGAGGCATTGTATACAAACTAGTAAGCTCTTACCTAAACAACAGAACTCAAAGTGTAAAAATAAACAAGAGTATAAGTGAACTTGGTCCGGTTGAGATCGGTGTGCCACAGGGAACTGTATTGGGTCCCATTTTATTTCTTATATATGCAAACGACTTACTCAGCCTACTGGCGGATGCTCCGGGAGAAGTGATTTCTATTGCAGATGATACTACCATTCTTATTAAAGGAAATAGTTGGAAAGAAATAAAGTTTAAATCAGAAAATACAATAAAAGAAGTCAAAGCATGGATTGTGGTTTTCGGTTAAAAAATTAAAAAAACATCTGAAACTAAGTACCTTGGTATAATGATTGACTCTAATTTGAATTAGAATTCACACATAACATACCCATCAAACAAAATTAGGAAACTCATCTATACATTTTGCCAACTAAGACAATTTATGGAATATAAAGTACTAAAAAATATCTCTTTATCACTTGTTGAGTCAATATTAAATTATAGTATTACCGCGTGGGGCGGAGCAAATAAAACCATTATGGGAACTTTGATTGTCACCGAAAAGTATATGTTAAAAACAATGTTAAGAAAGCCTAGACTTTACTCTTCCAGTGCTCTTTTCTCTGAAGCTAACATCCTAATGCTCTATCAATTATATATTAAAGCTGTAATAAGGTATATTTCCAAAAACAAAAACGCCCTAAACACTTAAATCTCACCTAGTTAACGCAAATTGCAAGAAATTGGTAGAAATCCAAAATGCAAAACTAGTAAAATGTCAGAAAAACTTATACTTCACTATGCCAAAGATATATAACATGCTACCGCATGAATTTAGAAATAAAAGTTTCCATAAAATAAAGGGTAACATTAACGAATGGTTAATAAAAAATGATGTAACTTCGTTTACAAAATAAAATAGTTTTGATTTCGATTATTTTTGTTGTAACTGTAATTGTACTATAACTTTCTATCGTATTATATTTTTTTCATTCGAACTCTCTCTTGTATAAAACTTTGGTAATATTATGTACATATTTAATAATTTAATATAAATCATTGTGTTTAATAAATTAATAAGATTAATGGAAAAGTGCATACACATAGTGTATCCACTGTGCACAAACATTTATCTATGTATATTTGAACAATGTAACTTATTTTTTGAAATATATTTGAATTTGAATTTGGAAAAGAAATTATAATATACTTATTATCTATCTCTACAAACCGTTCACGAAGATTCTCACCAGGCGACTAACACCCAAGCTAAACCGCTACCAGCCCGTGGAGCAGGCTGGTTTTCGATCCGGGTACGGCACTAACGATCACTTGATGGTTATTAAAACCTTAACTGAGAAATCTATGGAATACAATAGACCACTCCTGCTTGTTTTCGTCGATTACGAGAAAGCATTCGACTCCATAAAGCACACCGAAATGCTCAAAGCACTTGCCGACTGTCGAATAGACTACAGATATTCCGCCGTAATACAACACATTTACGAGAATGCAACAGCGAGTGTCAGCCTGCATGAAGAAAGGAACAAATTTAGAGTAGCACGTGGGGTCCGTCAAGGTGATACAATCTCGCCAAAATTATTTACCACTCTAGTAGAATATATGTTCAAGAACATCGAACTGGATGGCAAAGGCATTAATATTAACGGGGAATACCTCACCCACCTACGTTTCGCCGACGATATCGTGTTGATCTCGGACAGTGTGTATAAGGCAGAAATACAGCTCAGGGAACTTATAACGGCTTCACACAGGGTTGGCTTTAAAATCAACACTTCCAAAACGCAGTTCATGACAAATCTAGTTGCTAGCCGAAATATCTTGGTAGATGGAAACCAAATTTCCCAAGTCACATCCCACAAATACCTGGGGCATGAAATAAGAATCGGCAGAGATAATCAGACCTGCGAGATTGAAAGAAGAATTGGATTGGCGTGGGCTGCTTTTGGAAAACTAAAACGTGTCTTCAAGACTGATATTCCTGTATGCTTGAAGCGTAGTACCTTTATGCAGATAGAGTACCAAATGAGCAAATACACCGAAGAACAAGAGTGACAGACGCAGTTAGGCGAATAACTCATCTTAAGTGGTATTGGGCTGGACACGTAGCCAGAATGTCTAACGAAAAATGGACCAAGAAAATCATGGAATGGCGTCCTAGACAGGACACAGAGGGCGTCCCCTAACCCGTTGGACAGACGACATAAAGCGCATAATAACAAACTGGCTTTAGAGCGCTCAAGATCGAGATGGATGAAGGCTAATGAGAGAAGCCTATGTTCAGCAGTGGACGATACAGGCTGTTTGATTATGATGATGATTCTCTATCATAAAAGGTAAAGGCGGGTAAGAGTGCGCAGTTAGTGAAAAATTATTTGTTAAAAATAAATGTGAAATATTAGAAACTTGCAAAATGTATTTAGACATATGTCATTTGGGTAACAAAAGCATATAGCAAAAACATATAAATTCTGAACGAATAAAAAATAAAAATTAATTTTAAAAAGCAACAAATGCGTACGCAACACCTTATTATTCTAGATGGTAACATTATTCACTATCTTTATCACAAATGTCACAAAGAAATGTTCCCAGTCCGGCACATGTAGTACAATCTTCATGATACCAATTTTGACATTCATGGTACTGTTTCCAATCAACATCTGATGGATCTTTATAAAGTTCTTTGCATTTAGGCCACTGGTAGTTTATAGATTTTTTTACCTTCTTTGTTTCATTTGGAACTAGCTGTCGTTTAGCAGTCTTTGCTTTGGTCATCATTTGCTCCTCTAAGTCAAACATAAGGTGGGCTGGTTAGAATGTCAGATTTTTTGCTTTTTCTAGTTGCCGGAGGTCTATTTACCTTAGGCAAAGGTTGAAAGACTTCTGGGGATATGAAAACATTCGATGAACTGGAAGAAAAAACTGGACGTTGTAAATCAGTTGTTATTTTAATATTCATCTTTTTCGTTATAGTAGAATCGATTGATTGCCTGGAGCAAGCGGAAGTAGATGGTTGTAAATTATCGTAAGGTAAGTAGAAATTGAGGCATCATTATATAGTTGTGTGGCATTCGCTGAGCCCTTCACCAATCCGGATAAAGGAGTATCATCATTGGATTCTGAATCTGCGTTGTCTATTGTAGAACATTCTGGTTTTTCTGTTACGGAAGCTGCCGCAAAATCTTCGTCTGTAATACGTCAAGGTTATAAGGCCAAAAAGCGCGTGATCTAAAAGCATTTACAGCTTTTTCTATTGTTGCTACTTAAGAAAAAGCATATCCAAAGAGTTTGCTTATTTGATATTTGGTAATAGGACGACCTATTGTTGATGGCTGCCAAAGAGATGTGGCTTGAGTGATTATCCAATATTAACAAAATTGGTTCATATGAAGTGCTTTTTTCACGTTTTTGGAAATGGTCAATGCATTTCAAAAATAGGTCTGTATTGATAAAACCTGTATCTAAAACTTGTAAAATTGAACCTACTATAGAACCGTTGATCAGTTCTTCTTTTCTTCTTTTACGCGGAAATAGTAAAAATAGTCTAACATATTTACCTGTTGCACTGATAGCACACACAGCCGTTATAAGCTGCCCCCTCTCAGCTGACACAATTATTCCTACCGTTCTTTTTCCAGTGGGAGCGATAACTTTGGGACTTTGTTTGGCACGATAAGAATGCCAGATTCATCCATGTTATAAATTCGATGCGGTTCAATGCTTTCGATAATATCTTTAAGGTTTTGAATAAACCTTTGAACTTGCACCTTGTTAAAAAAGAAAACGCCCAATCCTTCCCAGACATTTTTTTCTTTGCTGAATCGGTTATTTACTTCATTTCTCTCAGCAAACTCAAATACCAATTGTTGCAAAGACTTCAATATTAACCCGTAAAACTGTTATCGAGTTGGCTACAATACTCAACTAACTACCTCTCCATTTCTTCACTAAAAATGGGTTTAAACCTGCCAAGACTTTCCGGCGTTCTGGCTTGATTGACACTATATGATTTTGCAACGGGCCTTTTACTTTCACCTCGTCCTTCTGTGTTTTTCGCATCGTTAAGTATTTCTTCAATAAACACTGACTTTCTATTAGATTTCCTTGTGTACTGTATTACAATTTTGCACCGTGAAATTAACGAAATTCATGACAAAACACTAAAAAATTGCCACCTTTTTCGAATAATCCGGCAAAGAGTATGACCTCCTAAAAACACTGATAGAGAATGTCGTATTCTGGTCAAAATTTGCAGAACCTTACGAGAAATACAAGCCCAATGTATTCACGTGTCAAAATTAAATAATTCCAAGGAATGTGGTAGATTATGGCTACATAGGTCTGGTTAAAATTTAATTAAAAAAAAGCCGTTATTAACAGCTATTCAAAACAAAAAAACGTTTGAATTGGGCAAAATCGAAAATATCTTGGACAACAGAAATATGGAGTATTATTATCTTCAGCGACGAATCGACATTTGGTGTCTGCGTAGGTGATTTTCGACAAAAAGTGATTCGTACAAATACTGTCGAAAGCGTAGAGTAAAATGTCCCCAGGGGATTATGATATATGAGTAGTAAAGGAGTTAGTAAATATAAGTTCATTCATTTAAATGCACAAAAGTACCAACAAATTTTATCACGAAGCTTAATTCCAACAGCAGATCAAAGTTTTAGAAATGATAATTTCATATTTCAGCAAGACGGTGCACCTTGCGACACTAGGAAAACAAAAAAAAAATAATATAAAAGTTTTATCATGGCCATCGAGTAGCCCAGACTTGAGTGTCATTGAAACTTTATGGCATCAGATGAAGAAGGCTGCGTATCGATCCTCAGCGTACAGATGTTGCATTAAAGGCCAAAATCACGCATTGGGGCTATTTCACTTCCGAATATTACAAAACCTTAGTAAATTTCATGCCAAATAGTTAGCAAATTTGATATGTTTATGTTATTTTGTTCTTTATTTCAATTATGCAAAATAAAATAAGTATTATTTACGATCGTATATTATATTATGTAAAGAGTATGTGACTTGGTTTTTAAGTCAGGAAGACAAAAAGAAACAACAAATGAAACATAAATATGTTTTTTTTAACATTTCGTACATCGTCCGAACAATAGTTCTTAACAACTCGGTTTAGGTTTTTTAGGATTATCAAAAATATCTAACAAAAAAAGAGATTTCGACCAAGAATTAACCTCTCGAAACAATTCTAATAAATTTGGATAAAGGTCGGCCAGACGTAAAATGTAAAAAGACAAAAATAATTACTTTCTCAGTTGCGTGATGAAAGGCAGTTTCAGACCTTGCAAAAAGAGAAACACTGCTTTTGTGAAAAGTACAATGACGATGATTTTAATTTATTCTATACCATGTGGCTTTTCCGAGACTTTTAGCTGATAAGTTTTGAAAAAGTTAAAAAAATTTTAATGTACGTGCACGTAATATATATATATATATATATATATATATATATATTGCATAGGTGAAAATATGCTTTCCATAATAAAACATAAAAATCACATATGAAAATATTGCTGCCTCATAGATAAAAATGTATTCCAAACTTCAAGAGAAATATGCAAGCCAAAAAAATAGAAGAATTTTTTTATTTAGATGCAAAAGCGATAATTTGAATCCTACCTTCTTAAATTTATTTTTAAGTACATTCCTTTCACAAATGTAAACACAAATTGATCCAACTTCTCGATTACAGAAACTAAATAACGAATTATCTAGTTAATAAATGGGATAAAAAAGGATATATATCGCCTGACACCACTAAAAAACTAAAAAAAATGCTGTGCCTTCTAAAATATACGAATTACCAAAGCTTAATAAAGAAGGTATACCTCTAAGGCCTATAGTGTCATGTGCTCAATCCCCGCTATGCAAGCTTCCAAATTTCCTAAAACACATTCTATCAAATGTTATCAATAAAAACGAATATTATATTGGACTCTTTCGATTTTAAAAATAAAATTAAAAATATCAAACTGCCTGATAACTACATGTTGGTCTCTTTGGATCGCTTTTTACAAATATTCGCTTAAATCTTGCAAATAACATAATTGAAAAAAAATTGGATGAAATCAAAAAATTTACTGTCTTACCTTTAAATGAATTCTTAGCAGCAGTTGAACTAATCCCAAATTCAACGTATTTTCATTACAATAATAATTTCTTTCAACAAATTGATGGTTGTGCCATGGGTTCAAGTATCTCAAGTGCAATAGACCAACTAGTTTTGGTAGGCCTGGAGGAAACTATAATTCCCTAACTAAAATTTGAAATACCGTTTATAAAACCACTACGTTAATGATTGTATTTGTGCATTCCCTCAAACTGAAGCTGAGTATATATTAAACACCATTAATAATTATCACGAAAAACTCCAATTTACCATCGAAATCGAACAAAAAATTAAATAAACTTCTTAGATGTCACTTTACATAGAAGAAATAATACAATCAGAACAAAATGGTACGCTAAAAAAACCTGGTCATTAAGGTACACAAATTATAAATCTCAGCACCCCCTCTCCCAAAAAAAGAACGGGTTATCATTATTATCAACTGTCAGATGTTGAATATAGGGAAAATTCGATAAATAAAGCCAAACATGCGCTCCTAGAAAATAGTTATCCTGAAAATTTAATTAAAAAAAATTTTAAACGGAGAATACATACCTATATTTTATAATTTCAAAAAAAAATATTAAAAGCAACTTTTAAACATTACCATATGTGCGAGGTTTGTCCGAACAGATGAAGCATTTATGTATATATATATTTAAATATATACAAAAGTGAAAAATTCTTGGGTTTAGGTTCGAATTAAATACCAAATTTTAATTTTTCATTTATCTGACGTTTCGCCCTGTAATTTAGGGCATCTTCAAAAAATTTTTTAATGCTAAAATTATAAAAATACAGACATTAACATTAAAGAGACACACTGTATATAAAACAATATTACCACGTTAAAATATATTTATATTCAACACTATAAAAGTACATACCTTGAAATGAGTAGATATTTATTGACAAATTTGTTTATGCTGCCAGAATTTGTATTAGAGCAGTAATGAAATATTTATCACTTGTATTTTTTTTTGTTCTTTCGTAAAAGAAACAGAACGCTTTTTTGTTGTTTTATGATGAATACCGTTTAAGTGTAGAGAGTTAATATAAAATTGAAATTAAGGTGTCACATTAATAAATTTATATACATATGGCTTAAATTATTTATGTCGGATCTGTCATTCATGGAGTTTTTTTTTCTAGTAATTTCTATCATTTCTTTGATGGCTAATTTATTGTAATTAGAATCTTTAGCTAGTATTTTGGTGTTTTCATAGTTGATGTGGGGTTTTCGGTTTGTATGTGTTTGTTTAATGCTGTTGTGGCATTATTTGTGTATTTATGTCCTTTTATTCTATTTTTCAGAAGCTGACTTGTCATTCCGATGTATTTTTTTGGACAATTGTGTGCATGGTATTGAATACACTATGTTAGATTGTTTTTTAAGGGAACTTTGCTTTTTAGTTTTGTAAAAATTTTGTTGATTAAGTTGTGTGATTTATCACAGGTAACAATGTTATGTTTTTTAAGAATGTATTTGATTTTTTTGTGAAAGTCCCTCTGTATATACATATTTTGTATCTTCTTCTGGAGTGCGGTTATTCTTATAACGAGACGTGTTATATAACTTGTGTGTGCATTGTTTAATTATTCTATTAATGTGTTGCTCTCGGAAATGATTTTTTAGTAATACGTTTTTTACTTTTTTTAGAGTCTCTTTTCTATATTCTGGTGATGTTAACTGTAAGGCTCGATCAGCTAAACCGGTTATTACACTTAATTTTTGATTTTTTGAATGATTTGAATTATAATTCAGATATCTCTCAGACCAAGTTTCTTTTGTGTACCATTTCGTTTGAATTTTGTTGTTGTTCTTTATGAGGGTCATATCTAAAAAGTTTCATTTAGTTTATTGTTTGGAATTGCTGTTAAAGAATCGTCAACATATCTTTTAAAGAATATAGCTTGAAAATTTAGTTTAGCTAAAACTTTTTCTTCCAAGTACTCCATTACTAACTGTGCCATTGTTGAAGAAATTGGAGAACCCATTGCGCAGCCATCAATTTGTTGGTAGAATTTTTCTTTATATTGAAAATAATTTGTTGATAATGTGATTTTAATAATTTCTATAAACTCTTCCAATGATAATTGTGTATGATCTTTTAACAGGTTCCATTTTTCATTAATAATAATACGTATAAGTTCATTAGGTATGTTTGTATACAAGGAAGTCACATCCAGAGATATTAGGATGTGATTATCTGGTACGATTACTGAATCTATAAAATTTTTGAAAGTAAGAGTCTTTAATGCAGAAGTCGTTTAGACCGGTAATATTGGAAATGCAATTTGACAGATATTTTGACAAATAATAAAACGGAGATTTAATACTTGAAACGATAGGCCTTATTAGAAGATTTGGTTTATGCAATTTTGGCAAACCGTAAATTTTTGGAGCTACGGCATTATGAATAGTTAATTTTTTTGCTTCAATTTCTGTAAACATTTTTTTATTAGTAAACGTTTTATGGTTTGGTTGTTTTTATTTTGATAGATGTTAGTAGGATCATTTTTAAGTTCTTTGTATATATTTTGATCATTTAAAAGTCCTTCCATTGTGGTTTCGTATTCTATTGTGTTCATTATAACAGTTTTGTTGCTTTTGTCTGATTTTAAAATTGTAATTTGGGGATTGTGTTTTATAAAGTGTTGTATTTTATTAATTTACTTATTAATTTTAATTTGAGGATTGTTTGTTTTAATTCTTTTATGTCTAAGTTTCATTTTATGATTAGTTAATGTGTTTGTTATTTCTGCCCTAATTGTGTCCTTTTATTACTTCTGGTTTTCCTTGTATTGTTGTTTCAATGTCTGCTATATATTCACTTTTTCATTGGTAATGTCTATAGAAAAATTAGGTCCTAGTGCTAAAATTTCTTTAACTTCATTTGGTATTTGAGTGTTAGAAATGTTATGTAGCCATTTTGAGGTGTCTATTTTGACATTATTTTTTGGTTTTATTAAATTATTGACTTTTTTAATTTGTTTGTTTTTAGTTTTTAGAAAAAAAATTATTATATTTTTAATTTCAAATTCCATAAATTTAGATACAATTTGAACTGTCATTATATTATTTAGAGTTGTTAGACTGTTTTCTCTGATTTTAATTAAACTATTTATTTGTTTAGTGGTATCATTAATGGATAAATTAAGTAACCCGCACGTTTCTTATGGAAAATGGCTTTCAGTCAATTTGATTAAGAGCTACTGTAAAAGAAAAAATAAACGTGTACAGGGGAAAGCTGAATTCCAGAATCCAATCATTTTTCTTTCATATTAGACTGTACCTAAAATATTAATATTCCAATTTTTACTAAAAGCTTTATTACACTAAAACAAAGAGATATTGCTGGATTTGTGATATGTTTATTAAAAATAAATGTAGATTAAAGAATTTTATCTGACATTTTTGTAAATAGCTGACATTTCATTGGCCACGAATTTTAATATACAAGTTTTATAACCTATTGCAATATCTGAAATTCTAGATCTAATCTGTTTATAGCTAGGGTATCTAAATAGCCAGTGAAATTGACACATTTTAATTATTATCGAATGCATATTGTCAATAGATACAGTTTTAATACTATAATTGAAAATATAATGGATGTTTCATAAAATTCTAGAAAAACTATGGCATTACTGTTGTCTGAGTTTTCTTAACAATTCCTCAAAGACTGATAAATTCTATTAATATAATACTAATACACAAGGTGTTTGATAAATAAATCCCTTTTTTTTGGTCTAATAATTTCAATAATATCGATCATATATTTATTACATCATTTACAATAAAGAAAGCTGTAAAATGAGTGTGGATTGTAACGCAAAAATTAAAAGTTAGATGCCTAACCTAACTTATTGTTAATATTCTTATATTTCGTTAATACATATACCTACAGTATGTCACCTGAATCTGTCAGCTTTTCTTATTTGAACTAGTGAAGGCTGACCGATCTTCAAACTAAATAAATGCGTAAAGGGATCGAGTAGCACATCTTTTGAAACGCCTTTACAATCCTAATGTATCCTCAAATTATGGAGACATGAATATTATACAATTTAAAATGGTGGCCATTCGTAAATGTTTCAAAACCTCAAAAATATGGAGAATAAAAATTCTTAAAAACTTGAGGTATTTTATTCCTCACATGATTTTTAATTCATATTTTCTTATGAGTATGGGTACTAAATATTATACTTTTTATTTACTGGATGGTTTTTCTTTACAAAACACCCCGTAAATATGCATTTATATTTTTAGGTTCTGTCACATTAACGAATTACCGCCATTTCAAACTGTAATTATAATGACTGCATATTTTGGAGATAAATTATTGTTAATTTTGTGTTTTCTTATGTTACCATACTGTGGGGAATTATTATGAAAAAATGGGTGAATCTGACTAACTATATTAGCATATAGGAGCGATTCGCTCCACTCGGCCATGGAGCTCCTTTTGAAACTTCCACCACTCCACCTATTTGTGGAAGGGGAAGCAATGAGGACAACATACAGACTCCATCATGTTACCAATAGCGTGGTGGATAGCACGAGTCACATGGAATCATCCAACATGCTGAAAGTTGTGAAAAACCACTACATGTTGGGAATGCCATCGGACCTGGTACCAAAAACTGTTAGTGCGCAACAACCCTACTTCGTGATCTTCCCAGGGAGAGAGGAGTGGGATCAGAATAAATCTGATCTACTTAAAGGAGTGCTGTGCCTCTTCACGGACGGCTTCAAAACCAATAAAGGTGTAGGAGCTGGAATACATGGGGTAAGACCGAAGATTGAACTATCAGTAAGCCTGGGAAATAACACCTCAATATTCTAAGCAGAAGTCCATGCTATCGAACTGTGTGTTAGAATGTTGCAGGATCAACAAACAATACATAAAACGATAAAAATATTCTCGGATAGTCAAGCGGCCAAACAGTCTGGAACTGCCAAAAGACACTTGCTGGCCTGGGGAGCGACAATAAAATCGCTCTTATCTGGATACCAAGACATGCAGGTTTGGAGGGAAATGAGTCTGCGGACCTTCTAGCAAAGAAAGGAGCAGAGACGAGATTTGTGGGACCTGAACCAGTTTTAGGGGTATCCCACGAAACGGCCAAGCGTGCAATTTTGGACCTGGTTGAGGAAAAAGCTAATCTCTATTGGCTTGAACTGCCAGGCCTGTCCCATGCAAAGGCATTTATCCCCCTTCTTATGAAGAAGAGGATAACAGAAAGTCTGTTAAACATTAGTAGAATTAAGCTCAAAACAGCAGTAGGCCTATACACTGGCCATTGTGGTCTAAGACATCACATGCACAGGATGGGGCTTGAAGACGAATCCGAGTGCCGCCTATGTTTGGAGGATGATGAGACAGCGAGACATGTGCTATGTGAATGCATAGCAGCTGCCAGGATCAGGTTCTCTATTTTCGGTAAAGATATCCTGCTCCCCGAGGACTTGAACAATACCTCCCCAAAGGCAATAATAAGACTCATTGAGGACTTAGAGTTGTTTGGGGAAGTGTAAACATAGGTGTGAGCCACAATAGACCACAGAGTCGCAGTGGAGGGTCGGTTTGATCCACTCACTTTTAACCTAACCTAACCTAACTATATCAGCATAGTTAGTCTAGAATTTTATGAAACCCGCTGTATTATTATATTCTTAATTAAATTATTAAAGCTGTATTTAATATTGGTTCGATAATTAAAATGTTCCAATTTTAGTGAATATTTAAATATTCCAGCTTTAAAGTGATGATCCTGATTTTCACATAATATAGGGCGTTACAAACTTGTGTATTAAAATTCATTGCCAGTCTAATGTCAGCTATGTAGAAAAACTTTTGTTACAATTATTTAATTTTCATTTAATTTTGATAAACATATCAAAGAATCACCAAATCTGACTGATTTTTGAGTGTAACAAAGATTTTAATAAAAATTGGAATTTTAGTGTTTTAAGTGTAGCCGAATATGAAACAAAATTGTCCGAATCCTTAAATATAGCTACACCCTGTATAAGTTTGACGTCTAATACATACCTTAGCTTCTAGTCAAAAATATTCTAAGCGACTATCCTATTTAAATGCGTATTAATTAATTAAAATTTAAAAAAAAAAAATTTTAATAAAATATGAAAAATACAAAAATCCAATTATCCCTGTATATAAAACAATAGAGGCAAGATTAAGGTTTGGCCGTGAGAACTCTTAATCCGAAGGTCAAGAACTATAACGTAATAAATTTTCAGAGACACTGACACATCATTTTCTAAATTTCAAGCACTTTTAATTAAAAAAAATTGGTTTTTAACAGAATATAAATATAAAAACTTAAAACTAATAATTTTCCATTGGTTCTTACTCCTATAAAATAGCCATCTGGAAAGTAATCAAAAAGTTTGATTAAAATCCTGAAACTGAAATCATGATAAACCGAAACTAGTGTTTACAGCGTTGAATGAAAAGGGACCCTCCCTTTCATAGAAGGGCCTGAAGTGATAGATGTGATCGCATTTTTCAATACTCAACTCGTTAATATCAGCTTAAAAAAGGGACCTAATATGTCAGTGCAAAGAACTTCAAGCTGTCGATCAAATGAGAAGGTTTCGAAGGAGAAAATTTATATATTAAACACATTTCCAGCACAAACGCCGTGTTTGTGTTTTTGAGCAAGCTTTAGCAATAAACTATTCATGTGCGAGTGTTACTTAATGTTTATAAATACTACCCCTTCTAACTTTTAACAAATTAGTTTTAGAACAAAATGTTTTATAAAAAAATTGTAGCGAGTACGTCGAATTTTGTAGAAGCTGTTTGTGTACGGGGTGGATAAAAATCGCGTAGCAATACAAAGTTATGTTTTTTAATGGAACACTCTATATATTATTTCTTTTGCATTCTGAATTAAAATCTGTTCTGTTTATCTTCATTTGTTTTTGTTACACACGATGCGATAATAGAATTCCAAAACGAGGTGGGTTAATTCTCGTATTAGAGACTCCACTCGCTTAAAGTCAATTTGAAAAACAAATAAAAAATACTTTTTTTATTTGTTTTTTTAGCTTGTTTTTTCCCACTTTAACGGGAAGTATCGTAATCGTAAAAAAATCACCCTTCGAGATTTTTCAGATATTTACTTTTCAAGGTCCCTAGAAGCCGAAAAAAATGTTTTTTCAATTCCGTCGATCTGTCTGTATGTTGGTCTGCCTGTTCGCGGCATAACTAAAAAATATTTATCCGATTGACTCCAGGGAACAAAGTGGAAGAAATTGAAGCCTTCTTAATCGACTCCAGCAAGAACTACAATATCCTCTGAGGATGAAGAGGAGCTGGACTGTCTGGAAATACTAGATTATGCGGTAGATGTATTCGATCCTAGAATGTCAGATCATTTTGTTGTGGACATAATTGTAAAGCTTGGTCTGACTAGTAATGTAGAATATTTTAAATACAGACCTATTTCCCAACAAGGAATTAATACAATGTTTAATTACTTAAGTGTACAGGATTGGAATCTGGTTAGCGACTTTGACTCATTTTTTAATATTTTCATGAAGGGTATGATAGAAGCGTTCCCAGTGAGGAGGGGAAAGATGAAAAATAATAGTAAAATAGTATGGTTCAATAATAACATAAGAAATATGAGGGAAACACTTAGGCTCCTTAGGGAATTATATGCAAATCAACCTAGCCCCGAACTACACTCACAAATAAAGAACTATAAAAAGGCCTATGATAAATCCATAAACAATGCAAAAAAGACTGCATTTACTAATTATATTCAAAATTCCTCAAATAAAGTAAAATCATCTTGGGATGTTATAAACTCTTTACGTGGGGTAGGAAAGAGGTCTGAGGAGTTGGGCGTTTTAAACTGTAATGATTTCAATGCTTCCTTCTCTTCTGTTGCCGAGAAGCTTTTGCAAATTCTTCCAAATGTTAATCTTACATCTGATAACTATATACGAAGACAAAATGCAAACAGTCCTAGATTTTCTTTCTCTCTTATTTCTTATAACAATATTAGGGACACGATCAACAATATCAAAAATAAACAAAGTAGGGATATATATGATATTAATGTCAATATGATCAAGCGACTTAAAAGTCAATTAATTGCTCCTTTGACGGAGCTTTTCAATCACTGCATACAACAAAGTTTCTTTCCAGAGTGCCTAAAGATGTCCAAAGTAATCCCAATTTTCAAGAAGGGCTGCAGGAATGATCCTGGGAACTATCGGCCCATCTCCCTGGTACCAGTGTTTGGGAAGCTGCTTGAGAGCCTACTTAAGGAACAAATTTGTGCATTTTTTGAAAATAACAAAATGTTTATAAATAGACAGTTTGGTTTCAGACGAAAGAAATCCACCATCATGGCATTGATTGATCTGGTAGGATGTATATTGGGGGCTTTTGAGGATGGCCAATATGTCGGGGCCACTTTCTGCGACCTATCGAAGGCCTTTGATTGTGCTGGTCATAGGGAGCTATTATTTAAGCTTGAGTACTATGGGTTTGACAGAGATAGTTTCCAGATGATTGGATCATACTTGTCAGGGAGACAACAGCGAACGTTCTATGCTGGTAAACTTTCAGAGAGTTGTGACATAAAGCACGGGGTTCCTCAGGGTTCGACACTTGGACTCCTTTTATTTCTGGTCTACATAAATGTCATTCTCATTGCTTCTCCCAACTTAGCATTGTGGTTGTTTGCCGATGACACTACTCTAATTGAGACTGGGTACATGCTTGGAGATATACGCATGTCGCTCGAGTATAACATGCGAGCATTGAATGAATGGTTCATCGCAAATAAATTATCTTTAAATACCTCCAAGACAACAACTATGTTTTTTGGGCTGCGAGAACTACCCATAGATAACTCAAAATCATCAAAATTTCTGGGAATATCTCTGGACCCAGGATTGACTTTCGAGCAGCATGTTGACTGTGTTTCGGCACGGCTTTCCAGATCTGTATTCCTATTAAGGAATCTAGTGAGAGTCTTACCATTTCCAATCCTACCATTCGATTTTTCAATCCACTGCTTTGTATGGGGTCCTTGTGTAGGGACACTCAACAAGTGCAGACCGAATTTTTAAATAGTGTTGCGGGTAAGGCTTGGAGAGAGGATGTGAAGCAAACATTTGTCAATTTTAAAATATTTACCATACCATCTAGATTTATCTACGAGTGCATTATGTATTGTCACACCCATCTGGACTCTTACAGTCAGAACAACATCTATCATGAATACCAAACTAGGCAGGGATCAGATATCAGAATACAGTTTTTGAGATTGCAAAGATCACGTTTTTCCACTAACTATTATGCGGCTATCGTTTATAACAAGTTACCTCTAAATCTTAAACAAATACCGTTGGCCAGGTTCAAATTGCTGGTACGCAATCTTCTATTGAAGGGAGCTTTTTATAGTTTTAATGAATTTTTAACTTGTGACTTCTAAATTTTAAACTTTTATCATGTGTATCATTGTTGTCTTTGGTTTTAAACTGTTAACAGTATGCAGAAACTCTGTAAAAAATAGCTTGTAATATATGTAAAATCTAAAATTTGCAAACATTGTGAAGTGAAGTGTTATTTGTAGCTAGTGTTATTTATTTTCATTGTATTGTATTTTGATGCTATGTTGCAAACCCCCTTATGACGCAAGGAATGATATTGTATGTATCAAGTACCTAAAATAAATTTGTATTTGTATTTGTATTTGTATGTGTATTTGCCATATGGGGATGTCCTGATAATATTTTAGTAAAAATCCAACATGGCGAAACAAGATAAGTAGTAGTAGTAAAACTTCTTAATCAATTTATCTCAATTTTTTCACAAAATTAAGTATTATGTAAGAATTAACTGGTAAAATTTTGAAACGAATCCAAGATGGCGAAAGAAACTGGCGGCTTAATAAAATATTTAAAAATTCAGTCTTATCAGGCCTAATATAAAATTGCGTGCCATAACTAACTGTAGTATATATATATATATGGATCAACTTGTAAAACTATGGTACTAATTCAAGACTGTGAAACAAAATGGCGGCCAAATAAAATATTTGTAACCGTGAAAAAATCGCCCTCTCAGATTTTAGATATTTTCAGGTTTTAGTGTCCTTCGATGCCAAAAATAGGTTTTATTAAATTCGTCGATCCGTCTGTTGGTTTGTCTGTCTGTCTGTTAGTTCTCGGCATAGGCTTATCAGATTGACTTCAAATTTTAGTCAAAAATTAAGGGTCATATAGTGATGACCTAGTAATATTTTTTTTCAGGGTTACGAAGTCCACAACGGCCGCAATGGCGGAGAAGAAGATCTTCGGCACGGCAGAGCGGGCGGATGTGGCAGCCCCGTTTTTAGGGATAGTATAAAAACCCCCACCGCAGCGTCGGACCCAGAGTGGGCGGCTGCAAACAGCGGCGGATCCTCATGTCAGAGGCGGCTGAACTTCACATTCACCAAGACGTCTGGCCAACGTGGTGTTTCATGGCTAAACCCCTCTCAGATGCACACAGAGCAATACAGATGGCCCCCAGTTCCCAGCGGTTCGACTAACCCTGACCAAGGCAGCGGTCAGACCAGTTTTCGAACGGGGGGTGCTAAGAATCCCTGGGTTAGATCAGGCTGCCAACTATATATAGCTACCTACAACGCAAGAACATTGGGAAATGAAGAAAGATTGATAGAACTGGAATATGAGCTTAACAAGATAAAATGGGACGTCCTGGGAATATCAGAAGTAAGAAGAAAAGGAGAAGACTGCCTCAGACTAAATTCTGGTCATCTCCTTTTTTACAAAGGAAACGAACAGAATACTAATGGCGGCGTGGGAATTCTGGTGAACAAACGGTTGTCCTCTAACATTAAAACTTTGAAAGCCATTTCAGAAAGAGTTATCTACATCACCTTGAGAATAAATTCCAACATAACTATAAAAATCGTCCAAATCTATGCCCCAACGAGCAGCCACGATGATGATAAAGTTGAAGCGCTGTACGAAGAAATATCGAGATGCCTTTCAGAAAACAAAACGAAACACACATTGGTCATTGGAGATTTCAACGCAAAAATAGGAAGCACAGTGAACGAATCAAAATACGTCGGCCCATTTGGGCTTGGTACGAGGAACGAAAGAGGCGAGATGCTAGCCAACTTTCTGGAAAAAGAGCAACTTTACGTAACGAACACCTTCTTTAAAAAAAGAATTAACAAAAAGTGGACCTGGACAAGCCCAAATGGAAGAACTAAGAACGAGATAGACTATGAACTTGCACACGACAAACACATTATTCAAGATGTCGATGTCCTCAATTCCTTCACAACCGGTAGTGACCACAGACTTGTAAGGTGCAAAATCCTTATAAATGGAAAACTAGAAAGAGCCAAGAAATTCAATAACAAACTTAAGCCTTTAGACGCGAGCACACTGAAAGAACGCAAAGAAGAATATATGCAGCAACTAACAGAACAACTGAGAAATACATCACCACAAATCGAAGAAAATATCAACGAAGGGAACACTAGAATAACACTAATAATAAAAGAAACAGCTAAAAACAACATGACATTAAGAGCAAAAAGAAAAGATAAGTTGACAGAAAAAACAAAACAGTTACTGGAAAAACGAAGAGATCTCATAAAATCGAACAAGAAAGACACGGTCGAATACGCAGAAGTCAACAAAACTGAAAGGAGAATGGCGAAACAAGACATTAGAGAACATTAGGAAGAACAAATTGAGAGAATTATAGAGCAAAACAGAGGCATAAAAATATTTAAGAAGGAGAATGCACACAAAAAAGAGATCAACAAGCTGATAGACAAAGATGGCAACATGGCAGAAGATAGACAACAAATACTGAAAGTCACGGAAAACTTTTATACGGATCTGTATGAATCAAAAGCCGACGAAGAAACCTTGAGATTATCAAAGGAAGATAAGCGAAGAATACTTAACATTGGCTCAGAAGAGCTGCCAGATATCGAAATCGAGGAAATTGAAAAATGCCTCATCCAAGGAACGATACCGACCGATTGGGAGACCGCTATAGTTGTACTAATATACAAGAAAGGAGATCCTAGCAATTTAGAGAACTATAGACCAATAAGTCTTTTATCTCAAATATACAAACTATTCATGAGAATAATAACTAATCGACTTGACATGAAGTTCGAAACCTACCAACCTAAAGAACAAGCGGGCTTTCGGAAGAACTATAGCACAATTGAACATCTTCACACAGTCAGAATACTCATAGAAAAGGCGACAGAATACAATATCACAGTCTGGATGGCTTTTGTCGACTTTCGAAAAGCTTTCGATACAGTAGAATTCTGGGCAATTGAAAGAGCTATGAAAAA
This sequence comes from Kuschelorhynchus macadamiae, assembly GCA_030620095.1. Classification (NCBI taxonomy): domain Eukaryota; kingdom Metazoa; phylum Arthropoda; class Insecta; order Coleoptera; family Curculionidae; genus Kuschelorhynchus; species Kuschelorhynchus macadamiae. The sequence continues at coordinate 39,444 of JAUTXW010004465.1, read as the reverse complement.
CGCAAGAATAGATCACAGATATATCAACATACTACACGAAGTCAACGACCGATCCAAATTGAAGATAAGGCTCCACGAAGATACCAATGAGGTGAAAATAAATAGAGGAGATAGACAAGGCGACATAATCTCACCCAAACTATTTACCTTGGTATTGGAGGACGTCTTCAAGAATCTGCACTGGGAAAACAGGGGACTTAACATATCTGGAGAAAGACTCAACAACCTCAGATTTGCCGACGATATCGCCCTTTTTGCCGAAGATGAAACGGAATTGAAAGAAATGCTCCAGGAGTTACAACAAGGGGCACAATATGTCGGTTTAGAAATGAACACCTCAAAAACAAAATTTATGACGAACGTGCAAACAATTAATAATACAATATCCCTACAAGGACAAGAAGTGGAAAAGGTAGATTCATACGTATATCTGGGGCAAGAAGTCACAATCGGAAAAATTAACCAAGAACTGGAAGTCAATAGAAGAATACGTCTGGGATGGGCGGCTTTTGGCAGATTAAAACACATCATTCAGTCAAGACTACCTTTAAAACTGAAGTGCAGAGTCTATAATGAATGTATCCTTCCAACAGCGACATACGGCTGCGAGACATGGGTTCTTACCAAGAAAATTCTCAACAAACTACAAGTTCACCAGAGAGCAATCGAAAGAAAAATGTTAGATACATCCCTTAAAGACCGTAAAACGAATGAGTGGATAAGAAGCAGGACCAAAGTCCAGGACATAACAAAACGAATCTGCTCTCTAAAATGGAACTGGGCAGGACATGTGGCCAGAAACAACACTAACTGGAGCGGAAAAGTTACCAGATGGAGACCTTGGGGAGAAAAAAGAAGCACTGGCAGACCCCAACAACGCTGGTACGATGACATTAAGAGAACAGGAGGTCTCAACTGGTATCAAGTTGCTCAGAACCGAGAAAACTGGAGAAACATGAGAGAGGCCTATATCCAAAGGATAGAAAACGGCTAGAAAGAAAGAAAAGTAATATTTTGGTAAATCCAATCCATTATGCCGGAACAAAATGGCGACCAAGTGAAACGTTGAAAAAATTATTACTAAAAAACTAATTATCCAATGTCCTCAAATTTTGCACAAAAACCAAGTGTTATATAGGAATAAAATGGTAACATTGGTATGAATATAAGATAGCAAAACAAAATGGCGGCCTAATAAAATATTTAAAAAGTCGACCTGAAAAAAACTACTAATTAGATTAATTTCAAATTTTCTGCATGCATTAAGTGTGATATAGAAATAAACTGGTGAAGTTGTAGTACGAATTCAAGTTGGCAGAATAAAATGACGGCCAAATAATATTTACTTCCCTCGTAAAAGAGAAGTATTGTATACGTGAAAAAAAATCACCCACACACGTTTCAGGGTCTCTGGATGCCGAAAAACATGTTTTCGCAATTCTGTCGATCTGTCTGTCGGTCTCTCCGTTCGCAGCATCAGTGGCGACTCTTGCATAGGGTCATTTGATCAATGACCCCCCAAAAATATTTCAGAAAATAAATTATTCGTTTAACCGTCCCTCCTAATAGTTGTAATAAAACGCGAACCTTGGAAAAAGTTAAATACGCTACACTATTAGCCGCGCGCGGCGGTTCGAATGGTCTCTTTGCGTTCCTTAGGCATAATAAAATACGCTATAATAAGCTAGGCTGGACGGTCCGAATTGTCCTGATTACCCTAAAGTTTGACGAAAGTACCTGAAGATTTCACAGCTACCGAGCGGCAGCCGAACGTGATAGCAAATGGAATATGAAATCGCGATTTGGGTCATCAGCCGGTCTCTCCTCACAATTCGATCGATCGGTCGCGGCGTTACGTCGGCATGCGGAAGTTGAATTGTTCAAAGGTCGCGTGGTCGATGTTCTAACTCGATATTGTTTCGGACGTTTTTAATCGATGAAAATTGATTTATATACTGTTTTTTGTAATATAGGTTTTTTAATTTTTATGATCCAGGTGTGAGTTGGAAATATAAAGCAAATAAAATGTTGGTAGTGACTAGTGCAAAAAAATAAACAACTAAAAAGTGCTTACGAATTTAATTTTGCAAAAATAACCAATTTCAAGGTGGTCTATATTTGAGTTGTGAATGTAGATGAAATAGAATGTCGGTAGTGCAAAAAATTAAACAACGAAAGAGTGCTAACGAACTTAATTTTGAGAAAATAACCGAATTCAAGGTAAGTGGTTGCAATTTGATAGAACTTATTATTCGAAAAACTAGTAAAGACAAAAAAAAGAGGTTCATCGAAACTTTCGCAAAAGTATGTACGATTTAGCTAACTGGATATGTGGTTGTGAAATCTCTAACTCATTTTACTATTATGTTTGTTTGTTGTTTTCTAAGGACTCGTCGGACTCATTATGGTGCAAAACCGTGTTAAAGACTTAAAACACTTAAAAGAAAAAATAAAAAAACATGCGTTTTCTGTAGATCACATGAAATGTTCGGTGAACTATGCTTGCCACTATTAATATTCGCACTCAGATAGACACAGCTTATAGAAAATCCCTTAGAGATTTTAATGAAAATGTATACAAATATCGTTATATTTTAAACAAAATTATAGATTGTGTAAAATTTTATGGGGCATTCGAGCTGGCACTACATGGCCATGATGAAAGGCTTTGTCTGAAAATCCGGAGGTTTTTCGAGGGCTTATAAATTTTGTTGAGGAATTGGGCCAAGTATGGCACAAAAATTTTCACTTACCGGATATTTATTTAATGATCAATAAAGTATACTGAATTTCGAATTCATCAAGGCGTTGGAGACCCTAAGAGTTGGAACAAGCTGGGGAGAATAATAGTAGAGGCCGACAGCAACAGTGGAGAAGGGCTGGGTTAAGATCTAAATATTTTGCGCCACGTAATTAATTATTACTCTACTTTATCAAATAAATTAATGAAGTACTAGGCCGATAATAATTACGAATTATCGCCCAGTGTTGCACAACTCTAGCGATTCCAAGCAACGAAAAACCAAAATATTATCTTATACCAATGAGCTTACCTTCACAGAATACCAAATAATTAATTAAGATATGAGGGTCTCACTTGTAGGTAGGTAGCAGCAGTAAAACGCAAAATTTTGTTTGAAATCATATACTAATATCAAATAAGTTGTTCTTTTTGTTTTTTTTTTCAAAAGTTATTTCAAGTACAATAATAGTATATGTAGGTATGGTCCAAACGCGGGCCAACAGCGATACAGCTATAATATGTACTAAGCTTCTAATCTTAATTATTAAAATTACCTGCAGCTTAAGAGAAATCGATATTGTACACAAGAAAATGAATAATAAAAAAAATATAAATATGACAATGGTCAACAGTATGCAGGAATATATAAAAATACAGTACCACGGTCGATATTATGACGCCATAAATCGTGAGTGCAAAATCAAATACAAGTCAGTGAAATACATCAAAAATTATAAATAGAATCAAAACAAGTTATTAAAGGCCACTCGATAAGCCAGTCAGCTCAATAATAAGGTAAAAAGTTTAGTTTAAAATTAGTAAATAGATTTTGATTTTTAGTGAGAAAAATTAATTTAAATTTGAATTTGTAAATATGAAGAACAAATTAATAAATTGGCTAATTGACTGTATCGAGGAATTTAGCTTGCAAAAGATATAATAGTTGAAATTTTAATTATTTGCTACGGTTACTTATCTGGACGTCCTCCAATAGCTGTGGCCGTTAGCTGTTCAGACCTTCAGGCGAAGAAATGTCACCTGGACTCAGGCGTATACAGGTGGGAGCAGCACCAGCTCCGATGCTGAAAGTGAGTCTCTGGCCTGGTCAGGCAAGTTGGCAATCCCAATAACTGATCCAAAGAAAAATCCAAATTCCAGGACTTGATCGTCGTCGTGACGGAAATCCCTTGGAATAATATCCAAACCAAAAAAAAACCCTAAAGAGAAAACATCCCTTAGCAAACATTAAACCATATCCAAATATAGCCCAAAATGTAAACAAAAATTAAATAAAATATGCAGATAAAATAATATTACCTCCTTCTGAGGGTTTTCTAACCAAAATGGAGTCTGGGTCTAGCAGTTGCCTAATGCTAAAAACGGAATCAACGAGTGGTTGTCGATGGTCTGGACAAGTGCAGTGGGCTTCTTACGAAGTCTTGACTCTAAATTTAAAGAAATAAAATGTCAACCCAGACCGAAGATGTTCAACAAAATGGCGTATGGTCATGGAAATGGCCACTAAGAACCATACACGGGCATTATCATATTATTAAATAATCAAATATACAACAACTCACCGGAATCTGCTATTCCAGGTGTCAATATGGCAAGTCAGCAGGAGGATATCCTCTAAAGATGGTGGAACGAGGATTTTAGAGTGTGGCGGCCATTTTCACAATTCTCCCTCGTGGGTGCGAACTTCCTCTGTCCAAAAAAAAACCCCAAAGTGCCCGAATAACAACTTTAGAACTTTCAAATCCAAACAGGAACTATTTCGCAAAAGATGCTCATCAATAAATCTCGTAAATACGATCAAGCCAGGCTCTACTTGAAAATTATGATGAAGGCATCAGAAAATGGACCGCGCACCACACTGCTGACTTGAGACTCACCAAGCAGGAACAAATTTTTGGAGCAACAGGTCCAAAATGTCTCGCCATGTTGCCACGATTCCACTCATAAAATCCTAGTTAAGACTTCAATTCTTTATCAATAAGCAACCAGTCATACTTAACACCAAAGGCACAGCAAATATCCGTCAATTAAATATCCAAAGGTCAAATCCGAGAAATAGAAACAATATATAAAATTCATTGTTTCAGAGCCACAGTCAGGTAAAATGTCACATCCGATATAAAAATTCTGCAGTCACGGGATCGGAAACTTATTCATGATCCGGCAACTACGGTCACAGATTGCTGTTGTAACCACAGGAACCGGTCGATAAAACTAGAAATGACTAGAAATACGTCGGCATCACGGAGGGCAATATTACCGGAAAACTTATCATAAAAAATCACTCACAAAACTATACTTGGGCATTCCAAAAGAACCCCAAATTACACCATTGTAAGCCCTCGAAAATAATAACAAAATCTAGACCTGCCATAATGCATCCGACTCATCTGAATAATTCTTTCCCAAAATTGACAATGTAGCGCCCTCTTTTGTAGGAACCTACGATACGACCAAATGCGCCTGATAGAATACTGCGATGTGTGCAGGAGACCGAGGAAACTGCCCCGACCGTCCACTTCCACCGCGGTACCTTTCCAAAATTAACGACAGAAAAATCGATAATCGAACCGTAAGCCAGGCTATTGATAAACGAGACCTGGAGATGTCGTGACACATCGATCAGTTGCGCGGACCTATACAGTGTAATTCTAATATACTTGTTTTATTTCAGTTCGCACTAACTGAATCCAAAATTCTGTTCTCTAAAAATCGAAACGGCAGAATCGCACAAGAATAATCATTAACATATTAAATCCATAGTGCATTAAAAGAAGTTTTCGTAGTTTTAAAAGACAAACGTGATAGGAAAGCAAAATTGTAAATTCAAAAATGATTAATATTTAGTAGTATTATTATCTAAAAATTTGTTTATTATATAATTATTTAAATAGTTTAATATTATTATTAGCATGCTATAAGTCCGAAATTATCACGTTACAATTCCCCCCCCTTGCCACAAAACGATTGGCCCGCTAGGGACAATCGTAGTCAGGAGAGCGTTTCAGGTCTTTAGCGTGCCAAGTGCCTGTCAGAACCTTCCCGTCTCTGTCCTGTAACTCGTATGTCCAAGGCGATATCTGACGGCGAATGATATACGGTCCGACAAATTTCGGTGCTAACTTATGTGTAAAGTACTTGGCAGCATCAGACAAAACAAAATTCTTCTTCCACACTCTCTGACCTGGAGAAAAGACTTCACTACGCTTTCTAAGATTATACTTCGCAATATTCTTTTGACCAGCCGCTTCCAATCTGCTCCTAACTTCCGCAAACAACTTCCGAAATCCCTCATTTCTACTCTCTCCTGCGCTTTGGTTTCCATCTTCTGTTTCTACAAGATCTTTATTACTATAGTCCTTGCCTGAAAGGCACATGTTTCTTCCAAAATTTAAGAAAAACGGTGACACTTTAGTGGTCTCTTGGACCGCAGTGCGAATAACACAGGCCAACTTCTGCAATTGTTCGTCCCACTTACGGTGATTGTCACTCACATACATTGACAACATGGTCTTTAAAGTTCTATTTTGACGTTCGGTGGGATTAGCCCTAGGGTGGTAATTTGCATTGAACTGAATTCTGCAATGATAGCTATCTGCAAATTTCTTAAACTCACTACTACGGAATTGTGGACCATTATCGCATAAAATCACCCGACTTACGCCGAATAAAAGGAACACTTGTTCTTCTATACGGTTGATAATCACTTTAGAAGAAGTAGAGCGTAGTGGAAATATTAAAGAGAATTTACTCAAATAATCGGTAACTACCAAGATAGCTGTATTTCCTTTATACGAACGTGGCAAAGGTCCAACCAAATCCATTGAAATCATTTCCCATGGACGAGTGGGCTTACTATGAGATACCATCTGGTCGTTTGCACCCTTTGGATCACACTTATGGGCTGCGCAAATCTGACAATTCCTCACATATCTGGCAACATCCTGCCGCATCTTCGGCCAATAAAACTTTTCTGCCAATCTATTAAAGGTCTTAAATACCCCCATGTGACCCGCAGTTGGTAAATCATGAGCTGAACTTATGGCTTCCAACCGTTCCTCTTTAGGCAATACCAACTTCCAATGGTCTTCCGATGACAAGAGCCCAAAATAGTCGTTCTTGATGTATTTGAACAACTTACTTCTAGAGCATCGCCAATTCAAGAATTTCAGTGGGGTAGCAATCACTCTTTCTACCATTTTGTTGTACCAATTATCTTTTACTGGTGCAGGTCTAGCCTGTTCACCATCATCGATAAGATTTAAAACTGGCACCGCCCTTGACAACATATCAGGAACCACCAAATCCTTCCCAGGCCGATGAATAACCTTGAAGTCAAACTGCTGTAATTTCACAGACCATCTGGCCAATCTACCACTAGGATCTTTCAAATTATGCAACCATTTTAAACTATAATGATCCGTGATGACACTGAAAGGGATTCCTTCGATATAAGGTCGGAGTTTTTCAACCGCCCATACTAAAGCCAAACATTCCCGTTCAGTGGTGGTATAGTTTTTCTCTTGTCGAGATAGTGAACGACTGAGGTACGAGATAACCCTCTCACCCTTTGGATCTGGTTGCGTTAGAACTGCTCCAATACCAAAGCCAGAAGCATCTGTTTGGATAATAAATTCCCTGCTGTAATCTGGACAGCTTAAAATCGGTGCACTGATTAACTTGTTCTTGATCGTCCTAAAAGCATTCTCACACTTTTCCGTCCATTCAAACTTATGGCTCTTCTTAGTAAGCTGAGTAAGTGGACTTATGATAGTGGAAAAGTCTTGTACAAATCTGCGATACCAAGAGAAGCTTCCTACTATTCTACGCACTTCCGAAACATTAGTTGGTCTAGGCAATTCTAACATGGACTTAACCTTATCAGGATCTACACGTAGTCCGCGTCTATCAACCACATAACCAAGATATTTCATCTCGGGTCTGCAAAAGTTACATTTCTCCCAACTCACAGTGATATTGGCCTCTCTAAGACGTCGAAATACTTCATCAAGGATCCGTAGATGTTCGTCAAAATCTTGCGTTAGGACCACTACGTCGTCTAAATAAACGAAAACATTTGGTTCCAGGTCAGGACCCAAAATAGTATCAATCAACCTCTGCCAAGTTGCAGGGGCATTGTGAAGTCCAAAAGGCATTCTGCGGAACTGAAACAGACCTCTCCTGCAAATAAATGCCGTCAGTGGTCGAGAATTCTCCTCAATAGGTACTTGCCAATATGCACTTTTGATGTCTAAAGTGGATAAATATTTAGCGTCTTTTAGCTTGTCCAGCGTTTCTGAAACTAGAGGAAGTGGGTAACTATCCCGAGCAGTCACACCATTAAGTCTGCGATAATCTACACAGAACCTGTACACCCCTGTATTTTTCTTCTGAACCATAACAACAGGTGATGCCCAAGCACTTGAACTTGGTTCTATAATACCTTGATTTAACATGGAGTCAATTTCTTCATCCATAATTTTCTGAATGACTGGAGACACGCGATATGGACGCTGACGAATTGGTGGAGAGTCCGTTCTTATTTTATGTTCTACCATAGTTGCACAGCCTAACTGCGATCCCATCAGCTGTTTACTTCTCTCTACTAGTGCAGCAAGCTTTAAGTCTTCAAGTGATGTTAACACAGTAAGTTGATCATGGATACTGTCGAGTTTCACTGGAGTATCAGAAAAGTACCAATCATTGTGTCTCAGATCTGGGACTATTCCTATGGCAATCCAAAAATCCATACCCAGAATGAGCACATGTGGCAACTCCGGCACAACTAAAACTTCCAAAATTCTGACCCTATCACGAACTCTTATCGGCAGTTCTACTGATCCAATAGTCATTGCTTGCTGACCGTTAGCAACCGTACAGCCAATCCTTCTTAATGCATTTAAATGCATGCCCATACCTTCGACAATGTCCCAACCAGGACCTCCTAAAAAGGTGCGCGAAGCTCCCGAGTCCAAAAGTCCAAGAAGCCTATGTCCGAGGATGTCAACTTCCAAATAAGGGCGTTCATCGTTCTGCGCATGCTCCAAGATAAAATTCAAAACTGGAGTGATCGTCGGATTTATTGTCTTCCCCTTAGGCCGACTACCTAAGAGTGACGCTTCCCGTTTCCCTGGTTGCATGATGGACAGTTTCTCTTTGTAAATCCCTCTCTTCGACATCCATAGCATCTTAATCTTCTAGCTTCAGTACAACCAGCCGCACGATGACCTGGCTTATTGCAGTTGTAACAAATAATTTCTCTAGCCCTTGGCTTGGCAACATCACGGGTACAAACTTCAACAGCATCAACCCTATGATCAGAAGATCTGCTAACTTCATCCACTTCAATATAAGCCAAATCAGGTTCCAACGACTGTGCTTTGCGAGGGGGTGGTGCATACTCTGACTGCATCCGTGTCTCTATGCGTCTGCACAAGGCTTTAAGCTCTGAGATACTAGATATCTCCATAGCACCCAGTTGGTTCCTATATGTTGGAGAAATATTCCTAAGAAGGATTGTCAGTTTTGCATCCTCAGATATTGGACATTCAAGTCTTTGAAAATATTTTGACATGACTGCCATGTATGTCCCAATGGTCTCATCCGGTCCTTGAGTCCTTCTTTTAATTTCCTCCAATAACTTTTCACTATAAAATGCTGGCTGATACTCCTCTTTGAATTTCTGAACCAACTCCTCCCAAGTGTGCACTTCTGAACGACAGTCTTGATAGAATTCATATGCTCTTCCCTCGAAAAGATCTATACCTGAATTTAAAAGTATCGGTAGGCTTACATTCCTCGCTGTTCTCAACTGGTCAACACGCTCGAAGAAAGAAGTTACTGACATCCCTCTCTTGTCTCCCGTAAATTTTAGATTCCACTTGTGTGGTAGTATGGGTTTTATACCCTGTCCAAAGGTATTTGGATTAGTGGGTGATGTGTTATTTACTGGTGTAGAACAAGAAGCTGGAGCTTGCGCTAAGGATGTGTTCACCGTTCCCTCAAGGACACACAAATTGGGTGGTGGTTGAGATTTGAGAGTCGCCGCTGAATCGGAAGTCTTTTTATTCAGTCCATCGATGAGTGTAAGCGTCTGTGCCATTAATTCACCTCTTAATTTTATACGATCATCAGTGTCACATGCCATGTTGTCAATGCGACCTAATACATGATTAAGTTTGGATTGCAGCTTCATAAAGGTACCACTTTTAGATGATTCCGAGAAGTTTTCAATCAGCAGTACAAGCTCATCAAGTTTCTTAGTCACTGTTGTGACATCTTCCTGAAAACTAAATGGATAGGCAGGGTAGTGTAAACTATCACCAGCCTTTTCCATTTGCTTAGCCAACGCAAGGCGACTTCGCATCTCTTCCACATTGCCTACAGCAATCCCCCTCCATGTTAACTCATAAGCCAGTTCGTCTTTGTCCAAACGGTTGATCTCAACTTTCCGCGACATCTTCAAAATATTCACTTAAAACTAGTTAAATCCCGTTCTTGTATAGCTCTCTAACCTACGTTTATATCCCTCGCTTATACAAGTAATAATCTATAATATTCCTAATAAAACCCAAAAAAAAAAATCTTTAAAAAAAAATTAAACACTATTGTAAAACAACTTATGTTCTCTTAAACCACTAACATGTATTAGTGCTTCACTTCAGCACAATACTTCACTACCAATGTGCTAAGTCACTAATCACTAGTACAATACTTAGATGCAAATTCGCAAAGTCACGAATCACTAGCACAACACTTCACTTCAAATGCAATAAGTCATTAATCACTAAATATCCCCAACCAAAATAAATGTAAATAAAATAATTTAAAAAAAATTAAGTCAGTTATTTGCAGTAAGTACGCCTTACTTCAACCTCAAAAGTCAACTTCAATGCTATATTCTGCTACTACCAACCACAAATCCAACTATCACCAAAAGTGAGACCTCTCAGTTCCGCAAAAAAAAATATTCCCATTCAATCCCCCAAAAATAGTTTGGTGAAACTCTGTCACTATTTGACAATTGTACTTTTATTCTAAAAAAAATTCTAATGAAAGCAAAAAAACTATCTGAAAAAAAATTATAAGTCTTTAACACTAACCAGTTCCCAAAAAAAAACAAAGTCAATTTGGGACACCCTGTATAATTACCAAGACAAAAAAAAATTCAGAGTACTTTTGCTACAGAAAAGAACTACAGTCATCGACTCAATAGTACTCAATACTAGTTAATAAAGCAATCTCAGACTCTAGATATAGAATAGAATCAGATGGGATGTAACGAAACACCATCTCCTTCCAAACACTAAGCTTAAAATTGTTTTAATTAAAAAAACAATCAAAGACAAAAGGCATGAAAGAGAATTAATCCCAAAAAAAAATACCGGAAGTTGTAACTCTAATAACCAATCAAGTGAAATATTTTCAAAGACCTGTATCGGAGACAAAAAATAAAAAAAAAATCAATACTTAAATATGTCTAATAGTTATTATGTTCTGTAATTGTATGTTGAATTTATTATAGTTAATAAGATTAGTTCTTTATATAAATATTCTAAAAATACTGCAAGTACAATTGTCAAAAGAAAGCAAAATCAAAAAAAAAAAAAACAACAGCAGCTTTAGAAAACTTATAAGACAGTTAGCTCAAAACACCCTTAAGTAGACACACTAGAAGAGTCAAATCTGTAAATCACCTTTTCACAAAATTTACTCTTGATTAACTTCAATCAATTTAAAAAATTAACCAGGGATAATCAGATATTTCAAGTATATAGCAAGATTTAGAAGTATTTATTTACTTAAGTGTAAAATTGTAATTTCTCTCAATTAAAAGTAATTAATAAAATATTATTATTCTATTTGTTTAAAACTAATTTATTTATTTATAAGTTTTTATTATTAATTAACAAAGGTGGTCAACACAGATTCTGAGTTACCTTGCCTTATGAAAAAAAATATAGTGAAATATTTTTGCTATTATGCAATACAATGCAAAATGCTAACTGGGTACTTTATTTATTTTGATAATAAAATCTAAATGCTAAACTGTCACTACCAGTTAAGCAGCAAAACTATGAAAAGCTTTCACCAAAAGTACTCAAAAGAAAAAAAAAGGAAATCTATATGCTATACCCATTATGTAATAATGACTTTTATTAACTATATATAACAGTGTTATATACCCCAAAACCTCAAATAAAAGTCACTCAATAATTAGCCAAAAACTGTGATTTTCTCTCAATTAAACGTGGGCACCAAAACTGTTTACTTTTATTACAAAAACTATGTACTTTATTTAAAAAAATTACAATAACTGTGAAGTTTTATTTTAAAAAATGTTGGGCATCAAAAATATGGCACAATGCCCTTTTGTTTAAAAAATTACGTTGGGCGCCAAAATCTATGGCACAATGCCCTTTTGTTTAAAAAAAAAACCACGTTGGGCGCCAAAATCTATGGCACAAAAATTTTCACTTACCGGATATTTATTTAATGATCAATAAAGTATACTGAATTTCGAATTCATCAAGGCGTTGGAGACCCTAAGAGTTGGAACAAGCTGGGGAGAATAATAGTAGAGGCCGACAGCAACAGTGGAGAAGGGCTGGGTTAAGATCTAAATATTTTGCGCCACGTAATTAATTATTACTCTACTTTATCAAATAAATTAATGAAGTACTAGGCCGATAATAATTACGAATTATCGCCCAGTGTTGCACAACTCTAGCGATTCCAAGCAACGAAAAACCAAAATATTATCTTATACCAATGAGCTTACCTTCACAGAATACCAAATAATTAATTAAGATATGAGGGTCTCACTTGTAGGTAGGTAGCAGCAGTAAAACGCAAAATTTTGTTTGAAATCATATACTAATATCAAATAAGTTGTTCTTTTTGTTTTTTTTTTCAAAAGTTATTTCAAGTACAATAATAGTATATGTAGGTATGGTCCAAACGCGGGCCAACAGCGATACAGCTATAATATGTACTAAGCTTCTAATCTTAATTATTAAAATTACCTGCAGCTTAAGAGAAATCGATATTGTACACAAGAAAATGAATAATAAAAAAAATATAAATATGACAATGGTCAACAGTATGCAGGAATATATAAAAATATAGTACCACGGTCGATATTATGACGCCATAAATCGTGAGTGCAAAATCAAATACAAGTCAGTGAAATACATCAAAAATTATAAATAGAATCAAAACAAGTTATTAAAGGCCACTCGATAAGCCAGTCAGCTCAATAATAAGGTAAAAAGTTTAGTTTAAAATTAGTAAATAGATTTTGATTTTTAGTGAGAAAAATTAATTTAAATTTGAATTTGTAAATATGAAGAACAAATTAATAAATTGGCTAATTGACTGTATCGAGGAATTTAGCTTGCAAAAGATATAATAGTTGAAATTTTAATTATTTGCTACGGTTACTTATCTGGACGTCCTCCAATAGCTGTGGCCGTTAGCTGTTCAGACCTTCAGGCGAAGAAATGTCACCTGGACTCAGGCGTATACAGGTGGGAGCAGCACCAGCTCCGATGCTGAAAGTGAGTCTCTGGCCTGGTCAGGCAAGTTGGCAATCCCAATAACTGATCCAAAGAAAAATCCAAATTCCAGGACTTGATCGTCGTCGTGACGGAAATCCCTTGGAATAATATCCAAACCAAAAAAAAAAACCCTAAAGAGAAAACATCCCTTAGCAAACATTAAACCATATCCAAATATAGCCCAAAATGTAAACAAAAATTAAATAAAATATGCAAATAAAATAATATTACCTCCTTCTGAGGGTTTTCTAACCAAAATGGTGTCTGGGTCTAGCAGTTGCCTAATGCTAAAAACGGAATCAACGAGTGGTTGTCGATGGTCTGGACAAGTGCAGTGGGCTTCTTACGAAGTCTTGACTCTAAATTTAAAGAAATAAAATGTCAACCCAGACCGAAGATGTTCAACAAAATGGCGTATGGTCATGGAAATGGCCACTAAGAACCATACACGGGCATTATCATATTATTAAATAATCAAATATACAAAGACTCACCGGAATCTGCTATTCCAGGTGCCAATATGGCAAGTCAGCAGGAGGATATCCTCTAAAGATGGTGGAACGAGGATTTTAGAGTGTGGCGGCCATTTTCACAATTCTCCCTCGTGGGTGCGAACTTCCTCTGTCCAAAAAAAAACCCCAAAGTGCCCGAATAACAACTTTAGAACTTTCAAATCCAAACAGGAACTATTTCGCAAAAGATGCTCATCAATAAATCTCGTAAATACGATCAAGCCAGGCTCTACTTGAAAATTATGATGAAGGCATCAGAAAATGGACCGCGCACCACACTGCTGACTTGAGACTCACCAAGCAGGAACAAATTTTTGGAGCAACAGGTCCAAAATGTCTCGCCATGTTGCCACGATTCCACTCATAAAATCCTAGTTAAGACTTCAATTCTTTATCAATAAGCAACCAGTCATACTTAACACCAAAGGCACAGCAAATATCCGTCAATTAAATATCCAAAGGTCAAATCCGAGAAATAGAAACAATATATAAAATTCATTGTTTCAGAGCCACAGTCAGGTAAAATGTCACATCCGATATAAAAATTCTGCAGTCACGGGATCGGAAACTTATTCATGATCCGGCAACTACGGTCACAGATTGCTGTTGTAACCACAGGAACCGGTCGATAAAACTAGAAATGACTAGAAATACGTCGGCATCACGGAGGGCAATATTACCGGAAAACTTATCATAAAAAATCACTCACAAAACTATACTTGGGCATTCCAAAAGAACCCCAAATTACACCATTGTAAGCCCTCGAAAATAATAACAAAATCTAGACCTGCCATAATGCATCCGACTCATCTGAATAATTCTTTCCCAAAATTGACAATGTAGCGCCCTCTTTTGTAGGAACCTACGATACGACCAAATGCGCCTGATAGAATACTGCGATGTGTGCAGGAGACCGAGGAAACTGCCCCGACCGTCCACTTCCACCGCGGTACCTTTCCAAAATTAACGACAGAAAAATCGATAATCGAACCGTAAGCCAGGCTATTGATAAACGAGACCTGGAGATGTCGTGACACATCGATCAGTTGCGCGGACCTATACAGTGTAATTCTAATATACTTGTTTTATTTCAGTTCGCACTAACTGAATCCAAAATTCTGTTCTCTAAAAATCGAAACGGCAGAATCGCACAAGAATAATCATTAACATATTAAATCCATAGTGCATTAAAAGAAGTTTTCGTAGTTTTAAAAGACAAACGTGATAGGAAAGCAAAATTGTAAATTCAAAAATGATTAATATTTAGTAGTATTATTATCTAAAAATTTGTTTATTATATAATTATTTAAATAGTTTAATATTATTATTAGCATGCTATAAGTCCGAAATTATCACGTTACACAAGATAGACTATCCGCTTTAGCAATGTTAAGTATCGAGAATTCGTTTATAAAAGTAATGTGCGTGCAATTTTAACGAACGTGTCATTCAGCATTTTTCCAATTCTAAAGAACGAAGAGTACAACTCATCAAGTGTAAGAAGAGTTGTGAATTTCTTGAAATCGACACGCCCCCTGAATGCGTAGTGACCACAGTGATTAATCGTCTATTGCCTACTGTATCTCGTAGAGTAAACTACAGGTACAGTCTCTGAAATATATCCCTGTTATATTTTTAAAGTAGTAGCGGAGCTCAATGGAGTTAATTCTAAAGTAAAACATAAGGTTTTGAGGGGACAAATGGGGGAATGAATAGCCAATGTTATTTTGTTTATGCAGAGAGAAGCAAGTGATAATTGACCTGTTAAAGATTTTAAAAAAGTACAGGAGCATTGACAACTGGTGGAAGTTTGTCTAGTATACATGCTGAATAAAAACAAAAATTTTGGAAAAAAATATTTTTAACTTATATTAAAAAAAATTTAGAGTGCTAAAACCAATATGTACTTTTGGATGGAATATTTATCTAAATTTTAGGTTAAAACTTTTCGAGCCAAATTGAATTAATAGAGCAAATTCGAAAATTTGTAGAATTTCACACATTTAATAACACATAGTATATTTAAAACTTAAAATACAGCACATAATTTGATGCTCTCTCTAACATTTGCGAACATGTACATATATTAGTAGCATAATTAATGCGTATCTCGAAGATCAAAGAAGAAATTCAGCATTGCTTTGCAAAATAAAGACACGTCAAATTAACGACACAGAAAGAGAAAAATTGTAATATTCTTTCTACATTATTTTTTGAAACTTATTTTTTAAAAAGATAATACTTAAGTAATTCTTACAATAAAGGTACTTACTTCATCAAAATGCTCTATTTCGAAGATACATTAAAATCTGTTTAATTTTGGGAAATTACTTAGTTTAAAGTTAAATACTGTATAACACCAACGTTTTAAGAGGAAATTTTGAGCCTTTCTAAGCTCTGCAAACGGAAAAAAAATAGATGAGAAATATTATAACCTGTAGTTTCCAAAGAAACATAAGTTCTAATAACAGTTCTCAAATTTAAAATTATAATTATTATCAAGGTTTTTCGGAAGTCGACCCTCCTATGCGATGGATATCTTACATTAAGTCAAAAACATTATTTCACAAAAGCAAATCTTAATACTATATATTAATTAATTGGACCCGTTTTCCTACTATATTAATTATCAGCAAATTAATATATATATATATATATATATATATATATATATATATATATATATATAATATAATTATTATTCAATTTGTTTCTTAAACCCGGTATATATTAATTGGACTTCTTTCTTCGGTATAGGTTTATTTGCAAAATCAAACAATGGGATTAACTTGACGTTTCGCCTATCATAGTAGGCTTTCTCAAAAATTGCTCATTCCTTTATTTTTTTTTTGGTATATATGGCTTTTCTTACCTATCTACAATTAATTTAAAAAACATTTAGTGGTCTAATTATAAAATGACATTTACAATTTTTCTAACTGATTTAAAATTTTATACTATTGACAATAATTATTACAAAATTAATAAAATAAGGTTACATACCTCGAAAAATACATGTTGATTATTTATTTATATTTGAATGATAGGTAGCAAGTTAGTGGTTTGCCAGGCAACTCATGGCACAGTTTTAGGTAAAAAGGTGTTCTTATCGTAGTACGTTTTTTTTTTGAGGAATTTAAAGATAATTATTTGCTATTTTTTAATTTAAACCTTAGAGTAGTATCAGACATTCACAATGATATACTACATTTTAAAAATAATGGCTTAGATGAAGTTAAAACTATACTAAAATATCAAATTGTGGTATATTTGACTTAAATTTTTTTATGTCTTGTTTGTCATTTACTGCATTTTTTTCTTTTTTTATGTGAATCATTTCTTTGATAATTAATTTCTGATACAGGTTATCTTCATCAATGATTTTGGTTTCAGAAAAATTAAATTCGTGTTTTGTGCTTTTTTCATGTTTGTGTAATGCAGTGGATGCATTCTTTGTATACTTATGCCCTTTTATTCTATTTTCTAAAAGTTGGGTTGTCATACCAATATATTTCGTAGGGCAGTTTAAACAAGGAATTTCATATACGACATTGGATTTTTTATTTTTGGGAATTTTAGTTTTTAGTTTTGTAAATAGGCAAAGAGCCTATCAAGTTCTGTGCTTTATGACACACAATTATGTTATATTTTCCTAAGATATATTTTAATTTTTCAGATAATTGAGATGTGTATGGCATTGCAATATACTTTTTTTGCATATTATCTTGTCTTACGTTTTTGTTATGATTGTTATAATATATGTACGTCCTTTGTTTGATAATTTTTTTTATCAGTTTTTCTGGGAAATGATTTGCATTCAAGGTCTCTTTAACTTTATTAAGGGCTTCAGGACGGTATTCTGGTAACGTTAAAGATATGGCGCGGTCAACTAGACCAATCACAGCGCTTCTTTTTTGTTTGTATGGATGGTGGGAATTGAAATTAAGATATCGTCCAGACCAAGTTTCTTTTGTAAACCATTTAGTTTTTAAAAAATTATTTTCTTTTTGTCTTATTATAGTAAGGTCGAGAAAATTTATTTTGTTTTCTGATTCAACTTTAAGAGTGAACTGAAGTTTCGGATGGAAATTATTGAATGCGAAAAGTAGTTCTTCTATTTTATTTTCTGGAGCTGATGCTAAACAATCATCCACATATCTCTTAAAAAAAGTAATATTAAAATTCAATTTTTCAAGAACTTCCTCTTCTAGGTATTCCATAACTATTTGTGCGATTGTAGAGGAAATAGGTGAGCCCATAGCACATCCATCAAGTTGTTGATAAAATTGGTTTTTGTATTGAAAATAATTATTTGACATTATAAGATGTAAGGCTTCTAAGAATTCAGGCTGAGTTAGAGTTGTAAATTTTTTAAAATTATTCTATTTGCCTTTTATAGCACTAACTATGAGTTCATTTGGTATATTAGTATACAAAGAAATTACATCTAGTGACATTAACTTTATATTTGGCGGTATTGTTACTGTATCTAGAAAATGTTTAAATGTAAATGAGTCTTTTATGTAATAAGTGTTTTTACCTGTGATATTTGACAAACATTTTGACAAATACTTTGAGAGCTTACCTCGGCTATTAATTTGTAATAATTATTGTCAATAGTATAAAATTTTAAATCAGTTTTAAAAAAATTGTAAATGTCATTTTATAATTAGACCACTAAATGTTTTTTAAATTAATTGTAGATAGGTAAAGAAAGCCATATATACCAAAAAAAAAAAATAAAGGAATGAGCAATTTTTGAGAAAGCCTACTATGATAGGCGAAACGTCAAGTTAATCCCATTGTTTGATTTTGCAAATAAACCTATATATATATATATAGAAAAGAGAAACAGAAATTTCAATTTCTGTGCGGTTCTTGGTCGTAAAAAGTTATACAAAACGAAACCAGTAACGGTAAGGATTACTCCTTCACCATTTTGTCGAGAATCGACCAAAACATGACGCTATGTTTGTTTCCATGGCCAAGGTGCCAATCTGCTACCGTGGTATCTGCCCCGGCAAGGCTCATCAGGCAGTTTCCTTGGGGGGTATCGGTATTAAAACCGAAATACCCAAACCATGAAACAAACAAGGTGTCATGTCATTCGACTTTGAAAGTCGACGAGGGAAATAGGCAATCAGTGGCGCCATCTGTAGGTACTATAGTGCAACTAAATCGCTTTAGATGCGACCTACTTTGGAGCACAAGACGACACATCTGTGCAAAAATAAAAGAGAAACAAGGAAACTGCCTGATGAGCCTTGCCGGGGCAGATACCACGGTAGCAGATTGGCACCTGGAAACAAACATAGCGTCATGTTTTGGTCGATTCTCGACAAAATGGTGAAGGAGTAATCCTTACCGTTACTGGTTTCGTTTTGTATAACTTTTTACGACCAAGAACCGCACAGAAATTGAAATTTCTGTTTCTCTTTTATTTTTGCACAGGTGTGTCGTCTTGTGCTCCAAAGTAGGTCGCATCTAAAGCGATTTAGTTGCACTATAGTACCTACAGATGGCGCCACTGATTGCCTATTTCCCTCGTCGACTTTCAAAGTCGAATGACATGACACCTTGTTTGTTTCATGGTTTGGGTATTTCGGTTTTAATACCGATACCCCCCAAGGAAACTGCCCGATGAGCCTTGCCGGGGCAGATACCACGGTAGCAGATTGGCACCTTGGCCCTGGAAACAAACATAGCGTCATGTTTTGGTCGATTCTCGACAAAATGGTGAAGGAGTAATCCTTACCGTTACTGGTTTCGTTTTATATATATATATATATATATATATATATATATATATATATATATATAGGAACAAGAAAGTAAATAACGTCCGTAGATAAATTAGTAGGTAGAGATGATAAAAAATGCTTAAAGGCTTGTCGGTATAATGGTCCATGATTTTTGGACCCTATACCTGAATAAGCTTATCAAAGGCAGAATTATTTGTCCGAAAGGCCGTTAAATTTCCTACTAATTTATCTACGGACGCTATTTACTTTTTTGTTCTTATTGAAACTTTGGCCTAAAAAAAGCCGATATCACGGATTTTCATCTTTTGGAGCCGTCGTTACTCCAACAAAATAGTTGGTATCGCACGGCAAACAAAAAAATTGAAAGCCTACGCATATCGCGCTTGTGTTTTTAACTTTTACATCTATATACTTCTACATTGCTACTAGAGGTTCAAATAACAAGCCTCACACTGATACCCATAGATGACACCTCTTTACCCTTTGGGTTAATTTCTTACTGCCTTAAATTTTCATGGTATATATTCAAACTGCCGTTGAATATTTTCATCATCTCTACCATATGGCTGCATTGGCCTGATGTGCCCCAAAAGGGCGAAACGTCGTCAATTGTACCGGTAGAGATGATGAAAATGCTTAAAGGCTTGTCGGTATAATGGTCCATGATTTATACCCTATACCTGAATAAGCTTATCAAAGGCAGAATTATTTGTCCGAATGGCCGTTAAAATTTCTACTCATATATATATATATATATATATATATATATATATATATATATATATATATATATATATATAGCAAGTTGATTTATTAATTTTTATTATACCTACTATAGTTGTTGTTGTTGAAGGAAACAAAATTTGTATAACAAAAAGCATAATACCTAATAAAATATAATTTTTTTGCAGGGATTCCATTCAAACAAATCGTACGTCATTTGCTACTGAGTACTACCGTTCACGAAAGGGCGCCTCACCGCGCCGGGCGTAAATTTCTTGTCTTTTCCTCCTAGTGCGCTCTCCATCTATTCTTTATTATTTTTACATAACTTTACGTTTTAGCGACCCTAGATTCCACAACATATTTTTTCTCAATTCCATTTATTTGCCTGTTGGTCTGTCTGTCTGTATGGCAGTTTGCGGCGTAGCTAAAAACTATTTACCCGAATGACTTCAAATTTTGGTCAATAAAATTAAGGGTTATGTGGGGACGACTTGGTATAATTTTGGCAAGATTCCAATATGACGGAACAAAATGGCGGCCCAGTAAAATGTTAAAAAAATACTACTAAAAAGCAAATGTACCTCAAATTTTGCACAAAAATTAAGGAATCAACCTGTAATATTTTGGTATGAATCCAAGACAGCAAAACAAAATACCTAATAAGTTATAAAAAAAAACCGTCTAAAAAATTAGAAGTGTGATATAGAGATAAACTGGTTGGTGCGAATTCAAGACAGAGAAACAAAACGGCGGCCAAATAAAATGTATAAAAAATCAATGCAAAAAATCGTGTTATTTAATATCTTGCATCAAAACTGAATGTGATACAGGGATTAACTGGTACGAATTTAAAATAGCGGTCTTAAAAAAAATCAGTGTAAAAAAAATTAAATTTATTTTAAATCATGATCAAAAAATAAATGATATAGATAGGATCCGGTGAAATATTGGTACGATTCCGCTATGGTGGAACAAAATGGCGCTCAATGAAAATTTTTGAAAAGGCAGTATACTAAATGACTATGTACGGAACTAAATTGGGTTACTCTTTATTACTCCTAATGAAAGTAGACATTCATAACGGGGGAAATTCCGGTAAAGGAATATTGCCGATTTTTCTCGAGCAGTAGAATGAAGAACTACTGAGCCCCAGCATTTTGTCACAAGTTTTTGTCTCACTCTGTATACAAATGGTTTACTCACAAAATCAGTTTACTAACCGCAACTTTTATAAAAACACATTTTGTTCTAGAACTAATTTTATAAAAGTTAAGGGTGGTGCATTTATAACGAATAACCCTCTAACAAGTTAATTTGAGCGTTACAATATTCTGCCCGAATATCAAGCGAAATTAACCTGACTTCGTTAATAATATTCAACGCCTGGAAATGTCCGGTGGCCACTCTATCTTCACAGCAAATTTAAATTGCAGCCTGTGGTTCCCAAGAGCCGGTAAACCACCGACACAGTAAACCAATTGGGCAAAAGCGATCAATCTAATTATTACGTGCCAAACTGAATTATCGAAAGCATTCCTTATTTTGCTAAGAGCTGCACAAATATATCGAGAGTAGGGATGGCCAAAATTCTATAATGAATCGATTCAGTTGAATCGATTCGATTAGCTAAAAACAAATCGATTCAATGCAATAATCGGGTAATTTGAATCGATTCGTGGAAAAAATCGAATCGATTCGAAAAATATTAAACCTGTGTCCTCTAGACTTGATCAATTGTGGTGTGGCAATAAATAAAACAGGTTTATTACTCTTAAAAGGTTTTATTATAATAAATGTACGTAATTAACATACATAATTATAAAAAAACTAACAAAACAGATAAAAATAATAGAAAGTCGGTTAGGCTTTAACCTATTTCTATCCTGTGTTAAATAATGGCCTGCCTGGGAAAATAACAACATGCTAACTTTGATAAATTAGGATATACACATGGCACATTTTTCCAAAAATGAAGTGGCTTTTCTGTTCTTTTTACAACAGGATGCTGCAAATAATGTTTAAGTTCCACAGGCAACTCATCATCATCATCATCATCATTATTTTCAGTACTGATGGTTTCTAAGTTAGTGTCATCTGATTTTTCTTCCTCAATAGTAACTGCTTTTACTGTTGAAGAAATAAATTTCAAATTTGGACTACAAGTGGGTTGTTAAAATGAATGTTTTTATATCTGGGGTCTAGAATAGTTGATACTGCACACAACTTTAAAAGTTCTACGTTTCTGAATCTTTTTTCTGTTTGTTCCAAAATAAATTTTTTTAATTCGATTACAGGTTCCATGGTTTGGTTATAATTATTTATAGCTTTGGTCATATAGTTTATTATCGGGATAACATTACTGCATGTAATATAATTACTTCCACATAACTCAACAGTTACGGCCTCCAATGGTTTTAATAATTTTTTCATTTTTTTGGCAATTTCTACTCATACCCCGAAAGCATTGGCGGCGAATTTGGAAAATGAAATGATCTAGCATATGAAATGTCGAATTCCATCGCGTTGATACCTCTTGAATAAGTTTTAGGGTGGAATTTTCTAATCTTCCTTGAGTAACCTGTATCCGCCTAAGGTCATCTGAAGCTGATACTGACTGCTTTGTAAATGTAACAATGCTTTTTATTTTTTTAATGACTTGCTTGATTATGTCACCTGAGAGATCTATAGCTTTAGTTGGAATCAGATTTAAAGTATGGGCAAAGCAAGATAAGCGTTTCTCTTTGCCAAAAATGTCAGTTACAAATTACAGTACAATAATTCATCGGTTATAGTATTGTGCTTTTGCCTTACCTATTCAAAAGACCTAATTCTACAAAAAGCTTCATTAATTGGTAAAAGTTTTAATTTTTTTTTTTTTTTGGCGCACATATATCTAGGTCTAAAGAAGATGATGACGAACCTTGAACTGAAGTTACCTCCTCTTCCACTCATTGTTTTCTTGGAATAGTCTCTAATGTACTGCTGCTATTTTTACCACTAGATTCCGGGTTAGGAAAAAAGTTTTAATTGTTTGCACTTTAGATGTCTATGACTGTTTCTTTTAAACTGCCTGAACCACAGTCAGAGCCTCGGTCAGATCTAAACAAAAATAAATAACAAATAATCAGTTTGATGTAAATTTATAATAAATGTACAATAACTTACAGAACTGATGTTGTCTCCGAAGCTGTAGCTATTTTTATTCCATGTTTTCACTTTAGATGATTCATAAGATTTATTGTATTGCCTGAATAGTTTACTGTGGTATTACAATGTCTGCAACTAGCAGATTTATTGTCACCATCATCCCACAAACAATGTTTCCAAACACAACTTGTTTTTGGAGGCATATTATACTGATCAGATACAATTAACAATATCTCGAGCTCACAAGGTATATTGTATATTCGTCACAGACTCTCTCGCCCAATAAATAAATAAATGCGAATATTGAGAACATGCGAACCGCAAAAAAGGCGTGGCGCGGACACTGCCATCTCGTACGCGTAAGGTCAACCACGACATAACGTAAATATTTGTGGTGCGTTTACACCGAAGGCAATAAATCGGAACTATTTTTTTATGTTGCAGTATAAAAAATTTAATAAACTATTACTGTGTTAAAGTTTTGTGGTATTATGGTTAAGTAGACGTATTGTTTATCCATTCGATTTTTTGGTAAAAGAATCGATTAGTCGAATCGATTTATAATTCTAGAATCGATTCGATTCCTCTGATGCATCGATTTAAAAGGATCGATTCAATTCATAATCGAATCGATCCTGGCCATCCCTAATCGAGAGACGCGGTTAACACTGGCTAAGATACACCAATGTAGTTTTCTTTAGATCGATTTTATTGCATGATCCTTTATTTTACGTTAAGTGCAGTTAATGATATAATAAAATTGTGTCATTAACCCGCAACCGCTATGGCAAAAAATTGTGACATTTAGACTATGTGTCGGTATATGATACCACTAATTATTATTTATTAACTTATTTTTGAAGAAAAAAAATATAAAACATTAATTTTGAATTAATTTTTATTCCAGACATTACACGATTTAAAAAAAACTACTACATTACAAAAATACTACATTACAAAAATATTTATAAATACATAACAAAATAAAAACTTCATTTTCTTACACATATTTATTGTGTTTGTTTCTGAAGGCAAGGGTAGCAAATTTTTTTTCTGTGTTCCAAACAAATTGGGATTAGACATTCTCGGCAACAATACAAAGTTTTTCTTTTTAATTTGTAGGAATACTGATAACATGTTTTTTTGATAGCCATTCTTTCGTCAAAATCGGAATCATTATTGTCGCTAATTTGTAAAACACCCTTCATTCTCGAATAAAGTTCTTTAGGTAAGCTTCCGCCATTTAAGAATCTTTGGTGCATATAGGGTGTAGTTAGACTTTTAGCTAAACTTTTTAAAAAGTCTTTACGTTCCAATTTATCTGGATTCTTGCAGCTGTTATACAAAATATATGCATTAACTCCACACATATTTATCATATAAAAAATAGCCATAGGCCGCCGACGAGTTCTTCTACTAGGCGAATAGTTTGCACATTTCTTATCCAAGCTGTAGACACCTCCTTTCGTTAGATTATAATCTCCTAAAGTTTCTGGCTTTCCAGTTTCTGGATCAATATTACAGGGATAGTGCATTGATGAAATCAAAACAACTGCTTTATTAGGTTGAGGAACATAGGATAGCAATGTGATATCTTCTTTGAAACCAAATAAACTAAATAGCTTTTCTCTGTTTTTGTTTGGCAAAAAACATAATGGAATATCCGGTTTATTCTTCTTTAGTTTTCCCAAAAAAGTAAGCCCTCTATTTTGAAGTTTAGTTACAAGTTCCATACTTCCAAACCAGTTGTCAGCTGTCACATTGCGGTTTGATTTTTCAATTGGTTTTACAAGTAAACCTGCTTGTGTTGGGATTTTCAAACGCTGTTCTTCTATAGATAGTGTTCTTCCATCCGAATTCTTTCCGTAATAAATATAAGCATTGTATAGGTAATTATTTCTAGCATCCGTTAAACACATTAATTTTATGCCATATTTTGCCGGTTTTTTTGGAGCATCTACCTTTAAAAGCAACGAGACTTTCATCTACACAGACGTAAGTTCCCAGTGAAAAATTTCTTTGACAATTGTCAATAAAACGTTGAAATAAGTCACTTACAGTAGCTGAGCGATCGATTTCTTTTCTTTGTTGTCTATGAGCAAAATTATCAAATCTCAAACAAGCAAGTAAAGTTTCGGACCTTCTTTTTATCAGTATCATCTGTGGTAAATAAACAATCTATATTTTCGTTGCCTGACTTGAATACTTCGGTATAAATTAGCAAGCCAAGAAACGCTTTCATTCCCAGCAAGTCTAAGTCCTTTAGGTTGTAATGAGTATCATCCTTATACTTGAGTCTGCACTCACCAATTTTAATATTAGTCCAATGGATAATTTCATTAAGCATATCTTCCGTGAAAAGTAGGTTCCATAGATTCTCAGGATTTGGTGCCGGTGGCTTCTTTGACCTAAAATATATAATTTGTAATGTCAGAAACTAATTTATAAATACAAAAATTTAGTTTTTACCATTTAGTTTTGTTGTTTTTTTTTGCGACCAAAATAAAACTATTTTTTTTCACGGGTTAAGATATTGTCATATTCATTACTCTGTGAAGTTTCTTCGAGACCAGACACTTCTGCTTCGGAATTATGGTTATGTTTTTATGCACTATTTTAATCAGGCTTTTC
Source organism: Kuschelorhynchus macadamiae (assembly GCA_030620095.1). Taxonomy (NCBI): domain Eukaryota; kingdom Metazoa; phylum Arthropoda; class Insecta; order Coleoptera; family Curculionidae; genus Kuschelorhynchus; species Kuschelorhynchus macadamiae. The sequence continues at coordinate 13,346 of JAUTXW010004465.1, read as the reverse complement.
CCAAGAAAACAAAATGTAATATTATTAAGTATAACAAAAAAAGATGGCAAGACCAAGATATAATCAGACTCTCTAATAAGGAATCTCCATTGGCTAAAGACTCATTCAAAAAGTGAGCATGTCAATAAACTCTACATCGAAAAATAAAATTGAATACCAAAACTTATTAGCAGAACGTAAAAGAAAATATTATTATAACAAAATTCTTAACTCTGTCAACGCAACTAAATGTGTTTGGGATATATTGAAACAAGCGACAGGGCATGCATGGTGGATTAACAACCACTTTTGAACTTGAAAGCAATGGAGAAACAGTCACTGATGCAGGTAAGATCTGTGATATGTTTAACGATTTTTTTAGTCAGTGTCCTTCAGTTAATATGCAGAAGGGACTTATCAACGGCCAATGTGTGTACAGAAGTGGTTCCAATTTTTTTTTCTTAACTCCAGTTGATGAATTTGAAGTTATACAGATAATTTATAAAACTTGTCTAAAACATCAGTAGGACTTGATGAGATTCCATGTAAGGTTTTAAAGAATATTGCTTTTCTTATAACTACACCATTAACACATATAATTAATACATCTTTTCATGAGGGGCAGTTTCCAACACTTTTAAAAACATGTAAGGTGGTTCCTATACACAAGAAAGGTAGTAAGAGTGAAATTGATAATTATAGACCAGTGGCTGTCCCATCAGCATTTTCAAAAATATTTGAGAGGGCAATGTACGTGAGACTTTTATCATTCTTAAAAAGTAATTCAGTTTTTAGTAGTTCTCAAAATGGTTTTTTGAACAATAAGTCTACCGAGGCAGCCCTTTTTGATCATATATCCTCCATACTGGCATTTATTGACAATGGCATGACCACTATGGGCATTTATTTTGACCTAAGCAAGGCATTTAATATAATGGATCATGGAATTTTACTTAAAAAGCTTGAATGTACGGGAGTACATGCAGTGGATAGAATCTTTTCTGCAGGGCCGAACTCAGGCTGTACATATAAAAAGCAAGAAAGATAATATTATTAACTTTGTTTATAAATCAGATTTTGTTGCAATCCCCACTGGCGCACCACAGGGGTCTTTATTGTCACCACTATTGTTTCTTACCTTTTGTAATGATTTAAATATGCATATTAGCTCCCCTAATGTGTCTGTTGTGCATATTTCTGTGATGATATCGCATCATGATGAAAATACAGCTCTCGAATTGGCAAACGCAACTGCTAAAATTATGAACGAATGGTGCCTAAATAATTTACTTCTTTTAAACACCACCAAAACTAACTTCATAAATTATCAAAATAGAGTAAATTATGAACAAAAATTCTCACTCAGAGTTAAAGATGATATAATAGAGCAGGTTCAAAATACTAAAATACTAGGCATTGTTCTGAATGAAAATTTAAATTGGAACAACTATAGAGAAATGGTGTGTGGCAAGCTCTCATCACCAAATTACGCAATTTATAATATAATTGTTGATATTTTATTATGCATATGTTCATTCACGACTATCATACGGTATTATATTTTGGGACACCCTTGCTCAAACTATGTCTATGTCACTTGCAATGTGAACTATATTGAGGCTTGTGCTCCACTTTTTTGTGATTTGCATATTATGACAGTATATTCATTGTATTTGTTTAGTGTGTGCTGCTTTATTTTTAAAAATAAGAATCAATTTAAGTCAAATAGTTCAACGCAAGCGAGTGGTATAACCACCAGGACTGGAGATCGTCTGTCTGTACCCCGTCACTCCACAGCGTTATATGAAAAGGGGCCTTACTACATGGGAGTGAAGATGTTTAATTCACTGCATCCCTCAAGTAGAAGGATTGTAGGTTTTAATAAATTTAGGAGAGAAATAAAACACTTTTTTAATGCTCATCCATTTTATTCTATTCAGGAGTACTTTCCACACCAAAATAGTAGATGTAATGATCTAGGTTATAATTGTATGTATTGTTAGTAAGCATGACAGTCTTATATTTGTTTATTTATTTTAGATCTTATATGCTTATCTATTTTAAATCTTATTTGTCTATATCAACAATTGTCTTTTGTCTGAGTTGATATTTTTTGCGTCATCAAACAAACAAACAAACAAACAAACAAAAGTATGCTTTATTGCCGCAGAAAAATTCTACAATTTTATGGACAAAGCAAAATATACCTAAAAATAAGACATATCAAAACATTAATCGAAAATAATTTCGACAGGTCAGTGCTTTTTTTTTTTTTTAAATGTAAATTATCAATTTACCAAATCGTAAAACACACGTTAGAATATAACATAACATTGCAAACAGTAAATGAATCATGATAACCTTATAAAAGTAAACAAACACACATGTACGAGGTGAATAATTTCGATGACATTGAAATCAAAATTGCAACTATGCGACCTTAAACTCTATGTTATTATAGTTATACAAATAATTGTGATGTTAAACAGAAGGTATATTGAACTAGTGTAGAATGTAGTATACAAAAAGAATTAAATTGTTTTTAATCCAATACCTAACAAAAATAATTAAGTTCTTTTCCCTATATAATGATTTACAAAATTCTATGCTATGAGTTAGGACATGACTCACAAAAGATTTAAGTAAACAAGCGAGTTTAGTGACAATTTAAAGAGACTTACTCACTGAAAAAAAAATCATTAACGCTGTAAAATGGTCTCTCAATGAGGTATGCTTTGGTGTTTTTTCGAAATTGTGCAAGCATAGGTATAGATTTTAAATGTACTGGCAGATTGTTGTAAAGTTTTATGGCGTTGTAAATAATTGATTTTTTTATTAATTCTGTGGAAGGAATGGGAAGATAAATATCATGCCTAGAGTTTCTGGTAGGGTATACATGTTGTGGCCTTTCTGGGAGGGTGTTTATATGTTTTCTCAGCAAACATACCGTTTCCAAAATAAATAATGCAGGAAGTGTTAATATTTCATGTTTTTTGAAATAGTATTGGCAGTGAGCTCTATTATTTAGACCAAACAAATAACGAATGGCTCTCTTTTGAAGCATAAAAATACTACGAAATTGCTCGGTGGTACAGCAGCCCCAAAAGGGAAGGCCATAGCGGAGGTGGGATGACTGTCCTGGTAACTAAATGTTACTGTTAGTATTTCTAAATATTTCTTTTATATTTCCACTTGACGATCCAATGTTATATTTATAACCAAAATGGCAATAAATGATTTGAATTTGAATTTGAAAATTTCATTTGATTTCTTGAACAAAACCTATTTTTTTGGATTCAACTACAACCAAAATATAGAATTTAGTTGCAAAAAAATCTGAATTATTTGTTACCAAATGATAATTTATAGGCATATACAATAAACATACAAAATACAGATAACAATATATTGTTGGTTTAACAAAAGCATTTAAATAGCACATTTTTATCATTGATTCTGAAATTTAGACATTCATTTTGCGCTTCTTACCCTGCTTTTTGAAAGCAACCTCTGGGACATTGACATTCCGTCAGAGATTAGCCATTGTGGTTATATTTCTGATAAGAAATATTCTGCTTTTAGTTTTTTATTTTTAGATTTGGGGGTAGACCAAAAAAACATCCAAAAACAGATAGTTTTCACTGTGGCTCCTCGGGTACCTTTACCCAGAACTTAAGACTGCTTTTTAAATGTGTTCACATTATTTGTTGCGTTTAGATTGACAAACAAAAATCTTATTTGGCCTTTTGGCAACTGAATAAAAATAGACCGTAATGTTAATCAAGCTTATATTGGGTGTTTTTGAAGCTGTTTTTTCAGCACGTTTAACACCTAAGTCATCGCCGTTTTAGTCAGTTTATTCGAGTGCTAATACGGTTAATCATTTTGAATTATAAGTATAGAGATCCTGCGCAATCTCGCAACTCTGCCTGCCTTTCGCACACTGTATTCTGAAGATACTACAAATTATACGCGGAACTTCCCTCATTATGATTTTTTTTATTTGTTAGTGTGACCCATTTAGTTCAGTACATATATATATATATATATATATATATATATATATATATATATATAGCTGACCCGGCAAACGTTGTTTTGCCATACACAATAGGAAATGTTTTTAAAAGTATCTGACACTATAAGTGTGTGGGAATTTGAAAGAGTAATGAAGCGTTGTAGACAATTGAAGCATACTTTATTTAAGTTAATATAGTAATCTTTATTAAAATACCAAATATATTAAATTACAGATTTTGATAGCTTGACACTACTACTAATTATTATGGCATTTAAAAAATAAACAAAGATTATTCTCTCAGCGCAATGGAGTGTACAATATTTTTGGTCAGTCCGTCTATTACGGTTCATGAGATATAGCCTGGTGACAGACGGACGGACGGACAGCAGACTCTTAGTAATAGGGTTCCCGTTTTTACCCTTTGGGTACGGAACCCTAAAAACCGCTGTCGATGGAATAGCTACTTCAACATCATAAATGTCAGAAATTGACTTGGCAGGGAATGAGTAATTTACACAAAAGTCAGTAAAACGAAGTTTTATTTAAATATCAAAATAATAGAGGTACAATCTTAACCGAGAAAAAGCTTAATAACGACTAAATACTAAAATCCCTTACACATAGACTTCGACTGTCTGTGTCTCTTTCAGCAAGCAATAATCATTAAGATTATAAGTTATTTGGCGGCTGAAATATGAGAACGCGCCACACACTGTTTATTTATTACCTACTTCAGGGAAGTATATGTCTAGCATAAGCAATCTTATTATTGAATAAACAACATTCTCCCTCAATATTAAAATTGCTTGCCAAAAAAAAAACAATCAAAAAAAAAATTAACATGCTTTAAACAGAAACAAAATATCTTAAACTTAATACCTTTAGAAATATAGCCACAGACAAACTATTTTAAGTTTAGCTTATCACATATGAATTTATGTTTTTTGCAACCCAGTGATTTTGTCAACATATCTGCGACCATTTCTTCTGTCGGCATGTATGAAAGCTTAATATCATTTTCTTTTATTTTTTCGCGAATAAAATGATATTTGACATGAATATGTTTAGTGCGCTTATGAAAAATTTGATTTTCTGACAACTTAATCGCACTTTGATTATCATTGAAGATGGTTATCGGTATATCGATTTTTAGAAAATTACAAGAATTATTTCCGCTAAATATTTCTTCACATAGCGATTTTAAATACAAAGATTCTTTTGTAGCTTCACAAATGCCGATATATTCGGCTTCAGTGGAACTTAAAGCTATGGTTTTTTGCTTTTGACATTCCCATGATATTGAGCCTTCCGCTAACATAAAAATATAGCCATAGTATGATTTCCTATCAAGGTCATTGTTAGCCCAATCCGCATCTACAAAACCAGTTATAGGCTTACATGATTTTTTAAAAGTAATTCCTACATCTTTTGTTCCCTTTAAATACTTAAGTACTCTTTTAGCACTAACCCAGTGATCTTTAGTATGAACATTATTAAACTGGCTCAAAAAAGAAACAGAAAAAGATATATCTGGTCTTGTGCAAACCGCAAGATACATAATAGATCCTATTAATTGCTGATACGGTACGTCAACAAATTCTCCCGCAACTGAAACTTTTTGATTTTGCTCTAATGGAGTGCCTACGGCATTGCAGTTTGACATTTCAAACCTATCAAGAATTTTTTCAATGTATTGTTCCTGACTAATTTTTAATTCGCCATTTGAACGATTTCTTTCAACTTTTATGCCAAGAATGTTTGATATTGGCCCAAGGTCTTTAATATAAAAATGTTTATTTAACTCAATTTTTAAACTTTTTGCCTCATGGTGGTTATTATAGAAAACAAAAAAATCATCAACGAAAAGCGCTATAATTATAATGGAACTCGCTAAAGTTTTAAAGAAAATACATGGTTCTATTTTTGATTGAACAAAACCTAAATCTGATAAAACTTTATAGGCTTTTTGATACCACAATTTAGCTGATTGTTTGAGACCATAAATAGCCTTTTTTAATCGACATACTTTGTTTTCTGACCCCAATTCTATAAACACCTCTGGTTGGCTCATATAGATTTCTTCGTCAAGGTCACCATTTAAAAATGCTGTTTCAACATCTAAATGATCAGCCTCTAAATTTAATTCAGCTGTCATTGCTAGTAACTACCTTTAATTACTAAATCTAATAACAGGCGAAAAAGTTTCTGAGTAATCAACCCCATATTTCTGAGTATATCCCTTTGCTACAAGTCTAGCTTTATACGTAACTATATCCCCATTATGATCCCTTTTGATCTTAAAAACCCACTTATTTTTAACAATATTTCTATTGCTAGGTTTATCGACCAATTCCCAAGCATTGTTTGTCTTAAAAGCTTGAAGTTCGTTTTTTATCGCATTACTCCATTCTACGTGTCTCGCGCTTGACAATGCTTCGGAAATGGTTAATGGTTCTAAATTTTCTGATACAGTTAACATAGCAAAGTCTGGATCAAAGTCAATAAAATCACCATACCTGTCTGGTTTTCTTTTTACTCGTTTAGGATACCTGGATTCAACTCTTTCACATTCACTTTCACTCAATGCCTCATTTTCACTTTCGCTAACTGACACTTCACTGATGTTTTCTTCTGGAAGATGAGGAGTCTCAGCCGGAGTATCTTTTAAGCCTTGATCATCGTCTTCACTTTCTTCTACTATTTTTACAGGAAGAACATCTGGTGGTGTAGTAGGAACAACGGGCATTTTCGATGAGTCGTCGGAAAGTTTGTCTTCTAGAAATACAACATCCCTGGCTATTTTTAGACTATAGTTACTTGGGTCTAAAAGCCTGTATCCAACACTTGTTTCTGAGTATCCGACAAAAATATATTCTTTGCTTTTGTCGTCGAGCTTTTTACGCTTACCATCTGGTATGTGAACATAAGCACGGCATCCAAAGATCCTTAGGTGTTTAAGGTCTACCTTTTTACCAGTCCATTTTTCTTCTGGTGTTTCACCACGTATTTTCTTCGTTGGTGAACGGTTCAGAAGATAAACCGCTGTATTAGCCGCTTCTGCCCACATCTGCTTCTCACTATTTGAGTCAATAAGCATTGAACGTGTCTTTTCCAGTATGGTTCGATTATAACGTTCAGCTACACCATTCTGTTGTGGAGTATATGGTATTGTCAGCTCGTGCTTTATTCCACGATCTTTGAGAAATTTCCCTAAACGCTCATTACAGTATTCTCCTCCATTATCAGTCCTTAGAACTTTTATTTTCCGTTCTGTTTGAGTTTCTACCATGGAGCAGAATACTTTAAAAATTTCTGAAACCTCACTTTTATGTTCTAGAAAATAACAAAACACTTTTCTAGTACAGTCATCAATCAGGGTAAACATATATTTTTTGCCACCCCATGATTCCACCTCCATAGGTCCTACAAGGTCCGAGTGGATCAAGTCGAGTTTATTTTGTGCGACTTGTTTGTCCTTTTTATAGGGAAATGGTTTTCTGGCTTGTTTGCCTTTTATACAACTCTCACAATAGTCTGGATTTTTATTTTCGCTATAGGACATACCAGTAGCCAATCCATTTTTCAGCAGCGCCATACTATAATGATTAAGGTGACCTAGGCGTTTATGCCATAGCATTTGAGAATCCAAAGGTTTTACTACATTCGCACATTCTATCATGACATCTAGTTTATACAAGCCATTTACATTCGCCGCAGTAGCTACAGGTTCTCCCTTAATACTACAGTTACCTTCATCGATTATACTGCATCCTGCTGAGTCAAAATGTACACAGTGTCCTTTTGAAACAATTTCATTCACTGACAACAAGTTCACTGACAAATTTGGAACATATTTAATTTTCGAAATGTTCTTTTCAGTCCTGTTGTGTTTCAGTTTTACAACACTGTTTCCAGTTCCACTAACCGAGAGTTTTGAATTATTTGCCACAAGCACTTCCTGCCCCGAGTCTTCATCCGTAAGGTCAAATAAAAGCTCTCTGTTTCCAGTCATATGGGAGGAGGCACCGCTATCAACGTACCAAGCTGTTTCGCGTACATTGTTTACACTTAAAGCTGCCCCAAACAGAGCTTTTCTTCCACCTTGGTTGTTTTTATTTTTATTAACCGTTTCGGAGTCGTTTGAAGTATTCTTTTTTTGAGGGCATTGATTTTTGTAATGGCCTTTCTGCTTACAGCCCCAGCACCATGGAGATTTATTAAATTTCTTTGTGGCCAATGCACAGTCACTAGTATGTTTGTTATTCTGCCATTTTTTGTCCTGCAGTAATTTAGTTTTTACGAAGTCTGACGTTATGTCCACACCTGAGCTTTCAAGTGCCATAACCATAGGCTCATAGTCTTCTGTGAGTCCCTGCAGCATAATGACACCTAAAAACTCATCATCTACTGGTTTTCCCATAGACGACAGCTTTTGAGACAGAGCCATGACTTCATTAACATACCCCTCCATTGTGCTAAAATTTTCCAATTTTATGGAGCACAGATTTCTTAGCAGACCTAGTCGCCGATGAAGTCCTTTATCTTCATATGCGTTTTCTAAAGCCGTCCACGCATCGCTGGCTGTTTTCGCTTGCATCACATGAGGATACGTCGACTTGTCTAGAGAAAGAATTATTTTTGAAAGTGCTTTCTCTTCACGACGAGCTCTTGCGTTGGCGTCCAGCGAAGTATCCATCTCTCCATTTATACAGCTCCAAAGTCCGTCTAACTTTAACAACGCACTTATCTGGAACTTCCAGTCACTATAGTTTTCACGACCCTTAAGTTTTTCTACACTCATTCCGATATTACTCTCGTTTACCGCCATTTTATTTTTTTTTTAAACGACGACGAAACAAATAAAAAATCGCGTATACTACCGGACTATCGCGTTATCAAATTACTCTTACGAGATCTGGGCCCATAACCTGTCAGAAATTGACTTGGCAGGGAATGAGTAATTTACACAAAAGTCAGTAAAACGAAGTTTTATTTAAATATCAAAATAATAGAGGTACAATCTTAACCGAGAAAAAGCTTAATAACGACTAAATACTAAAATCCCTTACACATAGACTTCGACTGTCTGTGTCTCTTTCAGCAAGCAATAATCATTAAGATTATAAGTTATTTGGCGGCTGAAATATGAGAACGCGCCACACACTGTTTATTTATTACCTACTTCAGGGAAGTATATGTCTAGCATAAGCAATCTTATTATTGAATAAACAACAATAAAACCCCTTCATAAAATAAATTTATTAAATGTCTTGAATTTTTTGTTCAATTGCAAAGTGAGTCCTAAAATTGAAATTAACACTCTCATAAAATATATTACTCATTTTTTTAGCTGTTAGAATATATTTATTTCAACCCTCTCTTTCAATTTGGTAACTCAACTCCTTCAAAAGTTAACGTTTAAAACAGATAATTTGGATAAATTTTATTTAGCAAAACAACTGTCCATCACTTTATTTCCACAAAATGTTAAAGTATAATAAATTACATACCTTTAAAGTAAGGGCGTTGTTGGCACAAAATAAATGTCTATTATTAATTATTAACTGAACTGAAGTAAATTAACTTGAGAGGCGTATCAGTCGAGACACAATTAAAACAAAAAAACTATATTAAAAACAAAACAATACAGGTTTCATCCTATCTGAGTACTCCGTAGAGTTGATTTGATACTTGCGCAGGCGCGTATAACCCGTGTATGTGGGGTTGCGGTTGCGTTACTGTACGGGAAATTCAATTCAAAATGATTTATTTATGCGGGACCGCCAGCTAAATCAATAAATATTTTTAATAACATAAAAGAACAAAAATAATTTTCTTTAAAAAAAAACCTGAAACTAAATATGTAATACCCGATTTTTAAGGAAATATAAAAAAAATGTGGTAGAAAATAAAAAAAAAAGTAGTTTACAACGGGACTCGAAAAAATTGTAAATAACGTGAATAATACAAAAATAGCTATTAAAAAATAGGGGTTGATGGTAGAAGGGTGAAAATTTAGGGTTGTATGTATTTTTTAATGCTGAATCGTGAAAAAATAAAAACAAACAATTTTGTCCAAAAATTAAAAAAAAAATTTTTGGGGTAAACCACCCTTAATTTTTAGGGGTGTGAAAAATAGATGTTGGCCGATTCTTAGACCTACCCAATAAGCACAGAAAATTTTATGAAAATCGGTTTAGCCGTTTCGGAGGAGTTTGGTAACAAACACCGTGACACGAGAATTTTATATATATATATTTATATATATATATATATATATATATATATATATAAATATATGTGTTATATGTTACTGTCTTTTCAAACCTTTTTATTGGGTGCCATTTTGTTCCGATTGGATTCCTACCAATATTTTACTAGTTTCTTTCTACCTATGCCACACTTGACTTTTGGGCATAATTTAAAACAAAATCAATAAATAGTTTTTACATTGACACATGCCTCCATTTTGTTACGTCTTGCTGAATTCGTACCAGTTTATCTCATTTTCACATTTCATTTTTCTGCAAAATTTAGTGAAAAAACAAAATTTTTTGTTTCAAATTTCAATTTGACCGCCATTCTGTGCCGTCATCTTAAATTCGTACCACAACTTTTCCAGTCTCTATATCGCACTTAATGCTTGCACAAAAATTGAAATTAATTTAACAAGTAGTATTTTCAGGCTAATTCTTAAAAAATTTTGTTATGCCGCTATTTTGTTTTGCTGTCCTGATTCATATGAAAACGTCACCAGCTAGTTCCTATATAACAGTTGATTTTTGTACAACATTTGAGGTAAAATGTAAAAAAAAGCCTACTTTAAATATTTTGATGTGTTAACTGGGGATCAAGATAAGCGGTGGGCTCCCCATGTGTGCTGTGTTAGTTGTAGTGTATCATTGGTGCAGTGGATGAAGGGAAAGAGAAAAAAGTATGCCTTTTGCAGTTCCAATGGTATGGCGAGAACCCACCAATCTTCTGACGATTGTCATTTTTGCCTGACAAAGACTGAAGGTTATTCCAAAAAGGAAAAGCACAATATAGAATATCCAAATTTGCAATCTGTCATACGACCTGTTCCTCATAATGCAAATTTGCCAGTGCCGATTGCACCTTTAAATTGGCAAGCTATTGATTTGGAAGATAATGGAGATAACGCATCATCAGGCAGCTCAGAAGAACAGTGGATCGATCCCATTTTTACCGCAGATCCCAGTTCCGGCGAGCCACATTTGGTTGTTCAAAGTGAGTTAAATGATTTAGTACGTGATTTGGGGTTATCCAAGCAACAGGCAGAACTTCTGGGTTCCCGTCGCTTGGAACCTATTGGCCAAAGAAACAAAAATTACGAATTTCAGAAAAAGAAATGCTATGTTTTCTGAGTTCTACAGTATTGAAAATTCGTTGTGTGCGTGTACTGAACAGTTTAATGCAGGAACTTGATATTGAACATCTCCCCGTGAGTGACGCTTATTCATAGACTTATCTGAATATAGCTTAAAAGCTGTTATTGCATAATGGACATTTAAAACCCTCTATACCAGTTGCCCATTCAGTTGCAATGAAAGAAAACTATGAAAATATTTGTTTCTTATAGTATTCGTATTAGTTTTCTTTGTTTATGAGACAGTCGTGCAATAAATCAGCATTATGTAACAAAAATTTGGCCAGAAAGAAGCATATTTCCACCGTGATCTCAAAATGTTAAATTTATATCTCTTGTTGATCCTAAAATATGCTTATGCCTCCTCTTCACATTAAACTTAGGCCGATGAAAAACTTTGTGAAGGCTTTGAATAAAGATGGTGATGGATTTAAATCCTAAGACAAGTCTTTCCCCAGTTAAGTGATGCCAGGCATTTTTATAGGGTCACAAATTAGAAAATTGCTGGACGATGTCGTTTTTACGGAAAAGCTTACCAGACAGGAACTCAGAGCATGGAATTCATTTGTTAATATAGTAAGAGGATTTTTAGGCAACAATATGGATGAAAATTATGAACAATTAGTTAATGAACTTTTAGATGCCTATAAAGCGCTTGATGCCAGAATGTCATTAAAAATTCACTTTCTCCATTCCCATCTGTCATTTTTTCCTAAAAATTTGGGAGCTGTTAGTGACGAGCAGGGTGAAAGGTTTCACCAAGGTATCAGAACAATGGAAATTCGGTACCAAGGACGATGGGATCCAGCCATGATGGGTGACTACTGTTGGTTTTTGAAGAGAAGATAGGTCACCTTATAAACGGAAAAAATAAAGTTTAATTAGTGTTTTAAGTTAATATTTTTATTATTTGCTTTTCTCTTAGATGTATGGTATGTTTAATAGGCGAAAAGTGTAAACATAGTCAATAAACAGGGTTAAGAATTTTCTGAAATCACTTTTTCTGCAGATATTAAGTATCGTAACATTTGATATGGCTCTACAACTCTAACAAGAAAACCCTACATTATACAACTTTCTATTAGCCATTATTCGTATTTGATAGGTCCATTCTATTAGATTATGCTATTCTGATTTGTGTTACAACAAAAAAATTTTTTTTTGTCGGCCAGTGTATTTTTTCTAACATTTCATTAGGCCACCAATTTGTTTCGTCATGTTGGAGTTTTTCCAAAAAAAATTCCAGATCATCCCCATATGACCTTTAATTTTTTGTCAAAATTTGAAATCAATCAGTTAAGTAGTGTTTTAGCTATGCCGCGGACTAATAGGCAGACAGACAGACATATTTTTAGCATCTAGAGACGCTAAAACGTAAAGATATATAAAACCTGAGATTAGTACCAGAATTTTATTAGTTGACCCCTATACCACATTTAGTTATGGCACACAATTTGAAATCAATTCATTAAGCAGTTTTTTCATTCAGAATGTTTAAATATTTTATTAAGCCGCCATTTTCGTCTACCATCTTGATTCATACCAAAATTTTACCAATCGTGTTTGTGCAAAATTTGAGATAAATTAGATAAGTAGTTTTCTAATATTAATTTTTTCAATATTTCGCTAGACCGCTATTTTGTTTCGCCATATAGGCTTTTACCAAAATATTACCAGGTCATCCCCATATGACCCTTAATTTTTAGTCAGAATTTGAAGTCAATCGGTAGTCTTTAAGCTATGCCGCGAACCGATAGATAGACCGACGGAAAACTTGAAGATATGTAATACCTGAGAGGGTGATTTTTTCTCGATTACATACATTTTATTTGGCCGCCATTTTGTTCGGCTATCTTGAATTAATACCATAATTTTATTAGTTGATCCCTATACCATAATTAGTTATGACAAAATTTGAAATCAATCCATCAAGCAGTTTTTTCAGACTGAATTTTTAAA
>JAUTXW010004464.1:445000-782726 GCA_030620095.1 Kuschelorhynchus macadamiae | reverse complement strand
ATGCAAAGCCCGTTTTCACAAAATCTTATAGGTATCCTCAGATACATAAAGAGGAAGTGAAAACACAGATGGGAAAGATGTTAGACCAGGGAATTATACGGCCTTCCATTTCACCGTGGTCCTCACCTGTATGGGTGGTACCCAAAAAACTTGATGCGTCCGGGAAACAAAAATGGCGTGTAGTTATTGACTACAGAAAGCTCGATGACCTCAGTATTGATGATAAATATCCCCTACCAAACATTTCAGACCTTTTGGAGCAACTTGGTAAATGTCAATATTTTTCTACGCTTGATCTCGCGTCCGGCTTTCATCAAATTGCAATCCCGATTACCAAAGACAGCATTTTCAGTTGACAATGGACACTATGAATTTGTCCGCATGCCATTCGGTCTAAAGAATGCCCCGTCCACGTTTCAGCGCGTCATGGACAACATTCTCTTGGGCATTCAAAACGAGCGTTGCCTTGTATATATGGACGACATAATCGTCTACTCTCCCACCATACAAGAGCATATAGACCGGCTAAAAGAAGTCTTTAAGCGTCTCCGAAACGCAAACCTCAAAATTCAACCAGATAAGTGCGAATTTTTAAGGAAAGAAGTTGCCTATCTGGGACACCTCGTCACCAAAGATGGTGTTAAACCTAACCCCTCAAAAGTGGAATGCATTCAAAATTTCCCAGAACCAAAAAACGCAAAGGATATTAAATCTTTTCTGGGATTAGCGGGTTATTACCGCCGATTCATTCCGAACTTTGCAAAAGTATCCAAGCCGTTAACTAAACTCTTGAAAAAGGACATCCCATTCTTCTTTGATTCAGAATATAAAAGTGCATTTGAAGAATTAAAGAAAGCCCTAATTTCAGACCCCATTCTAATCTATCCTAATTTTGAAGAAACTTTCCTCTTTACCACAGACGCAAGCACATTTGCAATAGGCGCTGTCCCAGGGACCAGTCGGAAAAGATCTCCCAATAGCCTTTGCATCCAGAACACTCTGTAGTGCAGACACTAAATATTCCACCATCGAAAGGGAGCTACTAGCAATTGTATGGGCAGTAAAACATTTCCGCCCTTATCTTTTTGGACGAAATTTTACGCTTATTACAGACCACAGGCCGTTAACATGGTTGTTTTCAATTAAAGATCCCGGAAGCAGACTTGCGCGATGGCATCTAAAATTAGAAGAATACAACTGTAAAATAGAACATAAACCGGGAAAAATAAACAAAAATGCAGATGCTCTATCGCGAATAAAAATTAATTATTTCCAAGAATGCGCAAATTTCCGATCAAAATTCCCCATTTTTGCAGCCAACGAAAATAATAGCGAAAACGAAAATCAAAACCAGCCAGAGTCCAATGACGTCGAGATAGACGACGAGTACATTACACAGGAATACAACAAGTTTGTAGACCTATACCAAACCAAATCAATAATTGACTATTCCAAAGTCGAATTTTCAAATTCACAGCTTTTAGATAAACCACATAAACTAATTATTACCTTTTTCTGGCAAAATAAACTAGAAGAAATGCATTACAAAATAATCGAAGATATCTTCGAAGAAAGCGCTCATTTTCAAAACATGAGCGTTAACATTGTCTCTAGCAAAACCGTGAAAGATAGAAAATACTTTATTATCCCAATACCATTTGATCCGGAAATTGTAGCCCAACACTTGTTCTATGTCCTATTTAAGGCCCAAAATGAATTCGACCCTTCCAAAACGTATTACGTGGAAAATAACCTAGCACTGCCTATCCTCGAAATTTTCTCATTCATTTTCGCCGACAAAGAAATAAAACTTAAAATATGCCAAAATGTTGTAAAAACCCCAGACGCCGACGAAATACCCCAAATTTTAGAACACTACCATTCAGGCAAAACTAATTTGCATAGGGGAATTAACGAGACAGTCAGGCGCATAAGAGAAAAGTCCAATTGGCCGAATTTAACAAAAGACGTCGAAAAATTAATAAAAGGCTGCGAAATATGCCAAAAGGTAAAAATATGCCGAAAAAACCTAAGTACGCCTCTCGTCATAACGGAAACTCCGAAAACCCCATTTGAAAGGATAAACATTGACATCTTCGAATATCCAACCAGATATTACGCACTTACGATTCGAGACGAACTTACAAAATTCACACAGGCTTACGCAGTCGAAGACAAAAAAGCGTCGACAATTGTAAATACCTTATTAATATTTTTCCAACACTTCGGCACGCCCCTAAGAATACATTGTGACTATGGGCGCGAATTTGACAACTCATTATTCAAAGATCTTTGTGAACTATTTAACATAAAATTAACTTTCTCTAGTGTCAATCACCCCCAGTCTAACGGGTCCATTAAAAGGTTCCATGCAACCTTATCAGAAATGATTAGAGCAAATATAGCCCAAAACCCAAAAGAACATCCCTTTAATGTTTTACCCTACGCGGTGATCTGCTACAACAATACGAAAAATAAAACTCATGGGTTTACACCGTTTGAACTTATTTTTGGTCACACGTCAAGTAGACCACCCGAAACTTTATACATCCAGGAAAAATTAATATCAAAATACATAAGAGACCTTAATAACCGTATGGAATATTTTTACAAAATCGCTAGGGCAAAAACAGAACGACAAAAAGAAAAAGCAAAAGTCAGGTTTGACGAACACGTAACTAGTATCCCTGAATACAAAGTCGGAAATAAAGTGTATGTTAAAGAGTCACAAATAAAATCTAAAGCCGAAAACAAATTTAATGGCCCTTTTGAAATTACAGAAGTTTTTCAAAATTCCGCTATCCTTCTTAATCCTCGAACAAACCAATCAACTAAAGTCAACTTCGATAGGCTAAAACCCTATTTTGAATAAGTATTCTTCTTCTTTACAGATTCCTCGGGCTCTTCTCGGTAGGCCTGACTCAATTTTTGATTACACCTATCAACAACACACTCGGAATATTCTTCCACGAAGAAGGTTCTGTAAAAGTGTCAAACGACAAATGGACACTCCTCGTGTATAAAGATCTTTCTTACATAAAGGAAGCTATCGCGAATAATGATAAGATCCTAGAAGGATTGTTATATGGCTTTGTAGACGTTGACTCGCCCAGAATGTTATCTTTCAAATCCGAAATACAAACTCATGTCAGCCTGCTCAATCAAATATCCGACACTGTCAATTTAAAATACAAAAATACAGTTACAGGGAGAAGCGCGGAATATTTAACGGTATAGGCACTGTCTGGAAATCCATAACTGGAAACCTCGATGCTTCCGACGGTGAGTACTTCAATGAATGCATTGATAAAGTCTCTCAAGACGAAAGACATATCGAAAATCTCCTCAAAAATCAGATATCGGTTACTACCTCAGTAATAAAAACCTTTAACGCGTCAATACAAAAACTTCAAATAGACGAAGAAACATTTAACCGGGACATAAACGAAATCCACAAATCGATAATGGACATTTCCGACGACCTCGCATTTTACCATGCCCAGATAAGAACTCTAGATTTATGTGAATCATTAATTGAGAGTTATTCTTTTATAGAAAATTTTCTTAACGATGCTCTGAACGCGATATCATTCGCTAGGCTAAATATCTTGCACAGTTCAATAATAACCCCGGGAGATCTGATTAGTTCCCTTCAAGAAATTTCACAATCTCTCAGAAAAAATAATCTTCCTCTACCTGTATACTCTTCAACGCTTGCCCAGTATGTTGAGATAATCGAGCTTGAAGCATATCAATCTGATACTAAAGTAGTGTTTATTCTAAAAATACCCTTAGTAAACCCTGAAAGCTGTACTTTGTATCATCTCTATCCAATACCCGTATTAGATAATCGAACAGAATTTCATCATATAATCCCTACAACACAAAAATATATTGCGCGGGACGATGATTCAATGTTATATATTTCATTTCAAAACCTGGGAAGCTGCAAATCACTAGGACGAGGCCAAAAGATCTGCTCAGATGTTCTACCCTACCCGATAGACAGTGAAGCGATTTGCGAAGCTCAGCTACTTAGAGGACCAAACCATTTACCAAAGACGTGCCAGGTATCTCTTCTTCTTGCAAAAGGATACAACGTTAAAGACATCGATCAAAACTTCTGGTTGATTACAGTGTCAGATCCACTACCAGTTACAATAAAGTGTGAAGGAAAAGAGGTCAGGACAAGTATCATCAATGTCAATTCCCTTCTATATTGTAATGCCTTTATAGGAAGCACAAGAGTTCACGCCAAAGCACTCATTGATAAGTATCAAAATGTTACTTATAAAAGCCACCCAGTGATAATCCCATACAAGTGCTGCCAACATATTTCATCGAAGCTTTACATTCCAGACCTTAAACCTCTAAAACTGAACAAGATAGACGTAGAAGATCTCAATATTGCCCAGCACAAATTGGACCAATACTCCGAAGAACTAGACAAATTAATCAACCAACCTTTTGTCTATAAACATCTGTCATGGTTCACGATCGTCACGATAGTTCTTCTAGTCAGTCTGCTCGTCTTGTACATAATGTGTAAGTGTCGCCGTAAAAGACTACCCAGCATCACCATGGCTCCATTGGATGATGGTTCACCACCTCCGCCTAGACCACAACAGCGAAAGACAGTCAAACTCAGGCTCAGCAGCATCCTTGCGAGAAGACGGCCAGCCATCCACCCTCAAACCCAAGAAGACGAAGACGAAATATAATGATCTTACAAAAGTTTACACAGGGTGTTAACTTTTGACCAAAAGGGGGAGTTGTTATATCCGTTTATAGCCACGTGTAGGCAATGACCTTCGGTCACACGGTATCGGATGTAGCAATTTCAACATTTCAAGGAAAGCATTGTAAGCAGTACCTTCGAGTTGCAATTCCCATAGCTGGAAGGTGCCGCATCAGCATTTTAAAACATATAAAACGCTCTGAATTGTAAATATTAGTTAGTTCATATTATATACCGTTTTTAGGCCAGTTTAAGTTCCGATATTGTATAAAGTAATTTCAAAGTTAAATAATACATTTTTTAAAAAGTGAATTTTTGAATTAATAGTGTAACATATATATACATTATATATATATATATATATATATATATATATATATATATATATATATATATATATATATATATATATATATATATATATATATATATATATATATATATATATATATATATATATATATATATATATATATATATATATATATATATATATATATATATATATATATATATATATATATATCATTGAAAAATAAATATATAATTTACATCGACGTTTTGCTCATTATATTGAGCTTTTTCAAGATGCTAATTTATTTTCTAAAATAAAAACATATATATTAATAGTGTAAAATTTAAAATGGTTAAAAAACATTCACTCAATAAACATTACATTAGAAACCAACAACGACCGTAAAAAGAAAAATACATTTAAAACAAGGTAATATTATGCATAGTACATACCTCGGAAACAGGTCAATTTTAGGAATGTTTTGATATAACAGTATTTTCGATAAATTTAGTTCATAGATGTGATGTGATATGTGGAATTCTAGTTATATATAAAAACGAGACATGTTTTCTTTTTTTTTATTTACTTGGATTTTTATTTAAATACAGAGTTTGGATTAATGCAATTACTGAATATACAGGGTTTTATGTGAGAAATTGTTTATTTATATTTAGATTAATTTACTTAGATATTAGAGTATGATAAATTTGGCTAAATTATTGATGTCTTTTTTGTCATTGACAGCATTTTTCTCCTTTTTAATTTGTATCATTTCTTTTATTGACAGTTTACGATATTTAGTGTCTTGCTCTAAAATTAGAGCTTGTTTAAAATCGAATTCATGTTTTTTTCTGAATGTTCGTGTTTATGTAGTGCGGTAGATGCATTTTTTGTATATTTGTGACCGTTTAATCGACTATCCGAGTATTGTGTTGTCATTCCTATGTACTTTTTTGGGCAATTTAGACATGGAATTGAGTAAACTAGGTTTGATCTCTTTTTTTTATTACTTTGCTTTTCAAGGGGGTGAAAACACTGTTTAATAAGTTATGTGCTTTATGATGTTTAGACAAGATGTGAGTTATTTTTTCTGATAGACCGCGTCTGTGTAAGTCATTGCACCGTATTTAGTATTTTCTTTTGTTGCTTTCTTTATGTTATTATAAAATACACGAGTTCGTTGGTTAATAATTCGTATTATGTTTTTTTCCGGATAATGGTTGTTTATTGAAGTCTCCTTAACTTTGTTTAAAATCTCAGGAAGATATTCTGGGGAAGTGAGTGAGATAGATCGGTTAGAACTATAATAACGATATTTTTTTGATTCTTTGGATGGTTGAAGTTAAAGTTTAAGTACCGACTTGACCATGTTTTTTTATACCACTTAGTTTTTATGTTTTATCTTTCTTGTTTCTAATTAGATTTAAGTCTAGAAAAGTAATTTTGTTTCTGTCTTCAGTTTCCATAACATAATTTATGTTTTATCAACTTTTTTTTTAAATTTGGAAATTCCCTTTATTATTCTAATCGTATAAACTCGATGACCGTTCACTTAACTCCTCGACACATTATCGATGCCTCGCACTGCGATTTCCGGAGGTCACATTTCGTGAGCATCGATCACGGCTGGTGGCCCGCGTTGACCTCATGGTTATAAACGGAGGCGAGTTTTTCCCGAGTGTTCCCAATCAAATTTTCATAGGGGCGCATAGTCTAGATGATATACGGTTTATCTTGGCAAAGTTTGGGTCAACAGCCGCGTCGAGGATACTTAGATATGTTTGTCAGTTGATGCATTTAATGTGAATTGTGTGATAGGTTGTGGTTACGATTGCGTATTTTTACAGATTTTATTTTCAAGACTTTACATTTTGTTTCTTGATTTTGTGGTTTAAATTGATGTTTTAAAGAAAGGCAGCAGTGTTTTAGAATATTAAGACTTTAAAAGCCGTTTTCATTTATTTTGCCGAGTTGAACTTTGAGAAACGACTCAAATTACAGACCAGTAGTCGACCTTTGCCGAATTTTAAATTTCGTAAAGTAAAGACAAAGACAAAGAAGTAAATCGTTATTTTTGTAAAAATATGTAAGATTTATCTGCCTGGACATGCGGTTGCGAAGTAACAAAGACATTTTATTGTTTTGTGTGTCTGATTTTTTCAGATTAAGACTTTCAGACTCTTTGTGTTATATAATATATATAATGTATATTAACCCCCCTGAAAAGTTGACCACGAGCCGCTACTGCAAAGAACTTATGTAATTTATAATAATATACAGAAAACAATAAATGAAAATAATGTTAATACTAAATAAGATGCAATGCTCTACAGAGACGGTCTAAAAAGAAAAAATAAATCACATTTTGTCTAAAAGCGGCATAACTGTTTGTCATAAAGCACAGACCTTATTAAACAGCCTTTTCATAATACATGAATTCGATTTTAAACAAACTCAAATTTGAGAGCAAGAAACTAATTATCGTAAACTGTCAATAAAAAAAATTATACAAATTACAAAGGAGAAAGATTATAAAAAAGAAAAAGACATCAATAATCTAAGTAAATAAATTAATCTAAATATAAATATACCATTTCTCACATAGAACCTTGTACATTCAGTAAAAGCCTAAACCTAAACTCTGTATATCAATAAAAACCCAGGTAAATAAAAAAAAAAAGAAAAAATGTCTTTATATATATATATATATATATATATATATATATATATATATATATATATATATATATATATATATATATATATATATATATATATATATTTAATTGGGTGCCAGCTAGCTCATTAAAAGTACTTTATAACTTTTTGAAAGATTTCACATATATATATATATATATATATATACATATATATATATATATATATATATATATATATATGATGACCGTAAAAAGAAAAATACATTTAAAACAAAGTAATATTATACATAGTACGCACCTTGGAAACATGTCAATTTTAAGAAGGTTTTGATATCACAGTGATTTCGATTATTTTAGTCCCTAGATATATATGTGGAATTCTGCTAGTTTGTATATAAAAACGAGACATTTTTTTCTTTCTTTTTTATTTACTTGGATTTTTATTGATATACAAAGTTTGGGTTGATGCAATTACTATCTGTGTATGTAATGTACAGGGTTTTATGTGAGAAAAAATGGTTTATTTATATTTAGACTAATTTACTTAGATATTAGATTATGATAAATTTGAGTTAAATTATTTATGTCTTTTTAATCATTGACGGCATTTTGCTCCTTTTTAATTTGTATCATTTCTTTTATTAACAGTTTATGATAATTAGTGTCTTGCTTTGAAATCACTGTTATCTCAAAACATTCTTAAAATTGACATGTTTCCAAGGTGCGGACTAATATATATATATATATATATATATATATATATATATATATATATATATATATATATATATATATATATATATATATATATATATATATATATATATATATATATATTTATATATATACATTTATATATATATATATATATATAATATATTATATATAATAATATATATATATATATATATATATATATATATATTTATATATATAATACATATATATATATATATATATATATATATATATATATATATATATATATATATATATATATATATATATATATATATATATATATATATATATATATATATATATATATATATATATATATATATATATATATATATATATATATATATATATATATATATATATTTATATATATAATACATTTATATATATATATATATATATACATTTATATATATATATAATATATTTATATATATATATATATAATACATTTATATATATATATATATATATATATATATATATATATATATACATATTATATATATATATATATATATATATATATATATATATATATATATATATATATATATATATATATATATATATATATATATATATATATATATATATATATATATATATATATATATATATATATATATATATATATATATATATATATATATATGCCTTGACATGAACTCTTGTACTTATAAAGACATTACAAGATGGTTGATATCTATGATCTCTTCCTTTACATTTTGTGGTAACTGACAATGTAATCAATCAGAAGCTTTGGTCGATATCCTTAACGTTGTATCTTTCTGCAAGAAGAAAAGATACGTGGCACTTGTTTTCGTCCTCTAAGTAACTGAGCTTGGCAAATCTCTTCGCTGACTATCGGTTAGGGCAGGACACCTGATCAGATTTGTTTGGCCTTGTGCTACTGATTTGCACATTCCTAAGTTTTGAAATGAGACATATAATATTGAATCACTGTCCGGCGCAATATGTTTTTGCACCATTGGAATTATATGATGAAATTCTGTTCGATTATCTAAGACGGGTATTAGATAGAGATAATAGAAAGTATAGCTATCAGGATCGTTCGATAATCGCAACGTACTTTGGCGAGTCGTAAAGAATATACAGATGGAGGAAGAGATTGTGAAAGTTCTTGAAGGGAAACAACCAGATCTCCTAGGGTTATTATTGAACTGTATAAGATATTTAAGCTACCGAACGATATCGCATTTGGATGACCGTTAAGAAAGTTTTCTACAAAGAAGTAACTCTCCATTAATGATTTACCTAAATCTGAAGGTCTTATCTGGGCATGGTAAAATACAAGGTCATTATCGATTTGTGATTCCCGTTTTAAGTCTCGATTAAATATTTCTCGTCTATTTGACGATTTTGTACTGACGTGTTAAAAGTAGTAACAGATATCTGATTTTTGAGATGATTTTCGATATGTCTTTCTTCTGGAGTGACTTTATCGATGCATTCATTAAAGTACTCACCATCAGAGACATCGATATTTCCAATTATGGATTTCCAGACCTTGTCTATACCGTTAAATATTTCGCGACTCTCACTAAAATAATGTTTTTCGTATATAAAACATTTTTGACGTTTCGGCAGGTAGCTCCATGCCTTCTTCATGAAAAGTGTTTCCTTTCTGAAATAAATTGCAATTAGAGTAACAAAATATAACTATGAAAATTCAAGCACGTTTGGCCACAATGTAACTCCGGTAAGTAAATTTTACCAAGAATATTCCTTTTAGAACCTTATCGCCATGTACATACTTACAAAAGGGGGTTATTTTTGGGCATATATTACGATTAAAAGTTCATATAAACATGTGTCCGTTGTTTCATTTTTGGGATACACGAAGTCCAAATTTTAAAAAAATCGACTTTTTATTAATTTTTTAAAAACAATTACGTCGATTTTTAATGAAACTTGGCAAGTTGTGGTGGTAATGAAATTATAAATATCTGTTTCAATGGCGTACGGAAGAGTAATATAATTTATATTTGATCCTTATCTGTTCAGAATTGTGTTTATTACTAATATCAGTCTTATCTTGCACAGAAAGTTTCGACTTTGTCCAAATATGGTTTGTAGTTATTAAAATCTAAATCAAGTTAAAGAATTCTTTTAAGTAGCTACTGGTAAGTTAATAAGGAAAAGTTAGTCTTGTCAGTTAACTTAAAAACTAGTAAACGTCGGCACCGAGTGGATACCTTAATACTAAATGTGCTAAAATTAATCACTAGTTATTTTTTTAGCACTGACAATTGTATGGATTCACTTTTATAACAGCCAAGTAGGTATAGTCTTTCACGGGACCTGTAATTTTTCTATTTTTCAAAGTTATTACTAATGCACTAAAAGGTCTGTTATTAAAGCTTGTTGGTTGAAATGCTTTGATTGACTTCAATCTAAGAGCAGTATATTCTTCCACTAACTGTCATCACTAAATAGTTTAACATTTGTAAAAAGAGGGGTCTTTTGGGTAAGAATTTTTTATATTGTTTAGCTTCACAAACGATGTGATTAAATAATGTCCTTCGGAAAACAAAATTGTGAACTTTGATAAGAGTTTGGTTTATATAGGCTTGTCCTATATTTTGCTTTTTATTTTTTACAAAAATTGAGGAAATATTTTTTCTTAATTGTTTTATAGAAAACTAATTTTTTTGAAATGCAATCCAAATTTTTTACTTATTACTTAATTATTTTTAGAAATTGAAAGAATTTTTCACAACTACTTAAAACTAACTTCCACTAGGAACCTACGCCGCTTTGAAAAAATCCGTTTCCCTAAAATTGTTTACCTATTAGAAAAATCAATAACATGTTATACAAAAATATTTGCGCAGCTTCTAATACTTCCTAAAAATCGCTAGTGTTAAGGGTGAACTGCACGCAGTATTATGGATCATTTGCAAGCCTTCCTCCGCTGTAATATTATATTAAAACTATAAGAGATATGTGTTAGCTTCAGTGTGATTTTAATAGGGAAATATGTATAGTTGGGCTCTAAACGCGAATTTTTATGAAAAATTCAAATCTAGAGTTATAAAATAGGAGTAGGTTGGTCTATTTTCGACCATTTTTTGACCACTTTTTGACGCAAATGCCGTCGCATATATTTTTTTTGCACAAAATGGCTCTTTACCGCCTTGCATTGATCCTTTGTCTACGTAACTGCAAAATTTGAAATGGTAAATTGTACTCATGTCTTTGTATTTCTGCAGCGCGTGAACCCTTCTGAACTCCTTTTTAAACGAAATGTAATTTAAATTGCCTATACATAACACATTTTTTTGAGGTCGGACGTGCAGGAAGTTTTTTGTAATACGTAGGTACCTTATCATCTTACTTTGAACTTGCTAGACCTTGTCGCTGGTTTTTCACTTTTTGCGTGCAGTTCTCCCTTAAGTGAGATCCTATGTTTCGATGAGCTGTCTTGCCAGTTAGCTTAGGAAAATTTTATAGAGGTGGGAATTTTTGAACACTTAAAATTAATTATATTGTTTTTCATGAAGTTATTTTTATAAGAGCAAATATGTTCCGCTTATAAAAAATATTAAAGTGATCCTCCAACTACGGATAGATCAATCAAGTCGAAATCGAGGGTTTTCGCTTGTTTAAGGCAGAATCAAAAAGGTCAACTCAATTGCTGTAATTCTTAGTATGAAAAACTCGAAATAAAAACGTAGCTTCAAAACCGCTTGAGTATGACCTAGAGTAAAGGCGTTGCTTGAACTTCTACGCGAATTTGGACTGCCACTTCTTTTCTCTTCTGATTATCCCTTCGGACTTCTGCCATCTTTTTGTGTCTATAGTTTCTTCGGCAATTTGATGCCTGTTTGGGCAGAGTAACGTTTCACAGATGAAATCAAATTATCTCATAAATTACGAGAGTAACCGGCAACATCTACTCGATTTGGAAACGCTCCACTAATGGTATCCCTTGGATCAATGGTGCCAGACCGAGAGTATTGTGCGAGCCGCGAATATTGAAAGTCAAGGTTTGCTCCCCTTTCTCAGTTTCCCCTGGGCGCTAGGAATATTTGATCAACTTTCAACCCCATTTTTCTCGTAATCTATGTAAAATTTCCTAACAGTACGAATTTGTTCAACATTTTAACCTAATCTTTACATAAACAATTTTACGACTTTAGGAAGTGACACCGAGCAGCTAATTTCATTCTGAAGACCAAGTTGAAAACTTGAGAAAATTGTTAAAATTTCCAAAAATCGTTTTAGAGTTTATTTATTATATTATGGAAAGATATTGTAAAAACATTAATAGACTCGAGTTAGAGAACTTTTTCAACATTTTTGTTTTGTTTTTAAAATATTTTCATTTTAAATCGTAGTGTTTCATTTTACGTAAGATCTTGATAAAAAATACATTTTTGGTTTATAGCTTTTTCTATGTATTTAGTTTTTGAAGAAACGTAATTAATAAAATAATTAACGAATTTGACATGAATTAATGTCGTTGTTTGTATTTGGGTCGATAGATATTTAACAAAAATGCATTTGTGTTGGTTTCTTGTTTCTATTTATTTTCGGTTGTTAGATATGATGCTCGTAAATAGCATTCCATTTTTAGCTCAAGGCCTTACGAGATCGGACTATGCTGTGATTGACCGAATGAAGCCTCGTGATTGGTCCTTTATGGTCATATGGAGGTTTACATTTTTGTCGCTAGGTGCAAGAAATGGATTTGTGGCTTAGGTGTTAAAGTATAGGAAATATTGATTTTGCGTTATATTTCAGCGAGTAATTTTTTTAATTATATGATAACCCTCATCCCGAAGATTAAATTTTACTGTCTTAAATATTGTAAAATTTAGCTAAAAGATAGAGGGATCTAACTTTCTGTGGAAAGATCGTAGAGTTGGGATATCGGCCGCTTACGCTGTGTTATTCAGCGTAAGTTCGGGTAATGCCCGTTGCGTGTCTGTTGGGAAGTTAGATCTGTTTCTTGAATTTAAATGTTCAGAATTATTTTTTGAGCTGGATTGGGCTTCTATGTTTGTATTTTGTATTAGTACTAGGTAGAAGGAATCTCTCAAGGCTTTTAGAATTTTCTGGGAGCTTGCCTGCCCATGCTGTAGCAAATGAACCAGGACCTATTGTATACTTCGCTCTGAAGTTGACTTTATTTTCGGGTTGAAATTTAATATGAGGTTGTTGCGCTTTTTTGGCATAGTATTTGTTTGAGAGTTTGAGTTGTCTTTGATAAATAATTTGGTTTTTTGCTTTTCACTGTTGTTTAGTGAGATTCCGCCTACGTTTTTTCTGAAGTGAATCATGTACCAGCTCGAGGTAGTTCGTAACTTAAGATTATAGACGAATAGATTTCTCCGCTAGCTTTACTGCGTCTAGATCTTCAAATTTGAATTCTTGCAAGCGCCTTTCAAGAGGGTGTTCCTGATGGTGATAAATTGCCGAGAAAAGATGGGTAATATTATTTTCAGTGCAGAGATTTTCAATAAGCTTATAAGTGAAGATTTAATCATTGTCACTTATTAGGGTTTCGGGACATCCATATCTAAAGAAAATTTCGTCCTCTAGGTATGTTTTACCATCTCTTTTTTAGTCTCCCACTTTTAAGATGTATTGTTTTTCTGAGGGTTCTCGTATGAAGACCTAGAATGTGGAATGAAATTATTTAAAAGTACTACTTCGGTGTACGGGCGTGCATAGGCGCATGAGAAGCTTTCTGTTGTGTTTTGCAGATAGATTACGGAAAACAGTTTTTGATATACTTGATGACAATATCTCGAAACATTCCTTTCCAGTGGTATGACCGCTGCATTTGACGAATAGTTTCTTCTACTACGTGTTGATTCCTAGGGACGACTAGTCTATCGTCTGAAGTATGCTTACGCCACAAAAGTTGGTCATCAGTGCAAAAATTTTTACTAGCCTCAGGTCTACGGTGTTCTTTGTTTGAGAGATAAGTAAGCCGTGCAATTCTACGTTAAGCTTAGAACAGTTTTTCATATATTAGATTAATGGCATATTTTGATTAGATCTTGAGGAGCCCCAGAAAGTGAGGCAATGTCTCCGGAGGAAACAATCTCTCCAGGAGTAATTTTTCTCCGGGATCTCTACAAAAAAGGTCTAGAACCTGGCTGTGCCGTTCAGCAAGTGTTCCATTGTAGATTCGAACACTTGCAGCAGAAGTGCCCATCGAGTGAGTCTGGTTTAGTGTCTTTGAACTTGTTTAACCAGGTAATAGTATGTGAATCTGTTCGGAGTAAGAAATATCTACTTACTAGATAATTTCGTATTTGATACCACACATTATAATAAGATAGATATAAAATTTCGAACTGATGTTTGCTATGTTGTTTTTGGAACTATCTTCTCTTCCCTAGTAGAGAACAGCGGCCACATCAATGGAAGACGCACCGTAAGATTTGTCATATGTGGTCTACTTAAGGGTGTAGAGTTCGAGAATGCCCCTTTGGCTTTTGAAAATGCCTGATCATGGACTTCTGTTTATTTACATTTACTAGTTTTCCTGAGGATACATTTACTAGTTTTTGTCTGGATCTATTTACTAGTTTTTCTCAGAAGCTGAGTCAACGATGTGAGTACGTCTGGTGAGTTTGGCACGTATTCAAGTAACTAGTTGCATACTCCTAAGAAGCTTTGTAATCGGCATTTAGTGTAAGGCTATTTAAAATTCTGAATTTGAGAAATGTGTTTCAGCTGGGCAATGTTATTTGATTGACAGATTATATATGCGGGATAGTTTAAGTGACATTTCTCCGCTGACACCTTGAAGTTGTGAGTTTACAACCTTTCTAGGAACAGACGTAGAACAGCAGACCTGAACGAAATTGTGGAGATAGATGACTTATACCTTGGTGGTCATGATTTTTTGAAAAGTAGCTATATCGCCTTTGGGACCATAAGCCATTACCATGAAGCTGTAAGCTGCTCCAACTGGGTTGAAAGATCTTTTGAATTACCTCCAATTGAAATTTGCCGGTAACTGGCTTTGAGATCAAACACGGAGAATATTTTTGCTTGACTTAAGTCTTTGAAGGCATCCTATATTCGAGGAAGAACTGAGTTCTCCTTAGAGGATTGTGTTGAGATCACGGAAATGTACCCACAACCCTTTCTTATTGCCGTTACGATTGACGAGTATATGTGGGCTAGAACAGGATGTTTTATTGGATTACCTAGAATACAACAGTCTAACATTTCATCTAAACATTCGTATAGAATGCATATTTTAATAGGATTCATGTGGTATCATCATTTGTTGACCCTTTTATTTTCTTTAAGCGTAATTACATGTTTAATAGTCCGAATCGTCGGCGTCGGTTGCGCTCTGTCTCGAATACTCATTTAAGTTCGTCTAACAGGCTTTTTAATTCTTGTATCTTGTAACATATCTTCCAACTTGGGCAGTTTAATTAATTTTTTTTACTTCTTTGGGGGCTACCCCATCAACTGTCCTACAGTCTTAATGGCATATATAGATACAGTTTCTTTTGTAATCTAAACCACACCCCTCGTTTGCCACGAAAAGATCTACAAATAGCATATCCTCTTTTTTTTATAACGTAAAATA
Source organism: Kuschelorhynchus macadamiae (assembly GCA_030620095.1). Classification (NCBI taxonomy): domain Eukaryota; kingdom Metazoa; phylum Arthropoda; class Insecta; order Coleoptera; family Curculionidae; genus Kuschelorhynchus; species Kuschelorhynchus macadamiae. The sequence goes on along the minus strand of JAUTXW010004464.1, from coordinate 766,701 downwards.
TCCGTCCGCATGTATCTACCGTCGAGGAAGAAATATTATCAAAACGTAAATTTATACCCGTCCCGGTATCTAGTAGTACCCTAGCTTTAATATTCCCTAAGGTTACGGTAAAAATGGTATGTGCATTCTTAAGTACAGGACAAGTGACAACATTATTAGGTCTATCTGGGTGCTCAGAGCTATTAGTTGCGTTGTTTACGGAAAGATCCTGGGTGTATTGACCAGATAGTGTAGGTGTATGTATGCATGGATCTGTGGAAGTGTGTGATAATTGTTCAACTTGACAACTTGTTGCACAGTCGTGTTGTGTAGAACTGTGTTCTTCTCTTTTTCCTGACTGAATTGAAGGAGTGTAGGTGTGTGTGTTTTAGAGTGGAACTGTGTCTGAGCCGTCGCTCAGTGTTGATTGTTGATGAGAACGAGATTTTTTTATTTTTTAATAGTTGTGGACGTCCCGAAATTACTTTTCTAGAAGCTCGTCTTTCTTTCTGCTATTTAAGGGCCAGACTCACTGACTTGTTTACTGATATTAGTGTTCTCTCTGTGAAGTGAGTTGGTCTCAGGTTTAGCGGTAACGTTAGAGAGTTTTTGAATAGCAAATTGCGGTTCAGTTTCTACACTGTTTTATGTTAGGAGAGTTTTGGCGAAGGTTATCCGCGTTGTTTTATTGATTTGAATTGGCTTAAAGTTAGTATTAGTCCTAAAATGTTATTGTTTTACTGTTATTACTGCCCCTAAAGTTAGTGTTATTTGTAAAAGTTCCATTTCGAAATTTGTGTTATAGTTGGTAATTATATTAGGAAAATTGTTTTTCTAAAATTAGGGTTATTATTAAGATTATTCATGTTTGGATCTCTAAAGCTATTCTGGTTATTTTGACTGAACCGGGGATTAAAATTTTTATTCGAATTTGAACTCCTATTGAACACTTGGTTGAGATTATGGATATTTTTATTCATCTCATTATTCGGTGAATTTCTTTTAATGAACTGCCTATTTTGGTTTTGTTATAATCCACTTTGTAGGTTACTAAAACTAACTTTTCCGTTCGGCACCTACGCCGCTTCAAAATAATAAATCGAAAATTGTTTAAGTATTTAAACGAATAAATGCTACACAAAAATACACTGCTGGAACTTCAAAGTGTACCAAGGAAATTTTTATTGGAAATTCGAAATGAAATATTTTCAATACGGATGACGATTTTGAGATACGAAGTTTGGCCTTTGTTTGACTTTGAGTATGCAGTCTGATAAGGATAGCCGCAGAACTCCATCGCAACCGTCTTATGCAGGTTGTTATATAAAGCCCGTCATTTTTTGAAAAGTATATTTGACCAGAACTCTTGCTGCGGAAGATTTCTTTTTCTCTTTGTGCTACCAAAATAATCTACCGACATACAGGGTTTTTTAGAAAAATTGATTTTGTTAAAAATGGTCTGCTGAACAAAGCCTACTTATGCCAATCAGATTCAGTATGGTCTATCAGATTATAAACAGGGTCGGCACCCTTGAGTATTCCACCATGAATATTGTAGACAAGGTGCACCAAAAACTCTACCGATTCTAAACTTTAACAATGTTAAATTTTTGCTCCACAAGGTAGGTAGAGCCCTTTGTTACCCACTGTATATTCTCAGTTAATTCTAAATGTCTGGATAAGTCTGTATAAATAAAAATAACATGTAAAACTGTATTTTATCGGGAAAAGAGAATTATATCAATGTTAAAAGGCGATTTTTTCATTTTTTTATTAAAAAAATCTATTTTAAATTAAAGGCGATACCTGAAAGGACTAGAGCAATCTTCAAAGGTAAAAAACCAAACCCATCAAATCACTATTTAACGCCCACCTTTTTTTGGTGAACTCTGTATACAATATTCATATTGGAAAATTTAAGGGTGCCGACCTTGTTCATAATCTGATAGATATACCATTGATTACCACAAGTGGGATTTGTTCAGCGGATTATTTTAAAAAAATCAATTTTTCGAAAAATCCTCGTATGTCGGAAACGAAGAAAGAATTTCAAAATCGCTAGAAATAGTTTTTACGTACCTAGCTCTAGATTATTTTGGTTGCACAAAGAAAAAAAGAAATCTTCCATAGTAAGAATTCTGGTCAGTCAAACATTGGTAAAGCTTGAACGTATTAATACTCCTAAACTTATGTCCCTTCCCTTTGAATCTTTGTATCAGAACTGTGTTTTATGGGCAAGGCATTTTCAGTTTTATTCATTAACGAAGATAATATTAGCCACTTTTTACCTAAACTATCTGAAGATTTTGATTTATTTCTACAAAATTATGTAATATGGACTCTTAGGGAAATATTATAATTAGAGTCCCTAGAACACGAGATATATTTTTAAAAGCAAAGTTATGATGTTTCATGGAGCAATTTATGGGGGCAACGTATATTAGTGAAATAATGAAATAGCCCGATAAAATAGCCGAAAAAGCAAAATAACAATAATTATGTATGAGAGTTTTTTTAATTCAATAAAATCTTTTTCCGAAAATCGTTCAGAAATGTTAACTTTGAAAGAAAAAGTCAATATTTCCTTGCAACTAGTCATAGCCACACAACGAAAAATAACTGTTAGGAAATTTTTATTTTTTTACTATAAGGGAATATTACATATTTCTTTACAGTTATTTGTATACTAAAAAAATGACAAGTTTGATAATTCAATATAGCTTTGTTTCCATAGTTGCAAAACAAATATTTTCATGGCATCCTTTATATGTGAATAAAATGAATAATGCTATGCCATTTCATCACTTTTCGATTTTCGGAAAAGAAGTCTGGAAATGTTTAGCTTTTTCTACTACTGTACAATGTACTATTACTAAAGGCTGAATCACTTTATTATTTATTTTTTTGTATGCAAACATTTTTTTGCACTGGAAAGGCTAGGCTAAGGTAAACAGTCACATGAAAATGAAATCAGCTTTTTTAAACAATGGTGAAATAAGTCAATTTTTTGCATATTGTATATGTCGTAGGCGTATTGTAAAATCAGGCTTTTTATAAAATGCCTAGGCTTTTTTCAAACCCCTAGGCGAATTGTAAAATCAATCTAAAATTTTATCTTTTTTCAGTATGACTTAAGGGAGAACTGCACGCAGAAAGTAAAAAACCAGCGACAAGGACTAGAGTTGAAAGTAAGATGAGAAGGTACCTACGCATTAAAAAAAACTTCCTGCACGTCCGACCTCATGTGTTATGTATAGGTAATTTAAATTACATTTCGGTTAAAAATGGGTTCAAAAGGGTTGACGCGCTGCAGAAGTACAAAGACGTGAGTAGGATTTACCATTTCAAATTTTGCAGTTACGTAGAAAAAGGATCAATGTAAGGCGGTAAAGAGCCATTTTGTGGAAAAAAAATTATATGCGAAGGGATGCTTACAAATGATCCATATTACTGCGTGCAGTTCCCCCTTAATATTTTAGGCTTTTTATAAAACGCCGGGACTTCTTAGTCTAATTGTAAAACCAACGCATTTTTAGAACATGCCTGATTCCAATTCAGCGTTTTATAAAAGTCCTCGAGTAAGCAAATTGAATCAGAATCAGAACACTGTTTACATCGTGGCTCGCATCTCGCATTTACGAATTTGATATTAAATTACAAAAGAAAACGAGGAAAGTAAAAGTGGTATTCCGTAGAAACTCTAACATGTCAGAAAAAGTAGCTGATAGCCAAAATAGTAAAGAACGTGCCGAATTTTATCGCCTCGCTAGATACATTTTATTCTGACACATCTAAAAACATAACCTCAAAATGCAAAGCTGTGTAGTAGTGGCTTTTTTGTGTTTATTAGATAATATTAATAAGGCTTGTTTTGAGATGGTTTGATTTGGAAGGATATGGCAATGGCTATTGACACGCCGCGCCGCATCGTGTCGCTCGTGTGTGGTAAAGTTTGTAAGAAACACCCAGAACTGGGTCGTGTATCATAACCTTTTTTTGATTGTTTTGTTTTTTTTTTCTTTTAAGGTAAATTTCGCTTTGTCCATAACATTGTAACAATTGTCTTGCGGCAATAAAGCATACTTTTGTTTATTTGTTTGTTTGTATTAGAATTCAACACAAAATTATCACTTGATCAAAAAAAGTTATGTGCGCAATTGTGAAGGTTTGGCCGTTGGAGCAACACAAAAAATAAATATGACGCTAAATTTTCATTAGTTTTCACATAGAATCTGTATCTGTAATAAAGAATTTAAAATCAAGAAGTTGGTGTGGAAAGTGGAGAAGCATGATTTTTTAAATCATAAGAAATATGGATGTGTACTTTTTTGAATTTTTGGAATATATGGTAGATTGAAAAAAAAACGGGTAAGACAAATGAAATTTATCATCTTTTATCCGTATACATGGTGTTTAATAATGTTATAAAGGTAAATGGGGAGAGTATGTCAATATTTAAGGGAGATATGCGCTGCAGGCTGCTAAAATTCAATCTTTTTTTAATTTTTCTTTATAGCTCTTGCAGTTTTTGAGATAATTTGCTCTGTAATAATTTAGAGGGAGATATTTTTTCTAGTACATTGTACATTTTTTTCTAGGGTCACGCCTCCTTTCCTCCCCCAAACTTTGTTGTAGTGTGCTAGAGTAACATGGGGCAAAAGGACGCACCTAACATATATACAAGTACAAAAACCAGAAATATTGATGAAACCAACGTTTATTTTTCAGCCTAATAGTACAATCTTTTAGGTATAAAAACTTATAGACTTTACTTAAAAACACGAAAATAGTAACACACAAAAAAATGAATAATGAGCAAACTCAAAATAGGATTTTTACACCACATGCGGGGTAAAAGTCTCTCAAATGCGTTGGGCAAAATTCCCGCACAGATAAACGTATCGTAATAGTAAAGACAAAAGTAAAAATTAAAAAACTTAAAAAAACTTCATGTATCATGCAGATCGCAAATCTGCGATCCTATATTTTCATAGGCCGTGCATTCCTCATGCCACCACCCTGGGCATTTTTCGCACTGGACCCAATCTTCTATTGGCGGATCCATGTATATTTCTGAATAACCTGGAAAAGTTACATCCTCCGAATACTTGTTTCCCCTCTTGCTATCCCATTTTTTTGTTCGTCGTCAGTTGTATTTCTTTGTACTCCTTCCTTCGTAATTCTTCCTTTTTAAGCTTCTCTTTACAAACAGCCTCAAGTTTTTCTTTAAAGGGAGTACTTGATATTATTTCTGATTTTTGGCCTTGCCTCCTTCTTTTTTGATCGTCTAGGAAGCGGAAATATTTCTTTTGGAGTTACCATTTTTGATGAGGAGGCAAAGGATTTTCAACTAATTGCTTTTCTGGGGTCAAATGGACTATCTTAACTTAATCTTTTAGTGCTAACACTTTTGGAAATTTTGTTGGGAACAATCGATACTCCACTCTCATCCATGTTATACACCGAGCCTGGTGGAAATTTGTGTTCTTTGTAAAGTTTAGATAAGTTTACGAAAAATGCCTCAACCTGTGTTTTATTAAACCCCATCATCTTTGCTAAGCTAGTTGGATTCGGAGTTCTTAGCGATAGGCCATATATTTGTACTGAACAAATGTGTACGCCCTGTTCCTGCCAGCCATTTTTTGCTTGGGGGCTCCACATTATTTAAGACTGCATATTCATACACAATCATACTTGAGGATTTTAGGCTCAGACCATAGAACTTGTCATCCATATCTTTGCAATGTTGGACTAGCAGACGTTCCATATCTTCGGTAAAAACTGGCTTCAACCTGCGAAAGGTTCTTGCTCCATACCCAGATTATAACCTTTTACGCAACGTCGACTCGTGTATACCTAGCCTTTTAGCAGCTCCTCGAATTGAGTTACCATCTGCTATTAAAGTTCTTGTTGTATTTAACTTTTCTTCAGTGCATAATTTTCAGTTGGAGGTCCTTTTGTAATTCCTGTAAAATTAAAAACAATATTGTGAATAAATATGAGGTGTGGGGTAAAAGTCTCAAATTTGATGGGGCAAAAGTCCGCGCGGATTTTTGCCCCGCGAGAAATTCGGTTTTTTGCCCCAAAAAGCGAAAATATTTTTAAACCTACCGCCATTTTTGGGAAATGCATGCAAATTCCCTGTGTCTTACATACCTTCACATAACAGAACATGCTACTAAATGGTTTTTAAAATATAATTATAACCAACGCTATAATAACTTAGAGTGCGATTATTAAGTAAAGAAGTCACGACAAGCGTTGACGATGCACGGCGTTCTCTTTCTGTCTTTGTTTCCAGGCCATTTAAATATTAATGCATGTGAGTATCATCACTTTATCATTTTATATTAAAAAATAAAATATTAATTAATATAAATGCTGAAATAGTATAAGTTGACGAAAAAATAAACAATTTTAATCTGTATGTTTATGAACTTATTATGTAATATGTATACAGGGTCACACAGAAAACGGGGAAAAATTGTATTAGTAATTTCTCAGAAAATATTAATCATGATAAACGTTTTTGCATTAAAAAGAATACAGTTTTGATGATATCAAGTTTGGGTCAGAAGCACGAATAGCATGAAAATGTGATTTTTCAAAATTGGTGTTTTGTGAAAACTTAATATTTATTTATAACGCATCATTTAATTCGGTTAATTTATATTTATTTACAACATTACAAACTACAATTCATAATAATTCATCTACACCACTTAAACTGGAATCTGACTCGTCCTAGTCACTAAATGACTCTTCGGATGATCCCGTGTTTACAGTGAATTGCATTGGCTCAAGTGCGTCATCAAAAATATGCTATCTTTGAATTAATTCATTTTCAAATGTCACTACATGATCGCAAATTTTTTACCATTCTTCAAATTTTGTTCTTGATACATTTTCCGCATCGACCCTCCTAAACGTGGTATTTCTACTGGCCAGTTTTTAACGAGAGCCCAAATTTTGTATTTTAATTCTGGGTGATATGGGGGTAAACGCAAAACAGAATGCCCGTGATGTTCTAAAAGAGCATCAAGTTTATATTTTACGGGAAATCTAATCAGGTTTTCATCTATCATTTAACAAATCTATGATTTCTTGTTTATCGATCACCAGAACAGACATTGGTGGTAAATTTGGCAACAGTTGATGTTCGACCCATTTCAAGTTCAAGATAGTCCCCACTTTTGGTACTTGAAACAAGCAAGAAAAAAAAAAGATGAATGATGATATAAAATTGTTACAATGCATGCGGGGCCATAAAAATCCACAACGTCTAGATATAAAAATAGCTCAAACTTCTTATATTGTTGGTATAACAAACATACATTAAACTTAGGGCTGGATAGGTGAACCTTTTTACTTTTTAAGTGTCGAGAGAGAAAGCATTGTAATCGTTCAAAAATTCAATTTTTTCCTCCTGCTTATAAAAGATATTAGCCTAACGAGAAGCAGTATGTGTGGCCTTTTTTCTCAGAGTAATTACTAATATACTTTTATAAAAAACAAGAAACTTTATGATTCCTAGAATATGAGTAGGCCATCTTGTATGAAATCATTTTCACCTTCGGCATGGACTATTATTAATCTCTGTCCTTTGGAGACTGATTTTTAAGTCCTTTTAGACTGTCATCATACCAGCCTTTTTCACTGGTATGACTACTGTGAATATACGTCTCGTCAGTATAAATGATGGGACGTTTTTCATTGCGGTACTTGAATAAATCTTTCAGATATTCTATCCTTTTTATACGGATTTCATTTTTTCTATGAGAACTTTCCTGTTGCCATCTGTTTTTTGCCACCTAAAAACGAAATGATTTGAAACAACCTGAAAGCAATTAAAATATGGTTAAATTTCCTGAATCAAATTCGTTTTAAAGATTTCCGTAAACTGCTAATTTGCTCCGTTAAGATTTCTTAATCATTGATCTTTTGAAGGATACCTAAAAATAAAGTTAAACTGTTAAAATTCTACACGCGTGTCAGGAAAAATCAAGCCCAACTATGCACATCTTGTTGTTGTGAATAATAATAAAATAGGTCAACTTACATTTTAAAGTAGGTCTTCATTTCTCTGTAACATAAAACTCATAAACAATGTTTCTAATTTCTTTTATCTGTCCCTATGTTATGATATCTAATTTTTTGCACGTTTTTTTTAAGAGTGGAGAAAGACGTGCTCGGATCGTCTTCATCTACTACTTGGGATTCTTTTGAAATCCTCTGGTATGTGGACCTAGATCCTCCCGTCGCAGCTAAGGTCCTTTTCCTACAAAATAAAAATATTAGTACATAGTTACATCTGTCATAAATATTTTCTAAATTTTTCAGAAACAAGCTAAAAAACGATTTTTTTTATATTTTAACCGATCTTGCAACTCTAACCGTTGGCAGACAACAATACTTAAGTTACTTAAAAAGTACACCCTAGTTTAGGTCACAGATCTACTTACGAGTAATTTTCCAAAGGAATCGTAAGCCCTTGTTCTGATTCCATTTTCATAAAATCACGGACTTTATGAACGATTTCTCGTACTTGACTATGAATAAGGCCTTTTTTTCAAGTTTTTTTTGGAGACATTTTTAACTGGCCCCTAAAATAAGGTTAACTGTTGTTAGAAAGTATAAAACACTCTTATACTGAGCTCATAACTCATAATTCTGAGCTCATCAAGCATACATTCTGTAGTTTGTATGGACAATTTTTAATAGTTGAATATAAATATTTCCATTACCCAAGAAACATTTTGATGTTTTATGAATGTCTTCAAGATACTGGTAAAACCCATTTGTAAATATTTGCATAAAACTTTTATAATACTAAGTATTCTTCATCGTATCTTGAAGAGCGTTATAAACCTAAAAGGGTCCGATCTAGAAAGAGATCTAAGTCTATTTTCTTAAATCAACCATTAATCCAATTAACCTAAGAGTACATAGTTTTATGACACTCTTCAAGATAGTTATAAACCATTCATTCAAATTTTTCTAACTGTTACACTTTAAATATATAATTTCTTTCAGCTTGCACTTACCTCGCAACCATTAAACTCTAAAATTGAGGACTAAAATTTATAAATAAGTATCTAACTGGGGTACCATAAATATAAAATTTTCTTTAACTGGAATTTGCTACGCAGCCAACTTAAATTTTGTCAAATTTACATATACTTGAACTTTATGTCACACTCAGAGGGTCTTTTAAGAAAATTACTTACCCTGTTCTTACTTCTAGAATTAATTGCTACAAACCAAAAAAAGATTAGAGAAAATCGGTTTATAATTACGAATGATTGAAATTGATTTGCATATTTAAATATTCCACAATTAATGGGCATAGTGTCATATACTTGACTACCATGTTCTACAAAAAAAGTAATCCTTTAGAAAACGTTCAAATGATATGATTTTAACGGAACAAATGATATGATTTGAACAAACACTTACACTTTAATCACTGTACAGGTTTCCCCTAAAAAAAATTTGACACTATCACTAAATCTTTACGGCGATTAAATAAAATAAAAACTAAAAATTCACAGCAGACAGAACAAATCAACTCCAAGCTCTAACGCACAGTGAACTAAACCTATAAATTTCTACCACAGCGCCTACGCCTATGGCAAGATATGACCACCTATCGCGTGGAAGAAGGCGGGCTCAAGATAAAAATGATTTTGTGGGCACATTTTTTAGCTGGCCTCTTTACTTAGTAATTAAACTCAACTAACTAATTTACTAAAATTACATGCAAACTGTACAAAAATATAAATTACCTAATGGCTGCAAGAACCGGCTCCTTAGATTGATTAATTAGATTATTTTCCAACACATATTGTGGCGGTGCTGCCAAATTTCTCCATTTTTGGTTAAATCAGAAACAGAATTTTTATGGTAATTGCGACCGTTTTCATGGGAACAGAATAAAACTTCGAAATTTACGAAAGTCACTTTTAATTAATATTGGATCCCGCACAATCCTTATAGGAAATGGCTTTCAGCCAATTTTCCTGAAAGTGTGATATCTTGCAGTTCTCGACCTCCTGATCAAACAGTTTCATAGGCACAAACTCCATCTTGTGGCTAGTTTTCGATATACCGGGCGTCGTTGGAGTTTTACTTGTTCCCCATTTTATGATTTTGTTTTTAAATACTTATAACGCGTCACATAAGTCAGTTGCTAAGTATGTTTTAAAATATATATGTATTAGTAACAATAAACTCATACAGGGTATAACTATTTTCCATATTGCGGTCATTTTTTATACATATTCGACCTATCCTGAAACACTAAAATTCCAGTTTTTACTAAAAGTTCAAGTACGCTAAAAAAAACAGTCAGATTTGGATAATTTTTTAATATGTTAATTAAAGTTTAAAAAAATTAAAGAATTGTATCCAACAGTTTCATAAATAGCTGACATTACCGTAGCCATGAATTTTAATACACGTTTTGTAACATTGTATTATCTGAAAATCTAGATCTGCTCAGTATGTTGCAGGGGATATTCAAGTAGCTGGTAAAAGTGACACAATTTAATTATAGAACGAACCTTGTCAACAAATATAGCATATAAATATAATTATTGTAAATAAAATTATACATAGCGGCCCATAAAATTATAGACAAACTATAATACTAATGTAACACTGGATTTCACTTACTTTCATATAATTATGCCTTTTTATATATTACGATAAAACTTCACTAATATGTCATTATTATACACGGCGATTGATACATTTTCTAATGCATGTAACTATAAATATATAGAGCTCGGTTGACTTTATGTTATTCTTTTTACTTTTCTCGTAAAGGAAATATTGTACTGACTTAGCATACATCATACAAGGTATCATTGTAAAGAGATTCGAAGGAATGTGACCTTGTGATTAATAAGTGTCCCCTCGAAAAAAAAATTGACGAACCTGAGAGTTTTTCAAAAAAATTAATGAATTGCCCGAAAATGTTTCGTTTTCATTGCGCCACTATTATCATAATCAATAATTTCAAGACGGGGGCATTTACGGTTATACCGGAAGTAGATGTCAACTTTTTCATTTTAAATGGATAATATATTATCGCATTTTTTCCTCAGAAGATTCTAGGTATATTTCATAATAATTTTTGAGATATTTTGAATTTTATATAAAAAATGACGTTTGCAGGTCTAGACGTAACTATCAATATCTCCTTATGAAAGTCTCTATTATTTGTTTGCGGTTGGTCTCCTTGTCGAAGGGGATCTAATTTACTAGGCTGTGTTGATATTTTTATAATAAATATGACAGTGATCAAAAACTGACAATAATTATTTACTTATAGAAATCGTGAAAAGTAACTTTTTTCAAATTAACACCGCCAATTTTTATAATGTTATCTTATTTAGCACTTATAATAGGGGTGACTTTGTATGAGATGGTCTATTCCAAAAATTTGAAATTTTCGAAATATTGTCAATTTAACATTTTTTATTTTAAAAATGCCATACGGCTTCTAAGTTTTGTTATTCGTTGGTCATGACGGGAGGCGTGGCGAAAACACAACCAATTAAGTACTATAGAAACTCATATTTGTCGTCGTTTGACTAAACTAATTAATTATTATAAGTAATTATAATTATTATTAAATTAATAATCATGCCGGGGCGATTAAATTGTATTGAGGATTAGTTGAATTTGTTTATTATTTATGGGGAATGTAAAAAAGTTTTAACAAGAACATGACGGATATTTGCTGATAGATATCCATATAAACAGAAACCGTTACCGAAGAGTAGTAAACTAATGTTGGAAAACTTTAAACATTTTGGAACCGTCAAGGCAAAAATTAATAAAAAGAAGCCCATTCTTGATTATGAAAATGTCGAGATCGCAATTCTGAGATATTTTGTGGCATATCCAATGACATCCCTAAGACACGTGGCAAGACAATCAGGAATCTCGAAGAACTCAGTACATAGGATTCTATTGAAACATAACTTCCTGATTTGATACCATTGGTTCAACATCTAAAAGAAACCGATTTGCCAAAAAGAGTACAGTTTTGCTAATTAATTTTAACCATGATACAAGATGACCCTAAATTTTGGGCAACATAATTTAGACCGATGAATTTTTCTATAGTACTCAATTGTTTTTCCTTTCGCCACGCCTCCCCGTCATGGCCAACTAATAACCAAACTTACAAGCCGTATGGCATTTTTACAATAAGAAAATGTTAAATTGTCAATATTTCGAAAACTACAAATTTTTGGAATATCCCATACAAAGTCACCCTTATTTTAACTGCTAAATAAGAAAAAAATATACAAATTAGGGGTTTCCATTTCAAAAAACTTTTAACGATATGTATATATATATATATATATATATATATATAGAAAATGTTAAATTGTCAATATTTCGAAAACTACACTTTTTTGGAATATCCCATACAAAGTCACCCTTATTTTGACTGCTAAATAAGAAAAAAATATACAAATTAGGGGTTTCCATTTCAAAAAACTTTTAACGATATATATATATATATATATATATATATATATATATATATATATATATAACTTCTTCCTGCAACTAGCGTTGACGTGTCGCTTCTTGTTTGAAGCATTTTCAAGAGCATTTTATTGCATGTCTAAAAAATATACATAATACATGGATTAGTACTTTTCAACAACATACGCAAATATTTAACATGTACTATACGTAAAAAAACAAACATTCATAATACTTAACTATTGAACAATTAATTAATTAAAATATTTTTGTACTCACAACATTTAATAAAACAACTATGGCGTAAATTATTAAAGTAAATTTTATATGTACCTTACCTTGGAAACGACAATATTATTTTAATAATAATTTTGATGTTCTGAACGTTTTAACCGGTTAAAACGTTCAGAATTTATATATATATATATATTATATATATATATATATATATATATATATATATATATATATATATATATATATATATATATATATATATATATATATATATATATATATATATATATATATATATATATATATATATATATATATATATATATATATATATATATATTATTATTCAATTTGTTTCTTAAACCCGGTATATATTAATTGGACTTCTTTCTTGGGTATAGGTTTATTTGTAAAATCAAACAAATTTTGTAATAATTATTTGTCAATTGTATAAAGTTTTAAATTAGTTTTAGAAAAAATTTTAAATGTCTTGTATAATTAGATCACTAAATGTTTTTTAAATTAATTGTAGATAGGAAAGGAAAGCCTTATACACTAAAAAAAAAAAAAAAAAGGAATGAGCAATTTTTGAGAAAGCCTACTACGATAGACGAAACGCGAAATATATATATATATATATTTGCGACATCTAGTGATAAAAGTAAACTTTACTTCTATTAATTAAATACGGGCTTCCCACTCTGTTTTTGACTTAGTCCAGGTTACTGAAAATTCATATTATATGTATAGGTCAACTGTTACTGTTGATATTATATAACACGCATATAATTAGTTACGTTATAGTTTAGTGTCCCTCTTGCTTCTATTCCCGCTTGATTTTTGTCGAATAAATTTCTTTAGTCAACTTTCAGTTCCGTTAACGCACCTGTGCACCATTTACGTCATAGCTGACCATGACAGTTATCCCCACTTTGGGCGCGAAGCCGTAGCTTTCCGTAAAAACCGAACGAAAGAAATAAAGAGGCGCGAAATACAAAGTCTTTTTTGTTTTTCGGAATTTATCTACTATGATTCACCAGTTTTCCTTATAGCAATGGCGACGTACCACTCCTCTGAATTAGTTTATGCAGTTTTAAAACCACGTTGGCTAAAACTTGAGAATAAATCATATCATGTTCTTTAGTCGTTAATTATGTCGTTTCATACATTAAGTAATTTAAGTTGTACAATAGCGCATCTATGTTCTATAATGAATTTATTTAATTTTAACTCACTTTGATAAGATTTATACCAGAATTTATAAGAAATTCTTCTAATTTATGAATTTTTTTGTTTTAAATTCAGAAACGTCCTGAAGAAGAGAATAAATATTCTCAAAAGATAGATCATACAATAAAAAATTTCGTACACTAGGTGTTCCGTATTTTGTATATTATGTAACGTTTGTATGTAACTTAAATTTATTTGAGATTCTAGCAAATTTTTTTTGTATTTACTTTTTATACGATAAATGCCTCTATAATAATTAAATAATCTCATGTATTATTTGTATATTAAAAATTAATTTTTCTTTACTCGACAAACCTAAAAAAAAGCTACAGTCCACCCCTTGCCCCTACTGAAATACATATATATATATATATATATATATATATATATATATATATATATATATATATATATATATATATATATATATATATATATATATATATATATATATATATATATATATATATATATATATATATATATATAAACTGGCCCACAAAAAAAGTGGCGAGCCTAAAATTTGTATCAGTTTCAACCCTTAATAATTTTTGAATAGATTCTTAGATTCTGTTAATTTTTTTTGCAATTTATCTCGATACCTTTTCCCAATGATTTTGTGATATAAATTTAAACTTCGAAATAATACTGGATAATATACAGGGTCAAACGCAAACTTGTGTTTTTTCACCAATTTTTGAGACGCTCTATAGAATGACCTGGCTTAAATATCGCTATCGTCTATGAGTCATTTTGTTGCTTGTTTCTTTAGAATCATTTTGTTTTTTAAATGATCGTTTTATCTTTTTTTAGAGAAAGTGCAGCCCTATATGTAAATTGCTGTTTTTACTAAATAAAAACATAAAAAGACTGCGTATTTATAGACAACATTTATTTTAAGCAATAATCAAACTTTTAATTTAAATTTTATAAACAAGAACTTAAATTAATAACGTTTCATAAACAAGAACTTAAATTAATTACGAGTGTTTGCCCCCTCTGGCCCTTATTACACTTTGTAATCGCCTTGGCATGCTTTCAATCAGTCGTGCAATTGAATTTTGGGAGATATGATCCCATTCTTGAACCAGTGCTTCTTCAAGTTCCTCTAAATTGGCGGGTACATGTGGACGACTACGAACACGCTTACCAAGCTGATCCGAAACATGCTCAATCGGATTTAAATCCGGGCTACTAGCTGGCCATGGCAAAAGATATATGCCCACTTCGTCCAAATATTGCCTTACAATACGAGCAGTGTGAGGTCGGGCATTATCATGCATAAAAAGGAACTCCTGTCCTATAAAATGAGCAAACGGTACGACGTGTTCAGCCAGTACATCAATATAACGCTCGCCATTGAGCAAATTTCTTGGTAATATGCAAAGTTCTGTGCGCGCTGCGTGGGAAATCCCAGCCCATACCAACACAGAACCACCTCCAAAAGGTTGCTGGTTCCTGCCTTCAAACTCGTTGACGTCCATCGGAAGAATGTAAGCAAAACCGTGACTCGTCGGAAAATAATACTTGGGACCACTGTCGTACGTTCCACTGATTTTTTTCACGTGCAAAATTAAGTCGAGATAAACGATATTCTGGTAGCAATCTTGGACAGCACTCTACGCTTTTAAACTTCCATTTTTATTGAGTGTAAGGGAAATTACAGTAAAACATCACTTTACTTACACTGCTCTATATTTTCTAAAAAGAAAGATATGAAGGTCATTCAAAAAACAAAATGTTGCTAAAGAAACAGGCAACAAAATGACCCATAGACGATAGTGATATTTAAGCCAGGTCATTCTATAGAGCGTCTCAAAAATTGGTGAAAAAACACAAGTTTGCGTTTGACCCTGTATATTATCCAGTATTATTCCGAAGTTTAAATTTATATCACAAAATCATTGTGAAAAGGTATCGAAATAAATTGCAAAAAAAATTAACAGAATCTAAGAATCCATCCAAAAATTATTAAGGGTTGAAATTGATACAAATTTTAGGCTCGCCACTTTTTTGTGGGCCAGTGTGTATATATATATATATATATATATATATATATATATATATATATATATATATATATATATATATATATATATATATATATATATATATATATATATATATATATATATATATATATACTGCCAAATGCCTTTTTATGTAAACTGCTAGTTTTATATTACTACCTTCAAGTTCTCAGACAATTTTTAACCAATATTTTAAGTGTGTGCATAACTCTATGTTGTGTATGTGGATTTTTCTATTTACTGGAAAGATTTACCATCACATTTGAATACATTTAGACAAACATTTTTGTATACAAACCTTTCCTTCTTCACTAGTGTTATCATCCACGCAATTTTCTTTGGCTATAGGTGGTATTAGCGGAAGTTCTCTGAGCGTTGCGTAATCTCCATCATCCTCATCTATACCAGGCATAATGCTATTTCTTACATTAGATTTTACTCTGCAAGATATATATATGGTTTTAATTCAGTGCAAATATAATATTTTTGTATCTAAACGGTAATAGATGCCAATATATAGGTGTCCCACATGAGTTGCCAAACCACCAAATACTGCCTACCAATAAAATACATAAAACAAACAACATGCATTTTTCGAGATAGGAAACAAAAGTTTTATTTACATTTATAAAAAGTCTGCTATGATAGGCGAAACGTCAAATTCACACCATTGTATTTGATTTTGCAAATTAAATCTATACCAAAGAATGAAGTCCAATTAATATATGTGTATATATATATATATATATATATATATATATATATATATATATATATATATATATATATATATATATATATATATATATATATATATATATTGATTATTTTAGGTTTAACGGAATATGGATACGAGTCTATATAACTAATTGTCGTCACACCACCAAGAATAATTTGGTTTATTGATTGTAAAAGTCGATTCATCTGAAAACGATACGACTAGACAAAAAAAACGATCACCCTTAAACAATTCGTGACTCAAAGAACAAGTTAAATAAAGTTCGGTCATTAAATAATTTGACAAAAACTAAATATTTTGTTAGTTCTTTTCCCATCAATATAAGTGCAAATTGTCCTTGTTAGGTCATTATTGACATTGTCATTATTGTAAGTTCAACAAGTTAAATAAAGTTCGGTCATTAAATAATTTGACAAAAACTAAATATTTTGTTAGTTCTTTTCCCATCAATATAAGTGCAAATTGTCCTTGTTAGGTCATTATTGACATTGTCATTATTGTAAGTTCATTGAAAAAACTTAAAATATTATCTTGAACATACAATTTTATAAATTTGTTCATGGGCTATCCATTCAGGGAGGCTACATGTATGGTACTACCAGAATAGTGCCTCATGTCACAGTACGAGGGATCTAAGACAACATTTAAACAATCTTTTTAACGAAAGATTAACATACAGACATTCCGATCTTTTTGGCGCCCTAGAAATCCGGACGTGAGCCCCTTGACTATTTTTATATGACCACTTAAAAAAACAAGTATACCTACAAACACCATTTTAAAATGTTGACCATTTGTGAGGGTAAGTAGGGAACAAGTTCAAAGTCTAACTTCTAACGTAATTAGGAATACCTAAATATGTTATGAAAAGAGAAGGTGGGTATGTTTTGGGACAAAAATCACAGCATATATTTTTTTAAATATATACGTATATATATATATATATATATATATATATATATATATATATATGTATATATAAATATACAGTGATTCGCGAAAGTCTGCGTACAGCAGTTATATGACACCATAAATAACTATATTTACGAAAAACAATTCAATAAAACTTGTTATTTTATTATGAAATACATGTTTGGCTATTGCAAAAGCTGCGTGCATTAACGCCTTTATCCATTTTCTTGAAATAACTTACCTAGTAGGCGTTGACTGCGTGTAGCGTATTTTTGTTTTGCGATCTGTTAGTTAATTGAAAAGCCTCTTGACACAAATGAGCTTCAGTAAACTGCTAAAAAGTAAACTTTAAACTGTAAGAGAATTAGGGAGACCCGAACAAATAAAGAATTACCAATTGTTGAGAAACAAATTATTATAAAATTAAGAAATTAAGGGAGAACTGCACGCAAATAGTGAAAAACTAGCGACAAGGTCTAGTCAAGTTCAAAGTAAGATGAAAACGTAACTACGTATTAAAAAAAATCCTGCACGTCTGACCTCAAAAAATCTGTTATATATACGCAATTTAAAATACATTTCGTTTAAAAATTAGTTGAAAAGGGTTCACGCGCTGCAGAAATACAAAGACATGAGTACGATTTACCATTTCAAATTTTGCAGTTACGTAGACGTAGAGATCAATGCAAGGCGGTAAAGAGCCATTTTGTGGAAAAAAAATTCTATGGGACGGCATTTGCGTTAAAAAGTGGTCGAAAAATGGTCAAAAATGGACAAATCTACTTCTATTTTTATAATTCTAGATTAGATTTTTTCATAAAAAATCGCATTTTCATAAAAAATCGCAGCGGCGGAAGGCTTGCAAATGATCCATAATACTACGTGCAGTTCCCCCTTAAGAAAAATCATACGGAGACAACGAAGACAATTGGAAGAAGTCGATCAACTGTGCAGCGCGTTATAGAAAATTATAGAAGAAATAATACCTTGCAAACTAAACCAAGAACCGGCCGACCTAGAAAAACTCCATGATGCTAAATATAGGAGCCGCGTTGCTAGAAAAAAACCGAACGTTTCCGAAATAAATTTGAAAAAAAAAATTAAATTTGGAAAAAAGTAATTTTCTCTGATGAGAGTAAATTCAATGTTTTTGGTTCAGATGGAAAGAAGTAGGCATGGAGAAGAAAATGTGAAGAATTTTTGCGGAAAAACCTAAATTGTACTATGAAACATGGATATGGGGCTGTATGTCAGCAGCCGGACCATGAAATCTGCATTTGATTGAAGGCATTATTGACAAACAGGTTTATCTGGATATTTTACAAAACAACTTAAATCAAAATACAGAAAAGTTGGGATTACAACATGATTTTTATTTTCAACCGGATAACGATCCAAAACATACCCAACCACCACCACAATCACCGGATCTGAATCCGATCGAGCATCTCTGGGCGAAACTTGAGCAAAAATTAAGAAAACATGATATTACCAATAAAGAACAGTTGAGAGAATTGCTGATATTGGAATGGAATAATATTAGCCCAAATTTTACGAGAAAACTAGTAGCATCGATGCCTCGAAGGTATACTTTTGCAATAGAATTATAATATGTTGTTAGTATTGTTAACTAGTAATTTTCTGGTTGATAAACATAAACGTTTTTTGTCTATTAATTTAAAATAGGCTAACCATATCTTCGATAATAAAATTATAAGTTTAGTTTTATTGTTTTGTTTTTGGTAAATTATGTCAAGTATGGTTTCATATAACGGACGGATCCAATTTATATATATTATTATTGGATTTGTTTCTTAGGTATAGGTTTATTTGCAAAATCAAAAATAATGGAATTAAAAATTTGTCATTCCTTTATTTTTTTTGTACACATAAAGCTTTCCATTCCGATCTACAAATAATAAAAAAAAAACATTTAATATCAAATTATAAAAAGACATTTGCAATTTTTTAGAACTAATTTAAAAAATTTTACTAAATTTATTATAATTGATAAAATAAGGTTACATACCTTGAAAAATGAATGCCGTTTGTTTATTGATATTTGGTAGATGACAAGTTAGTAGTTTGCCAGGCAACTCATGTGTACAGTTGTAGGTACAAAAGTGTTCTTATCATACTTCGTTTGTGAGGAATTTAATGATATTTTTTTCCTTTATTTTTTAATTTAAACATTAAAATAGAATCAGATAGTCACGACGATATACTACGTTTTAAAAATAATGGTTTAGACGGAGTTAAAACTATACAATGTTTTTTTAAATGTTAAAATGTCAAATTGTTGTATATAAATTTTTTATGTCTTGTTTGTCGTTTACTGCATTTTTTCTTTTTTTTATGTATCATTTCTTTGATAATTAATTTGTAGTACTGGTTATCTTCAACTATTATTTTGGTGTGAGAGAAATTAAATTCGTTTTTCGCACTTTTTTTATGTTTGTGTAATGCAGTGGATGCATTCTTTGTATACTTATGCCCTTTTATTCTATTTTCTAAGAGTTGCGTTGTCATAACAATATATTTCGTAGGGCAGTGTAAACAAGGAATTTCATATACGAGATTGGATTTTTTATTTTTAGGAGTTTTAGTTTTTACTTTTGTAAATAGAGAGCCTATCAAATTATGAACTTTATGACACACAATTATGTTATATTTGAAGATATTGAGATGTTTGCCCTATATAGACACTTGGGCAATTACTGCAAGGAATTTCATAAATGACATGTGATTTTTTATTTTTACTTGTTTTACTTTTTAGAGTGCTAAAATGTTGTTGCATTAGATTGAAACCTTTATGGCAGCATGATATATCACATTTTTTAAACAAATGTTGTATATTTTCCGATAAACCCTGAATGTATGGAAGTGATAGATTGTTGCTTGTATTTTTCCATTTTCTTTAGGGTGATTGATATTTTGTAGACGTGATTTAAAAATTGCATTTATGAGTTTTGAGGGGTAGCTATTTTTAAATAATATTTGTTTTGCTTTTTCTATTGATGTGGTTCTAAAAATTGGATCTGTTAATTTAATTGCTCGGTCGGTTAGTCCTATACAACAGATTTTTTTTTGGGACATAAGGTGTTCCGAGTAGAAATTCAAATATCTTCCTGACCGCTTTTGTGTACCACTCCGTTTTTATTGTATTTTGATGATTATGTAGAGTCATGTCTACGAAATTAATTTTATTATTATTTTCTGTTTCTATTATAAAATTCAATTTAGGATGATAAGAATTAAAAGACTTTAAAATATCCTCACACATATTATTTGGAATTGCAGTGATACAACTGCCATATAATCTGCCCTTTTTCTTCCGATACGTAGACGATTATAACACTGCAATTCCAAAAAAGTATTTGGCATATTGAATATTTTTATTTACCATTGGCGTGCGGTGTTGAGAGGTAAAAAGAGGTTGATTTTTCGAAAAAATGATATTAGGGCTTATTTTAGATGATTTGATCTATCAGATTTCGAATCAGCATACCCAAGAACCCCTTAATTCGTATTTTCAAAATCTCAGGATTTTAGCAGAAAAAAAATGTATTTAAGTCAATTTTTTTATAAGTTGTATATTTCTAACTGCGATAACAAAATTACAAATTACATTATTTTAAATTCCGGTCTTTTCAACATAACTACCTTCCAACACAATACACTTTTCAACAATTCTTCTTAACCGTCCATTCACTTTTCGTAAAGTTTGGGGGTTAATTTCCTGACACGCTTGCCTACTTCTAACACAAAGGTGCTCTCTATTACGCGGCCGAGTAGTATACACTTTATTTTTCAATGGCCCCCACAGAAAAAATCACAAGGAGAGAGGCCATATTTTAAAGGCCTTTTCTACTCATCCATTTCATTGGGAAAATTGCATTTAAAAAGCTCCGAACTGTCAGAGAATTATGTGTTGGGGCACCATCTAATTAAAAGTATAAGTTTTGTCTCGGCGCTAAAGGCAATTCCATGAGACAATCTTGAAAATCATTTTGTTAAAAATGCAGAAAACTTCCTCCTTTTAAGTTATCCAGGAAAAAAGTAGGTAACAACGATTCTTTCGGTGAATAATGCCACACCACACATCGTTAAAATTGAATAATGGTTTACTTTGATGCCGATTTCCAGCATTTTAATATTAAATGGCTATTTTAGGATCCTTTACTGCTGATAAGAAAAAAATAGGCGTATTATCATGATTATGTAAACGAGATGTAAAAATAAATAAAAATTGTTTTAAATAAATTAATTAAAATTTTCTTTTTGCCATAATTGCCTCTTCAGACTCTAAAAATATTGACTAAGGGTTTTTCGGGATGCTGATCTAAAGCTGATATTTAAAATAAGCCCTAATATATTTTTCCCGAAAAATTAACCCCTTTTTACCCTTGAACAACCCACGCCAATGGTAAATAAAAATGTTCAACATGCCAAATATTTGATTTTTCCAACATACACCACATCACCATCCAAATTTGAAAGAATTAAGCCATTATTTAACGATTACATTACATCAAATTCTAATCAAAAGTTTTGATTTAATTATTTTCCGATATCCATGGCACTAAAGTACTTTTTTATTATTCATATAGTTTATTTGCCTTGGTCCTACGTTTCTAGGTACAAAAATAACTATTTTAAAAGTATAGTATTTTCAACATTTCCACTTTCCAATAAAAAACGTCAAAGGTCTAAATCACTTTTGCAATTACCAGAACATACCTGAAAATTTTTAATTTCTTTGAAAACGTTCTTCTTCATGTTTAAAAAACATGCCGACCTGTGTTACTCTTGAGCAAATTAATGAGGGTGCTTTAAAACAAAAGTTTTTGTTTGCCATTTATCAATTAGTACGAACTGTCAATAGTCAAGCAGTGTTACTTAACTCTTAATAATTATCAGCAAAATCGCACAAAATTGAAGAGTAATTCTTACAATTGGAGAAAAAGTAGAAATTATCCGCTTATTTGGTGATGATGAAAAATGTACGCGTGATTTTGCTTGAATATTCAATCAACGGTATCATGATCGAACACCAATTTCTCACGATACCGTTGCCAAAATTAATAGGATGTTCACAAGGACTGGAGCGGTTTTCACGACAAGACCAAGAAGGTACAATTTGAATCAAAGACACTATCCAGACGACGAACGTATCTTGGCGGAACTTAGAAACAACCCAATGATAGTATAAGGGCAGTTACGAGAATACTGAATTTAACCAAAAATAAAGCATCGAGGTGTGAAACGCAATAGAATTAGGGCATTTAAACCAAAATTTAAAAATCCTCTATTAAATGGTGATTTTGAACGACGGTTTCAGTTTTGGTTATAGGTGCAAGGTAACTATCTTAACGACAGACTTTTTTTAAAGAATATAATTTTTCCCTGGATAACCTAAACTGAGAAAGCTTTCTACATTTTTAACAAAATGATTTTCATGATTTTCTCATGGACTAGCCTTTAGCGCAGAGACAAAACTTATATTTTCAATTAGGTGGTGCCCCCGCACATAATTCTCTGACCGTTCGAAACTTTTTAAATGCAATTTTCGTAATGAAGTGGATAGGTAGAAATAGTACTTTAGAACCATGGTTATTAATAATGCTATTTGATTCAAATTTGGATGGTGATTGTATGTTAGAAAAATGAAGTATTTGGCATATTGAATATTTTTATTTACCATTGGCGTGCGGTGTTGGGAGGTAAAAAGGATTTGATTTTTTAAAAAAATGATATTAGCGCTTATTTTAGATGATTTTCTCTATCAGATTTAGAATCAGCATACCCAAGAACCCCTTAATTCGTATTTTCAAAATCTCAAGAGCTTATTTTTGCAGAAAAAAAAATATTTAAGTCAATTTTTTTAAAGTTGTTTATTTCGAACTGCGGTAACAAAATTACAAATTACATTATTTTACATTCTGGTCTACCTTCTAACACAATACACTTTTCAACAATCCTTCTTAACCGTCAATTTACTTTTTGTAAAGTTTGGGGGGTAATTTCCTGACACGCTTGCCTAATTCTAACGCAAAGTTGCTCTCTATTACGCGGCCGAGTAGCATACACTTTATTTTTAAAGTGCCCCCACAGAAAAAAATCACAAGGAGTAATATCCGGTGATCTGCGAGGCCATGGCTCTAAAGTACTATTTCTACCTATCCACTTCATTACGAAAATTGCATTTAAAAAGTTTCGAACGGTCAGAGAATTATGTGCGGGGGCACCACCTAATTGAAAATATAAGTTTTGTCTCTGCGCTAAAGGCTCGTCCATGAGAAAATCATGAAAATCATTTTGTTAAAAATGTAGAAAGCTTTCTCAGTTTAGGTTATCCAGGGAAAAATTATATTCTTTAAAAAAAGTCTGTCGTTAAGATAGTTACCTTGCAACCATAACCAAAACTGAAACCGTCGTTCAAAATCACCATTTAATAGAGTATTTTGAAATTTTGGTTTAAATGCCCTAATTCTATTGCGTTTCACACCTCGATGCTTTATTTTTGGTTAAATTCAGTATTCTCGTAACTGCCCTTATACTATCATTGGGTTGTTTCTAAATTCCGCCAAGATACGTTCGTCGTCTGGATAGTGTCTTTGATTCAAATTGTAACTTCTTGGTCTTGTCGTGAAAACCGCTCCAGTCCTTGTGAACATCCTATTAATTTTGGCAACGGTATCGTGAGAAATTGGTGTTCGATCATGATACCGTTGATTGAATATTCAAGCAAAATCACGCGTACATTTTTCATCATCACCAAATAAGCGGATAATTTCTACTTTTTCTCCAATTGTAAGAATTACTCTTCAATTTGTGCGATTTTGCTGATAATTATTAAGAGTTAAGTAACACTGCTTGACTATTGACAGTTCGTACTAATTGATAAATGGCAAACAAAAACTTTTGTTTTAAAGCACCCTCATTAATGTGCTCAAGAGTAACACAGGTCGGCATGTTTTTTAAACATGAAGAAGAACGTTTTCAAAGAAATTAAAAATTTTCAGGTATGTTCTGGTAATTGCAAAAGTGATTTAGACCTTTAACATTTTTTATTGGAAAGTGGAAATGTTTTTCTTATCAGCAGTAAAGGATCCTAAAATAGCCATTTAATATTAAAATGCTGGAAATCGGCACCAAAGTAAACCATTATTCAATTTTAACGATGTGTGGTGTGGCATTATTCACCGAAAGAATCGTTGTTACCTACTTTTTTCTTGGATAACTTAAAAGGAGGAAGTTTTCTACATTTTTAACAAAATGATTTTCATGATTGTCTCATGGAATTGCCTTTAGCGCCGAGACAAAACTTATACTTTTAATTAGATGGTGCCCCAACACATAATTCTCTGACAGTTCGGAGCTTTTTAAATGCAATTTTCCCAATGAAATGGATGAGTAGAAATAGGTCTTTAAAATCATGGCCTCTCAGATCGCCGGCGATTACTCCTTGTGATTTTTTCTGTGGGGGCACTTGAAAAATAAAGTGTATACTACTCGGCCGCGTAATAGAGAGCACCTTTGTGTTAGAAGTAGGCAAGCGTGTCAGGAAATTAACCCCCAAACTTTACGAAAAGTGAATGGACGAATGGAAGAAAAATTCATCGCGCAAAGAGGGTGCAGCTGTTATGGCTGGACTTTTAAATGGCCTTGAAGCGGAGCTACGGAGCACACATCCAAGTGCGTTTGTGTGCATTGTTTTGCGCATAAATTCAACTTAGTTTTATCTCAGGCAGTATGTCATATTTAAGAATCTAAAGTATTTTTTTCAACTCTTAGTGGATTGGCTGCTTTTTTTCAAAGTATACAAAACGTACCCAAGCTTTGGATACGATAGTTACCTAAAGTTACTAGATTACCTAAAGTAGCTGCCACGCAATGGAACTATAACGGTAGGCCAGTGGCGGCTCGCGGGTGAAAAAGTAAGTGAAGTGCAAATGAAGCAAGAAAATATCCCAATAATTTTTTATCCCGAATTTTTTTTATATGTGGAAGGGGTAGAATATTTTTTACGACTTACCTATATTTTGTATACTAAATCAATTCTCCTATCCTTCATAGCAGCAAATTTATTTATAACATCCTCATAAAATGGATGAGTTGCCCTAATCTCCTCCAGACATTCCTTTTTAATTGAAATATTGCCTAGAGAAGTAAGTCTTTTTTGAGATATTGTATTTCTTAAATAAGATTTTACACCTTTGAGGCAGGAAAAACTTCTTTCCAGTGAAGCACTTGTCGACGGTATTGTCAAAATAAGGGAAAACACTTTACATGCTTTGGTTAAAATATCTTTATTTTCATTAATTTTTTTCACTTGCTCTTGCAGCGATATATTCCAATTACTGTCATTGGAAAAAATAAGACCAATCCTATTTGTAAGTCGTTGACTTTTTGAAAATATTTCCCCATATAACTGTAACAAATTTTCATACAGGCCAGTCGGAAAATTTAAACTATATTCGGAAAATTTAGCAGAATCTGCCAAACATAAAAATGTAAGTTTTTCAGAGTCTTGAAAGCTTAGTGTCATTTCCATTAAAATATGGTCCAATATTTCATAAAGAAAGGGTTCTATACTTAGCCCTAAGTTCTTCAGGTGAAAGCTTAGCAAGCTCACGTTTGTAATGATTTATTTCTTTAATAGAATTTGCTTTATCAAACATGGTATTAAAAAAAATGTTCATTTTTTAATACAATTTTTTTACAGAGCGCCTCACGACAGCGTTTTATATTGGATATGCAAAAATGAATGCCAAACGATTTTTTTTGAAGAACGCAACTTGAACAATCACATTTACTAACTTCGAATTTGAAGACCAACGAGTTTCTGTAATTATTGGTATACGCCTCGTAGATGCAGATATAAGAGCATACGTTCGTTTGGCTGAGTGATGAAAAAATGAGGAAATACCACTGAGGCTTGCAAAAAAATTCGACATTGAGAAATATTTTTAAACTTTGCTGCATCAGGACAAATACAGCCTGCGGCGTTTTTCTTTTTTTTTTGAAGGCTATTTAGATGGTCAGACATCACACTTGCGCCATCGTAACATTGCCCTACGAATTTATGTTTATAGTCAAATTGGTCCAAACATTGATCCAATAGAGAATATAAATACTTCGACGTTCTATCGGAGCTGACATTATAAAATCCTAAGAATCTCTCGACTACTGAACCTTCTGAATTAATGTATCTTAAAATTATGGAGCACTGGGAGGTTTGCGTAATATCAGTGATGTCATCCACTTGCACAGAAAAAAACTGTGTGTTCATTATTTTATTTATTACATGATCATTTTAATAATCAGAAATGCATTCAATTAAATTCAATTAATAATTAATTATTTCGTTCTGAATAGTTTTCGAGTCACCAGTAAAAACATTTTTAATTTTTTTGTGATGATCTTTTAGTTCTTGAAAACTCCTCGATATTAATAAACCTAAAAGCTTTTTAAAATTCCCCATATTTATTGACTCGCTGCTATCATCATGGCCGCGAAAGACTAAGTCTTGTTTTGCAAGGTACAAAACTGCGTCAATTACCAAGCACATAAATAGTCTATTTAATCGGACGTTTTCGTTAAAATGTATTTTATATATTTTAGCGTTTTCTTTTAAAGTGTCAGCTATAGTGCTTTGATTTTTTACAAATGTTTTTAGCATTAATTCGCATTTTAAATACTCCGCCGAGTCTTCATGTTTATGTAAAGAACATATGCTTAACATACCTGCAAATCCTTCCTTATTCCACACTGAATATTTATTGGAAACTAGTAAACAAGACCAGCAAAACAATTTTTTTAATATTTGACTACTACATAACCATTTGTACGCCGAAAACCAGGATGACGATTAAAACTCTGATCTTGTTCCTTCCATCGATTAAATGGAGTTTCCAACAAAATGCCAACCACATCCGTGATCGGATTCATCAATAATGTAAATTAATAAACCCGACACCAAATAAAGTTGTAACAACACCATAAATAAATATAACACAAAACAGTCAAGTAAACTGCAAAGGAACTTACCGGTAGCAGTGAAATCTGCCAAAATAAAAGTAAACAACCACCCCAAACTGAACGACACGTGGGTGTAGTGTACTGCGTTAGCAATTCACCGAGAGCGTTGTATGGCGCTGGTTAACATTAATCTTCCATGCGCTGAACGACACGTGGGTGTAGTATACTGCGTTAGCAATTCACCGAGAGCGTTGTATGGCGCTGGTTAACATTAATCTTCCATGCGGTCGACGTCATCACGTTCGCGTTGTCATGGCAACGTAGTAGGAAAATCGTAAACTAAACATAGCACCTCCAGCAAAGTCGAAGCGGTCTGCGCCACTGTTATAGTTGTTATGATAAAGCTCGATTGAAAGTTTAAAAAAGACTTGCCGCCAACGGTCAAGTAAAATATTTATTCGAGATGTACAGTTTATTTTTTGCCAATTACGTGAATAAATGAATGTAAAAACCTAAATCTTAAGAGATATATAATAAATATAGTTAGATGTTTGATTGTTTATATTTCCTGGTGAAGTAGCACTTCAACTACTTCACCTGAATAGCCGCCGCTGCGGTAGGCTTGCACAACGGTAGGTTTGTATTGACAATTTTTGAACATCGGGAATCGAAAATATTATACTGAAACATTAAACAGTTCTAAAGGATTTTTAGTTCGTATAAAAAATATTTTAACTAACTACTCAATATTTTTTCGTATATATTTCTATCTTCAGATAGCATATTTAAAATATTGCCAACCAAAACAAATGACAATGGATTTTGTGTGAAACAAATTGTAAACCTCAACAAAAATGATTTTGATGAGCCAGAAAGAGAAAGAACCCTTATCGAAAATGTAGGAGATTCAGGCTGGCTACCGGCGTCTTTTTTTATGAAATTATAGACCGATAATTTTGAGAAGTTCAAATTTTTTAAGCTGTGTAATTTTAGTGCATTCAAAAAAAAAGTGTTCCGGAAAACCCCTTTTGTTCTTTAATACAGCATTGTGAAGACATTACAATGAACAATGCACGTGAACTATAGAACTTTTTTAAAATTACCAAATTCGACAAGACATATTTAGAAGTTGTAAAATTACGCGAGCTAATGTTAACGATTCCATCTACAAGTGACTCCGTCGAACTAGTTTTTCCACACTTAAACGCCTGAAAAACTTTATGAGAAACTCGATATGTCAAGAATGACTTTCCCAGGTATCCATATGATCGATTGAAAATAATCTAATTAAGGAGATGTTAGAGGTTCCACGTTTTCATAATGATGTTATTGCAGAGTTCGCAAAACCTGACAAAATAATTGAGCTGCTCTATAAATAGGTAAGTTTGTCACTCAATTTGTCATTAATTATTATTGCTTCCCTTTCCCTAAATTTAACCGCACACAAGTGATGTAGTATTTTCTAAGAATTCTTTCAGTTCTATCTGTTGTGCCTTTCACACAGAGTAAGATTACTTATTCCCTTCCTGGTTCATTGTTTGGGAAGTAGCTTTCTCTATGGCACTATTTGTGTAGCCATTTTTCTTTAAAGCGTCAGCTATTTTATTAAGTTCGTTTTGTCTGTCTTTCAGTTAGTCGCACGGATCTAGATATTAAAATATTGGCCATAGCTTAAAGTTGTGCTGGGTGATGATATGATCTTGCATTTAAACATATGTCGGTATGTGTTGGTTTTCTATACACGGTTTATACGAAATGTCCGTTATGCAGTTTTGTTACCAGTACACATAAAAATGGAAGTTTGTTGTTTCCCTCTAAAAATATTATACTGAAACATTAAACAGTTCTAAAGGATTTTTAATTCGTATAAAAAAATATTTTAACTTTAACTTTTTACTCAATATTTTTTCGGATATATTTCTATTTTCAGATAACATATTTAAAATATTGCAAACCATAGCAAATGACAATGGATTTTGTGTGAAACAAATTGCAGAATTTAATAACATTGCAAACCTCAACAAAAATGATTTTTTGCTAGAGTAAATTATATTCTGAGATGCATTGAATTTACGTGAGTCAGGAAATTTTCTGAAACTCTGTATGACCATGTTGCCATATAATAAATGTTATCCACATAACGAAACGTTATGGATTCGTTATGTAGATAACATTTATAGCAACATGGCCGTACAGAGCTCGAAAAATTTTTCACGCAAATGCAATGCATCTCAGAATAGAATTTACTTTAGAGGAAAACAACAAACTTCGATTACTAGATGTTTTGGTCATAAAATTTCATAAAGGACATTTCGAATATACCGTCTATTGAAAAGCAACACATACCGGCAGATATTTAAATGCAAAATCACATTATCACCCAGCACAAATTCAAGCTGT
The DNA here is from genome assembly GCA_030620095.1 of Kuschelorhynchus macadamiae. Taxonomy (NCBI): domain Eukaryota; kingdom Metazoa; phylum Arthropoda; class Insecta; order Coleoptera; family Curculionidae; genus Kuschelorhynchus; species Kuschelorhynchus macadamiae. The sequence goes on along the minus strand of JAUTXW010004464.1, from coordinate 736,683 downwards.
GGCCAATTCTCTAATATCTATATCCGTGCGATTAATTGAAATACAGACGAGACAAAACGAACTTAATATAATACCTGGTGCTTTAAAGAAAAATGGTTACACAAATCGCACCATAGAGAAAGCTATTACGCACAGGGTTCCCGAACAGAGAAACCAAAATTATGAACCGGGAGGCCAAACAAATAGTCTTACCATATGTAAAAGGCACAACAGACAGAATTGGAAGAATTCTTAGAAAACACAACATACAATTAAAACACAAGCTACAAACAACCATAGGTAAAGTACTAAGAAACCAATATGACAAAATCAAATTAGAAAAACCACAGTACGTGGGGCAAACCAACAGGCGAATATCAGCAAGAGAAGGAACCGGCCACAAAATAAATGTCGATGGGTATAGAGAGATTGCCAATATAGAGCATTATAAGACCAGAATAATCCGAGAAGCCATAATAATTGAAAAACAACCCACTAACACACACCTCACTTACTATATATACATATATATATATATATATATATATATATATATATATATATATATATATATATATATATATATATATATATATATATATATATATATATATATTATATATAAATATAAATATATATATATATATATATATATATATATATATATATATATATATATATATATATATATATATATATATATATATATATATATATATATATATATATATATATATATATATATATATATATATATATATATATATATATATATATATATATATATATATATATATATATATATATATATATATATATATATATATATATATATATATATATATATATATATATATATATATATATATATATATATATATATATATATATATATATATATATATATATATATATATATATATAAATATATATATATATATATATATATATATTTTTTAGTTTTATTTTTCTTGGTTTACGGTCAGTGGTTTACTTGAAAATAATTAAAAAATTACTTCTTTTTTTAAAAACATACATATATTGTAGTCTGATGACGTTTCAACCAGTTTTGGTCTCTTTCAAATCTAAAATTATATGAAAAATTGTTGGCACGACAATAATAAAATACGTCAAAAAACAATCATCTTACCCTAGAACGTAATGACAACAGTATACAACACATAACGAAGCAACAAGAAAATGTTAACAGGACACAACATTTTGCACCTTGTTATCAAGGACTAACACAACGAACTGTGGAGTATCAATTATTGCAATATAGATGTATATATTTTGCTAAGATTGTTTACATCTTTTTTGTCATTCACACAGTTTTTGTTTTTGTGTATTAAAGCCATTTCGTAAAATTCCCTTTTTTTTTAATTGACACTCGGTTTTTAAGATTTTGGTTTCAGAGTAATTAAAACTGTGGTTTTTCGACTTTTCATGGTTGGTTAATGCCGTTGTGTTTTTTTGTCGTATTTATGGCTTTTTATACGGTTTTCCAAATATTGACTTGTTTGGCCGATGTAAACCCCTTCACAATTGCAACAAGGAATTTCATAAACTACATTGCTCCTTTTGTTTTTTGGAGTCTTCGCCTTTAGTTTACTAAATTTATTCGATAGTAGATTAACGGTTTTATGACAAATTTGGATGTTATATTTTTTAAAGAATGTTTGAAATTGTTGGGATAATCCATTTATAAAGGGGAGGGAAATGTACTTTTTACGTGCTGAAGTAGGTTATTTAGTGCAAATTAAAGAGTTATAATGCTTATGAATTCTGCTTTTAAATATTTTATTAATTAATTCTAATGGATATTGTTTTAGAATCAATGCTTCTTTTGCCTTTTTAATAGCATTTTCTCTGTATTCAGCATCAGAAAGCTAAATTGCCCTGTCCGCCAATCCTATTATTACAGACCTTTTTTGCGATGTTGGGTGATTAGACTTGAAATTTATGTATCTAGAAGACCATGTCGGCTTCGTATACCATTCTGTTTTTATATTTTCTCCTATATGGTGTAATGTTAGGTCGAGAAAATTAATTTGGTTTTTTTGTTCTATTTCAATTGTAAATTGTAAACTTTGGTGGTATTGGTTAAAATATTTTAGGATATTGTTAGATTGGTCTGATGGAATAGCAGTGATACAATCGTCGACGTAACGAAAAAAGAATGGAGTTTCGAATCCTACTCTGCTTAACACATCCTCTTCTAGATCCTCCATCACGATCTGCGCAACTACACTCGAAATTGACGATCCCATAGCGCAACCCTCTATTTGTTTATATAATTGTTTTTCGTACAGAAAATATGTGGAATTCAGTGTTAATTCGATGGCTTTTATAAATTCATCTTGTGGTATGTCAGTGAATGTATTTATTTCAGACCATTTTTTTTTATTATTTTAGTTGCTAACGAGATGGGAACATTGGTATATAAGGATATAACATCAAGAGAAATAAGCAGGTAGTTTTTGGGAATTTTAATATTTTTTAATTTTTCTTTAAAATGAAAGGAGTCTTTAATATAATAGTTGTTTTTGTGTATAACGTTTTTAAGGATATCTCTTAAAAATTTTGAAAGTGGTGTATAAGGCGACTGTACACATGATACAATTGGACGTAAGGGGATATTTTCCTTGTGAAGTTTCGGTAGTCCGTATATTTTAGGTGGTAGGGCATTTCTAATTTTTAGGCGTTTAGCAGTTTCTGGGGATATATAAAATTTATTTTCCCAAGATTCAATTAATTCATTATTTTTTTTCTGGTATTGGTTGGTAGGATCTAATTTAATTTCTTTATATCTTTTTTTGTCTTTTAGTAATTCTTTCATTTTTTTATTATACTCTGCAGAATTCATTAACACTGTTTTATTTGTTTTGTCAGCTTTTAAAACTTTTATATGGCTGTTGTTTTTTAAAAATGTTTTAGTTTTACATAAGTTTGTTAAATGTTTTTTATTTTTATCGCTTTTATTTTTTAGTTTATTTTTAAAATTTGTTAAAATATTACACGACTTGGCTCTAATTTCATCTCTCTCCTCACCCTTTAAATGATTTATCCCGGTTTCGATGTTGCATAAAATATCTGTGGTTGGCAAACATTTATCATCGCTTATTCCCATTGCAAAATTTGGGCCTAAGCTTAAAATTTCCATTGCGTAATTTGGAATATTTTCGTTAGTTAGATTTTCTACCCACATTGACGTTGTGTTTGATGTAGATTTAGGTGTTTTTTTAAGGATTAGATTATTTATTTTATTTATGTTGTTCTGTTTTATTTCTTCAAAAAGATTTTCGTACTTTTGTGTGTTACATAATTTAAATTTTTGAAAAATATGATTTGGTAACTTTTTTATAAGCTGGTTTTCAATTTGCTCAAACTTGTTATGCAAATTTTTAATAGTTAAGGTTGTATATGTAATTAATAAGCTAAATATGCCTACAATAAATTTTGGCAGAATATGTTGTTTATATTTACGTTCTAAGTTCACATTTTCAAAATGTATATGCGAAATTTTAAAATTTAGAAAAGTTGGTTGCAAGTTTTCTGATTTGCATCTCAAAAGAAAAATTCTCCTATTCTTTTGGTTACATAATTTTTGTGAAATTTTCTTATATTCCTTCATGTCGCTCACAACATCTCTTCCAAACGATGTTTCAATTGTTCTGTAGTTTAGTATTTCTTCACCCATACTTATATATTTTTTATGATTATCGATTCTTTGACCTTTTCCGTAATAGATATATTTTTTAGTTTTATTTTTCTTGGTTTACGGTCAGTGGTTTACTTGAAAATAATTAAAAAATTACTTCTTTTTTTTTAAAACATACATATATTGTAGTCTGATGACGTTTCAACCAGTTTTGGTCTTTTTCAAATCTAAAATTATATGAAAAATTGTTGGCACGACAATAATAAAATGCGTCAAAAAACAATCATCTTACCCTAGAACGTAATGACAACAGTATACAACACATAACGAAGCAACAGCTATGACGATCACATGTATTAAAATTTTATTTTCTCGATTAAGAAAATGTTAACAGGACACAACATTTTTCACCTTGATATCAAGGACTAACACAACGAACTGTGGAGTATCAATTATTGCAATATAGATGTATATATTTTGCTAAGATTGTTTACATCTTTTTTGTCATTCACACAATTTTTGTTTTTGTTTATTAAAGCCATTTCGTAAAATTCCCTTTTTTTTAATTGACACTCGGTTTTTAAGATTTTGGTTTCAGAGTAATTAAAACTGTGGTTTTTCGACTTTTCATGGTTGGTTAATGCCGTTTTGTTTTTTTTGTCGTATTTATGGCTTTTTATACGGTTTTCCAAATATTGACTTGTTTGGCCGATGTAAACCCCTTCACAATTGCAACAAGGAATTTCATAAACTACATTGCTCCTTTTGTTTTTTGGAGTCTTCGCCTTTAGTTTACTAAAATTATTCGATAGTAGATTAACGGTTTTATGACAAATTTGGATGTTATGTTTTTTAAAGAATGTTTGAAATTGTTGGGATAATCCATTTATAAAGAGGAGGGAAATGTATTTTGTACGTGCTGAAGTAGGTTTTTTAGTGCAAATTAAAGAGTTATAATGCTTATGAATTCTGCTTTTAAATATTTTATTAATTAATTCTAATGGATATTGGTTTAAAATCAATGCTTCTTTTGCCTTTTTAATAGCATTTTCTCTGTATTCAGCATCAGAAAGCTGAATTGCCCTGTCCGCCATTCCTATTATTACAGACCTTTTTTGCGATGTTGGGTGATTAGACTTGAAATTTATGTATCTAGAAGACCATGTCGGCTTCGTATACCATTCTGTTTTTATATTTTCTCCTATATGGTGTAGTGTTAGCTCGAGAAAATTAATTTGGTTTTTTTGTTCTATTTCAATTGTAAATTGTAAACTTTGGTGGTATTGGTTAAAATATTTTAGGATATTAGATTGGTCTGATGGAATAGCAGTGATACAATTGTCGACGTAACGAAAAAAGAATGGAGGTTCGAATCCTACTCTGCTTAACACATCCTCTTCTAGATCCTCCATCACGATCTGCGCAACTACACTCGAAATTGACGATCCCATAGCGCAACCCTCTATTTGTTTATATAATTGTTTTTCGTACATTCCCTCCCCTTTATAAATGGATTATCCCAACAATTTCAAACATTCTTTAAAAAATATAACATCCAAATTTGTCATAAAACCGTTAATCTACTATCGAATAATTTTAGTAAACTAAAGGCGAAGACTCCAAAAAACAAAAGAAGCAATGTAGTTTATGAAATTCCTTGTTGCAATTGTGAAGGGGTTTACATCGGCCGAACAAGTCAATATTTGGAAAACCGTATAAAAAGCCATAAATACGACAAAAAAAAAACACAACGGCATTAACCAACCATGAAAAGTCGAAAAACCACAGTTTTAATTACTCTGAAACCAAAATCTTAAAAACCGAATGTCAATTAAAAAAAGGGAATTTTACGAAATGGCTTTAATACACAAAAACAAAAACTGTGTGAATGACAAAAAAGATGTAAACAATCTTAGCAAAATATATACATCTATATTGCAATAATTGATACTCCACAGTTCGTTGTGTTAGTCTTTGATATCAAGGTGCAAAATGTTGTGTCCTGTTAACATTTTCTTAATCGAGAAAATAAAATTTTAATACATGTGATCGTCATAGCTGTTGCTTCGTTATGTGTTGTATACTGTTGTCATTACGTTCTAGGGTAAGATGATTGTTTTTTGACGTATTTTATTATTGTCGTGCCAACAATTTTTCATATAATTTTAGATTTGAAAAAGACCAAAACTGGTTGAAACGTTATCAGACTACAATATATGTATGTTTTTAAAAAAAAAAAGTAATTTTTTAATTATTTTCAAGTAAACCACTGACCGTAAACCAAGAAAAATAAAACTAAAAAATATATCTATTACGGAAAAGGTCAAAGAATCGATAATCATAAAAAAGATATAAGTATGGGTGAAGAAATACTAAACTACAGAACAATTGAAACATCGTTTGGAAGAGATGTTGTGAGCGACATGAAGGAATATAAGAAAATTTCACAAAAATTATGTAACCAAAAGAATAGGAGAATTTTTCTTTTGAGATGCAAATCAGAAAACTTGCAACCAACTTTGCTAAATTTTAAAATTTCGCATATACATTTTGAAAATGTGAACTTAGAACGTAAATATAAACAACATATTCTGCTGAAATTTATTGTAGGCATACTTAGCTTATTAATTACAGATACAACCTTAACTATTAAAAATTTGCATAACAAGTTTGAGCAAATTGAAAATCAGCTTATAAAAAAGTTACCAAATCATATTTTTCAAAAATTTAAATTATGTAACACACAAAAATACAAAAATCTTTTTAAAGAAATAAAACAGAACAACATACATAAAATAAATAATCTAATCCTTAAAAAAACACCTAAATCTACATCAAACACAACGTCAATGTGGGTAGAAAATCTAACTAACGAAAGTATTCCAAATTACGCAATGGAAATTTTAAGCTTAGGCCCAAATTTTGCAATAGGAGTAAGCGATGATAAATGTTTGCCAACCACAGATATTTTATGCAACATCGAAACCGGGATAAATCATTTGAAGGGTGAGGAGAGAGATGAAATTAGAGCCAAGTCGTGTAATATTTTAACAAATTTTAAAAATAAACTAAAAAATCAAAGGGATAAAAATAAAAAACATTTAACACACTTATGTAAAACTAAAACATTTTTAAAAAACAACACCCATATAAAAGTTTTAAAAGCTGACAAAACAAATAAAACAGTGTTAATGAATTCTGCAGGGTATAATAAAAAAATGAAAGAATTACTAAAAGACAAAAAAAGATATAAAGAAATTAAATTAGATCCTACCAACCAATACCAGAAAAAAAAATGAATTAATTGAATTTTGGGAAAATAAATTTTATATATCCCCAGAAACTGCTAAACGCCTAAAAATTAGAAATGCCCTACCACCTAAAATATACGGACTACCGAAACTTCACAAGGAAAATATCCCCTTACTTAATTAATTAATTGTATCATGTGTACAGGGTGTTCCAGCGAGGACTGAACAGGGACCTATTTTCGACCTTCCTTGTATTTTGGAAAAATTCAAAATAGCCAATCGATGTATTTTTTCTTGTAGAATCCAAAAATGTCATCGAAAAAATATTTGAACCAGAAACAAAAGAGTTACGCTATGCATCAGGTGTTTTTTAAATGGAATGTATCGTTTTTTATACGATTTTTGGAAAGAGTGATTTTTTTTATGTCCGTACTGATTAAAAGATTTGATTTTGCGATAGCTGTTTATATTACATTTTAATGTTTTACAAACTAAAATTTTAAACCTGTTTAAAATATACGATAGGTTGGTATAGGTGATCAAGGTAAAATGACGTTTGAATGCTTTGTCAATAAAAATTGACATTATTTTAATTATTGTCGAAGTCTTCACCTAAAAAATATATATTTGACTCTGATCGAAATGAAATACTCTTTGAACGAGAGACTACAGATTGTTATGCTATTTTACAAGTGCCAAGAAAATGCAAGAGAAGCAAGAAGAAGATTTATTGCAAATTTTCATAGAAATATATCCATCAATACAATTCTAAGGATAAAAAACCTATTTGAGGAAAATAAAACTTTACATGATAGAAAAAGAAATATACAAAGAAGAAGAAATCGAGACCAGGCCATTATAAATTATTTTCAAGTTAATCCAACCAAATCTATTTCGGATGCAGTTCGGGAAGTTCAGTACGGTGGCGGTGTAATGCGCAGAAGAGTTACCCGAGGGACTGTTCACAGGATTCTGAAAATTCATAAATTTAGGCCTTTTCGTATCCTTCCACTCCAGCACCTAACACCGGAACAAAAAGAACTTCGCTTCCAATTTGTTTCTCAAATGGTAATTCGGCAAGAAAACGAAGACCCTGATTTATTCAAAAATATTGTGTGGATCGACGAAGCTACTTTCACAACATCGGGAGTATTCAACAGACATAATAGTCACCACTGGGCCGTTGAAAATCCAAAAAAGTTCCAGACTATTAAATTTCAAGGGAGGAATTCTATTCATGTTTAGTGTGGGATAAAAAACAATAAAATTTTGGGACCAATATTTTTTAACGGGACTTTAAATGGGCACAGATATTATGAGTTTTTAGAAAACGAAATTGAAAATTTTTTGGAAGACATTGGCAGAATATCAGAATTTAATTTGGCAACATGATGGGGCGCCTCCTCATGCCGTGCATGATGTGGCTCAATTTTTAAATCGGCGCCATAACGAATGGATAGGGCGAAATGGAACATATGCTTGGCCGCCCAATAGCCCCGACCTCTCAGTTTTGGATACATTTCTTTGGGACCATTTGAAGAACGTCGTATACAGACAATGAAATGAAAATATTCAAGAGATCATGGGAAAAATTGTCGAGGAAATAAACCGCCTTAACCAGGAAAATCATATTGTAACAGCAAGTTAAGAAAGGCTACAAAGGGGTTATCGATGTTGTTTCGAGAAAAACGGCGGTCACATTGAAAACTTATGTTATTAGTAGTTTTATTTTATTATTTAATAATTATTTTTTATTGAATTTCTTTTTCTATCATGTAAAGTTTTATTTTCCTCAAATAGGTTTTTTATCCTTAGAATTGTATTGATGGATATATTTCTATGAAAATTTGCAATAAATCTTCTTGCTTCTCTTGCATTTTCTTGGCACTTGTAAAATAGCATAACAATCTGTAGTCTCTCGTCCAAAGAGTATTTCATTTCGATCAGAGTCAAATATATATTTTTTAGGTGAAGACTTCGACAATAATTAAAATAATGTCAATTTTTATTGACAAAGCATTCAAACGTCATTTTACCTTGAACACCTATACCAACCTATCGTATATTTTAAACAGGTGAAGCTAAAATTTTAGTTTGTAAAACATTAAAATGTAATATAAACAGCTATCGCAAAATCAAATCTTTTAATCAGAACGGACATAAAAAAAATCACTCTTTCCAAAAATCGTATAAAAAACGATACATTCCATTTAAAAAACACCTGATGCATAGCGTAACTCTTTTGTTTCTGGTTCAAATATTTTTTCGATGACATTTTTGGATTCTACAAGAAAAAATACATCGATTGGCTATTTTGAATTTTTCCAAAATACAAGGAAGGTCGAAAATAGGTCCCTGTTCAGTCCTCGCTGGAACACCCTGTACAGTCGCCTTATACACCACTTTCAAAATTTTTAAGAGATATCCTTAAAAACGTTATACACAAAAACAACTATTATATTAAAGACTCCTTTCATTTTAAAGAAAAATTAAAAAATATTAAAATTCCCAAAAACTACCTCCTTATTTCTCTTGATGTTATATCCTTATATACCAATGTTCCTATCTCGTTAGCAACTAAAATAATAAAAAAAAATGGTCTGAAATAAATAAATTCACTGACATACCACAAGATGAATTTATAAAAGCCATCGAATTAACACTGAATTCCACATATTTTCTGTACGCAAAACAATTATATAAACAACTATATAGAGGGTTGAGCTATGGGATCGTCAATTTTGAGTGTAGTTGCGCAGATCGTGATGGAGGATCTAGAAGAGGATGTGTTAAGCAGAGTAGGATTTGAAAGTCCATTCTTTTTTCGTTACGTCGACGATTGTATCACTGCTATTCCATCAGACCAATCTAACAATATCCTAAAATATTTTAACCAATACCACCAAAGTTTACAATTTACAGCTGAAATAGAACAAAAAAAACAAATTAATTTTCTCGACCTAACACTACACCATATAGGAGAAAATATAAAAACAGAATGGTATACGAATCCGACATGGTCTTCTAGATACATAAATTTCAAGTCTAATCACCCAACATCGCAAAAAAGGTCTGTAATAATAGGATTGGCGGACAGGGCAATTCAGCTTTCTGATGCTGAATACAGAGAAAATGCTATTAAAAAGGCAAAAGAAGCATTGATTTTAAACCAATATCCATTAGAATTAATTAATAAAATATTTAAAAGCAGAACTCATAAGCATTATAACTCTTTAATTTGCACTAAAAAACCTACTTCAGCACGTACAAAGTACATTTCCCTCCCCTTTATACATGGATTATCCCAACAATTTCAAACATTCTTTAAAAAATATAACATCCAAATTTGTCATAAAACCGTTAATCTACTATCGAATAATTTTAGTAAACTAAAGGCAAAGACTCCAAAAAACAAAAGGAGCAATGTAGTTTATGAAATTCCTTGTTGCAATTGTGAAGAGGTTTACATCGGCCAAACAAGTCAATATTTGGAAAACCGTATAAAAAGCCATAAATAAGACAAAAAAAACACAACGGCATTAACCAACCATGAAAAGTCGAAAAACCACAGTTTTAATTACTCTGAAACCAAAATCTTAAAAACCGAGTGTCAATTAAAAAAAAGGGAATTTTATGAAATGGCTTTAATACACAAAAACAAAAACTGTGTGAATGACAAAAAAGATGTAAACAATCTTAGCAAAATATATACATCTATATTGCAATAATTGATACTCCACAGTTCGTTGTGTTAGTCCTTGATATCAAGGTGCAAAATGTTGTGTCCTGTTAACATTTTCTTAATCGAGAAAATAAAACTTTAATACATGTGATCGTCATAGCTGTTGCTTCGTTATGTGTTGTATACTGTTGTCATTACGTTCTAGGGTAAGATGATTGTTTTTTGACGTATTTTATTATTGTCGTGCCAACAATTTTTCATATAATTTTAGATTTGAAAAAGACCAAAACTGGTTGAAACGTCATCAGACTACAATATATGTATGTTTTTAAAAAAAAGAAGTAATTTTTTAATTATTTTCAAGTAAACCACTGACCGTAAACCAAGAAAAATAAAACTAAAAAATATATCTATTACGGAAAAGGTCAAAGAATCGAAAATCATAAAAAATATATATATATTAAAAATTTAACGCATAACTACAGTTCTTAAAAAGGATATAAGTGTAGACAATATGAACAATATTTCCAAATACGTCAAAGCACCTTCACAAATTATGATATGCATTTCCGGTAAAACATTGCAACGACGAGCTCACAAAATAAAGGTACATCTGACTGCTATCGCGTAAAGGGAAAATAGATATATTAGGAGGTAGAGTGCAATCTGGCCGACCAACTAATATTATGGAAAAAGCCAGTAACGTAACATATCATTAAATATTGACTTAAATCAACCACCCGCCAAAAAACATTAATAAAAAAATATACAAGTTTTACAATAAATGAAAATATTTAAACACCTGTACATATCTTTATCATAGCTTTTTTTAAATGTCTAGTTCTGTAATGTTTGCTGTGGAGTAAATAAAAAAGAGTACAAAAATAGCCAGTACAAGACCTGTTAGGTTTAATATTAAAAGTTGTTATTGAGTATATATTTATATAATTTTGATTTAAGGCCTCAAAAACGATTGTATATTTTTGATATTGACAAATTAAAATTTGAATGTTTTTATGAATGTAGCCACAATTTGATGTGCAATACTTTTTCCAATTTTGTAAAATATTTCTAAGTAAGAAAACTAGCTGTTATTTTTGATATATGGTAAATGTCGATATTCGTTTGATACAAGTTCTATTCGATTAACTTTTTTGGATGAGTTGTAGCAGTGAAATGCTTGCATGTAAATGGGTACAGGGTAGATGCATTTTTCAGTATAATATAGGCCGACATATTTTGACACTTCACAGGTTTTCAGTATACGGGATCAAATTTTCTAAATTTTGCGTGGTTTTATGGAAGTATATTGTTTAACACAGGGAATGTAATTGTACTTATTTAATAGCAATTTCATTATTGTAATGTTCTGATTAGTAGTCAATACCGACCTATCGTAGCATATTTAGCATATATTATTTTATACAGGGGAAGTAGGCATTGAAATGGCATTTATTTCCCTAGTGAAATATCGGGATATAAGACATCGATTTAGGAGATTTGGGTAATAAATAGACGAAATTTTTGATTTCGCAGCTGTCAATGTTTAATTTTGTGTTGTCCACTGGAACTTTTGTAGGATTTAAAGTATCGGTTTGGAGTTTTCGGTAATAGAAAGAATATTTTAATTCAGAAAAAAAATGTATTCTTTCAGAATTGGCCCTAGTGTATTTCTTTAAAAAGCTTTACCATTTGATGAATTTTTTAAACAATTTGGCGGGGAAGGACATTTTTTTTTAGAAATTCTGTTTTAAGAGCTGTATTTTTTTTCTAGTGAAACATTTCGGTAAACACACTGATTTAAGAGATTTGGATAATAAAAAGGCAATATTTTGTTTTCGCGACCATATATTTTTCAATTTTTTTTTTCACTAAAACTGAAGGGGTATCAATTTTGAGTTTTCTGTAATAGATGTATATTCACAAATACGGTTTTTACCGATTTATGTAACCTCTAGTGTAAAAACAGTTTTCACAGTTCCATGTAACTTTAAGTGGCATATTCTTTTTATTATTTTGACAGCTATAAAAAAAATTTTTCAACTTTCGAATTGATTAAACTTTCTAAATACACTTTCTGATATTTTTTAGATCTTCAGGTTTCAGGGTCCCTAGATGTCGAAAAACATAATTTTTCAATTTTAGTACAAATCCAAGATGGCGGAACAAAATGGCGGCGTAATAAAAAATTATTACTAAAAAACTACTAATCGAATTTATCTCAAATTCTGCAAAAGTGTCAAGTGTGACATAGAGATAAATAGGTACAATTTTTGTGAGGAATCTTTTTGGTGAAACAAAATGGCAGCCTAATTAAATATTTAAAATATCAATATTAAAAATTATCCAATTATGTTGAAATTTTACACAAAATCAAATGTAAAACAGGATGAAGGGTTAAAATTTTGCGATTCCTATATGGTGAAACAAAATAACGTTAAGAAGTCGATAAAATTCGATTCCCTGGAATGCATACCTTCATTTTATAGAGAAAAATAATAAATGTCATAATTGGATTTTTTTACAAATCATGTCTTTATTTTTGCAATTTACTCTATCGCCACCGCAATTGTCTTTAGGGACTTTTCCTGTTAATACATGTTTTATAACTAGATTAATAACCCTGTCCTTGCCTAAGTCCAAAATAACCAAAAATGCTGCACTGCAAATTGGAACCAGTTTTGCATCTTGGCGACGCGCGACGTATAAAATAGAGAATTGATACTTTTTTCCTTTTGATTCTCTTTTTTTTTTTCGGTAGTTTGAAAGATATCACTCACAGTAACATAGAAAAAAAAATTTTATTTACAACATTTTTTTTAAACAAAATTTTCTATGAAATTTCTGTACCGAAGCCAAAGAAACTACATTTTTGTTGGTACACTATAACAGCCTTATTTTTTGTCCACATGAAGGATACTAGGTAAGATTCTTAACAGAATATCTTCAATTTTTTAAATATAAGCAGGGCCGCTTGTCCCATGAGGCAGGTGAGGAAGTGCCTCACCAATAAATTTGGAAAATTATACGTGTTAATCGATTATATCATTTATATTACTTGTTATTCACTTGCAGCATAATTTTGCTTCATGAGAAATCTATAAAATACGGCCTTTTACCTTACTCCATTGTCTAGCGTATTACTAATATGTGTGTAAGCGTGTGGCGCGTAGCAATCCATCCGAGTTAAGCTTTAAGTAGAGTTAGCGCATAAAAATATTCTTTTGAGGCATGCCTCTAATGTAAATTCAAACGGAATAAGCAGCAGATTTCCGATTGTCCGATTGGACAAACAGTAGTTAACACGTTGAAAATTGAAACTGCACGTGGTTTGGGCTAGTTTTGAATAAGTAGTAGGAATAGGTACGTTACATTTGCCGTTTTCGGCATTGTTTTGATTCGGTTGCAGGTAGCAGTGTTCTCTTAATTTTAATTTATTAATGTAGATTGCATATTTATATTAGCTATTAACTAAGTAAAGTGTAAACAGTGAAGTGGTCAGTGATTTTCAATAGCAATGTCTGGATTTTCAGATTTAATTTGATTTAAATTTTCCAGTTACCTATTATAGAAAAATTAATTTAGCGGGACCTAGCGTAGCATTACAACTTCCCAGGTAAATGTAAATATTCGCAATGCTTGTGATGATGTGAATTTTTTTTAATAAGACAGCAGAATTTTTTAAGTCACTCCTATGAAGATAAATTATACATAGTAAAAGAAGTAAAGCGACGTGTTCCAGATTTAAGTAAACGTCTTGTTGCTCTAGGTGGGGTAGGAAGACCAAATCGAGGCTTTCTTAACACTTGCTATGAAAAGTACGACTGGCTCACTGGTAGTGTAACATTAAGTAAATTATTTTGTTGAACATGTATTTTATTTGCAACAAATAATAGCGACAAAGTTTGGTCAAAAAGTTTATAGTGATTTAAAAAAATTGTCTTGGGATCTGTTACTACACAATAAAACTACTCAACATATTTCTTCAAATTGCAAGCTTACTCTCATGAGAAAATAAAAGCAAAATATCGCCACAGCAATAGATAATGCGCGTAAAACAGAAATTGAAAATTTTAATGCTAAGGTTAAAGAGAACCGACAATTTTTAAAAAGTCTAATTGATCTTACATTACACCTCTGTATGCAAGAGTTACCTTTCAGTGGGCCTGATGAATCAAACGAATCTTTAAATCGCGGTAATTTCAAAGAGCTAGTTATTCTTGTTGGTAAATAAGACACAAATTTAAAAACATGATAATGATAATAGATCAGTTTTTCTGGGACATCCAAAACAATTCAAAATGAATTAATTGATTCAGTTGCTTATGTTGTAAATAAAAAAATGGGGCTTGCGTAATGTCGAAAGAAATAAACGGTTTACAGACAAAAATTAAATCTATAGCACCACAAGCATTCTTTACTCATTGCTATGCACACGTATTTAATTTGGTTTTAAGTAAGGCGTGCAGTTCAATTCATCAGCTTAAAGTATTTTTCTCAACCCTATCAGGTTTTTCAACATATTTTTCTAAATCTACAAAGCGGACCCAAAGTGTTAGAACAAATTGGAGGAAATCGTATACCTACTAATGTAGCAACTCGTTGGAATTTTACTTCACGCTCAGTTTTGACAGTTAATAACAATAAGGACAAATTACTTGAGACTTTTGATTTTATTATTAATGGTCGCGATTTCGATCAAAAATCAATTGACGAAGCAGTAGGTTTAAAAACTTTTTTAGATGATCCTCAGAACATTTTTTTTTTTTAAATATTTGAATTAATTTTTCACCAAACCGATATCGGTTTTTCTATTTTACAAAATAGAAATACAGATGTTGTTAAAACAAGAAATATACTACAGTCTACTCTAACTAAAATTCGTGAGTTTAGGAGTAACAGTACGTATTTTGATTCAATTTATGAAAAACTGGATGTCGGCGCTTTACACTCGAAACGTCGTAAAGGATTTGAAATGTCAAATAAAACTCAACAGTTAAGGCATTTTTTTTTAATTTTTGATATTATAACGAATCAAATAGAGGTTAGGTTTTCTGACATAGAAAAACTACATTTCTTTGATCTCCTAAATATTTCAAAATTCCCCTTTTTTGCAAAAGAATTTCCTCATGAGCTTTTAAAAAATTTGACCATCCAATACAATATATTTGATATAAATTAACTAAAAAGCGAATTAATCGTTTTATACGGGAATATGATAGAAAGTTGCACAAACCCTTATGAAATATTGACTTTTTTTCGTGATAATGATTTAAAACTATGTATGCCAGAACTTTTTAAATTATTATGTATTGCTGTTGTTTCGCCAGTGACAACCGCGTCAACAAAAAGAAGTTTCTCCGCGCTGAAAAGAATTTAAAATTATATTAGAAATACTACTAGACAGGCGCGACTAAATAATACGGCAAAAATCTCAATTTAAAAAAGATTTATAAAATCACAGGATGAGAACGTTTTCATAGAGGAAGTAATAGATCATTTTGCTGAACAGAAGAATCGCAGAATTCTTTTAATTTATAAAAAACTTTAATTTTTAGAACTCGCGTTTTTTCTTTAGAATTAACTTTTTTTCACATTTTTAGAATATAAAAATTTTAAAGTTTATTTTGTAAATTTTTTACAAAGTTATTGCTATTAATTTTAAAATGTATATGTATGTATTTAATGTCTTTATCCTTCGATTAACCCTTTTCTCTCTACTCCCACTATACTGGATAAACAAAATATTTTTAACAATTTAAATTATAACAATATTTTTTCAAAATTTATTATGCAATTGACGAAGAAGAGTGGTCACTAGAGTAACTTAGAAATCTAACCATATTAAAAATAATTTTCTTCATATGTGCCTCACCACTTTCTAATAACACGAACCGCCCCTGAATATAAGTATTTTTTAAAGGCATAAAAAACAACAAACCTCTTTAACTTAACTTTCTAACTTTTCCACTGTTTTTTATTCTAAGTGTTTTTCTACCCTTATTTGGAGAATACTTAAAAATATTTAAATCGTCCAAGCTGTTTCTCTTTTTGTCGTTGGCAAACAAATGGGACAAAAACTCTACTGCTACACTAAAACATAAAGAAAACAAGGCCACGTGTAAATCAAGCACGGTATTGGCTGAGACAGATGTCGGTTTTTTTTTTTAATATCAACCACTGATTAAGGTGAAATGTATCCCATTTCTTAGAAAAATGTCAGATGTCGGATTTGCTTTTAGACGCCTCGTATGGGCCCTCAATAATTTAGCCTGTCATCAAAATCTCATTTTATCGCTATTAGAATATGAAGCTCTGTTGGTACTTCACGAATACATATATATATATATATATATATATATATATATATATATATATATATATATATATATATATATATATATATATATATATATATATATATATATATATATATATATATATATATATATATATATATATATATATATATATATATATATATATATATATATATATATATATATATATATATATATATATATATATATATATATATATATATATATATATATATATATATATATATATATATATATATATATATATATATATATATATATATATATATATATATATATATATATATATATATATATATATATATATATATATATTTGTATACTCAATATTTTTGCATGCCCTGTGTATTATATCCGAATATTGAAAAACTTATCTTTTGATCTTACCTTAATACTTGAAGAAAAACTATATCTTAAATTGTGCCATGTTTCATTTACTTTTTTGCATTAAACGGTAAAACTATTGTCATATGTCTATTATGGCTTTAATGATGGGGTTTTGGACATGCTAATTCCAAATTTGCCAATTTTTTTTGTGAGAACGACAGGTTTTAAGATATCGACACCAAGTTATTTTCACCTACGCAATGTATAGTAGAGACGCAGTTAGAATGGCGTACGATACAAGAAAAAAAAGTTAATTTTTTTGGTCAAAATTAATCAAAAGGGAAATTCCCCTTGCGATAAATTAAAAAAAATCAGATTTCCGTCGAAAACCCTGCGAGTTACGAGATAACTCATACCACTAAAAATGTAGAAGAGACGAGATGCATACATGGATATTTAAAGATTGAGGATACAGTGGTTCATTTGACAGTTATAGGCCAAAAACTAAAGGTAAGTTTTTGCTCTATATCTGCCAAACGTTATTCTTCTTTTATCTCGGGAAGGAGGGTTTTTCTTTTCCAACCCATAAGGTTTTGTCTACACGCTTAATTAATTTTTCGTAGTTTCGGAGTAACAGATTTCGAGATATCGACCATCAGAGTCTCAGGTAAACATTTAGAGGCATTACTTTTGATCATAACTAAGTTAAGAAAATATTGCTTATTGTATACAAAACCGGAAAAAAATGTTGGAAATATTTAAAATTTGTTAGAAATACCCCTGATGTACAAATAAAAGAAATTAAAAACCGCTAAACATTGTTTTTGATATTTAAGGTGTGATTTTCTTGCCTCATATATTTCCCATTTTGTTAGAGTCATGTAAAAAAACTTTGAGACACTTGTAAAATAGGTTTGTTAAAGGCGCTACATTTAGAACGTCGCCGGATAATTTCTAGAGTTTATAATCAAATCATAGCCATATAGTTATGGTCAACAAAAAAATATAAAAAATAACATAAAAAGGTAGACAAAGCATCACAACCTGACATATTTCTTGTTATAAACTTTCGATTCGACGAGAATAATAAATTTATGTCCTTGCCAGGATTCAAAAAGTCTGTTCGTCCTCGGCGTGTCAGAACGTATTTTTGATACATTTATACATTTCGATCGCTATATCTCGGAAACGGTTTCAGATAAACTTTTGAAATTTGATACAATTTTGATTTTTGTGAAATTTTTGAACTATTGCATGCACAGGTTGGTTTATAGTCCCCGTAGAAGGGTATCGATACAAACTGGGGCAAAAACGATAAACAAGGCGAAAGCTCCATATTTTTGCTACAATATATATATTTACGGAGGTAACCACAATTTGAGGTACAATACTTTCCTCAATTTTGCAAAACATCTTCAAGAAAATTAGCTATTATTCCAGATATATGGAAAATGATGATAACCGTATGTAACTTTTAGTGGCGTAATTTAAGAGAAAAATATTTTTAACAGGTTTCTAAATTACTCTAAATATTAGTTTTTGAACTTTGAACTACTTAAAATTTCTAAATAGTGTTTTCATAGTTCTATGTAACTTTGAGTGGCGTATTTTATTTGAAAAAGTAATTTGTCACCTGTCAAAAAAACTGCCTTTTTCCTAAAACTAATTAAAATGTTTAGGTTATGTGTTCATGAAAGTAAAAGATCTTTAATTATCTGTCATATTTAATTAAAATTTGACGTTTCGGCGGTTAGTCTTTTTCATTTTTTTTTCTATTCTATTTTTCCTAAAATAGATTCCTTAAAATAAATACTTAAGACTTAAAAAAAATAACAATATGCTGTGTGTATTTTTTTATTTGATGTTAGTGTTTTGATTGTTCAAAATTGCTATTTTAGATATCGATTGATTTACGTCTCGTGGTAAGATTATTTTATACATTTTTTTAAGTCCTAAGTATTTATTTTATAAAAGTTATATCGAACTGTGAAAATTTAAGTAGTTTAGAAGTTACGGGAAAAAGATGTTTTAAACCTGTTGAAAATGTTTTTCTCTTAAATTACGCCAGTAAAAGTTACAAACGGTTATCATCATTCTTCATATATCTGGAATAATAGCTAATTTTCTTGAAGATGTTTTACAAAATTGAGGAAAGTATTTTACCTTAAATTGTGGTTACCTCCTTAAAAACATTCAAATTTTATTCTGTGTATCTCCAAAATACCTAAGAAATTGTTTTTGTCTAAAAAGTCCTAAAATTAAATCAAATTAATTTAAATATATACTCATTCATTTCTGACAGCGGCCTTACCCACGCTTCATTCAGTTTTTCTGAAAGCAATTCGATCATTTTACGAGTTTTCAATTGATAGACGTTTTAAAATAAAAATGGTTTTTTTCTTTGTAACTCTATTTTACCCACTTTCCCGACCTGGGACAAAAAAAACGTAAATATATGCATTGTATCAAAAATATGGAGCTTTCGTCTTGCTTATCGTTTATGCCCCAGGTTGTATTGATACTCTCTTACGGGGACTAAAAGCCAAACTGTGAATGCAATAGTTCAAAAATTTCACAGAAATCAGCCTTACCACACATCGAGCTAGAAGTAGTACCAATCTCTAGAGAAAACATAGGCGTTTATTCGGTATATGTACTAAGTTTGCTTAGGATAAATTGTTTAGAGGCTACAGGGCCGGATGAAAAACTAGTCGAGAACATATCAAAAAAATCCAAACTTTAATTTTAAATAGCTCGCTCTGTATAAAAGAGAGCGTAATTCCATCGACGTGTCCTATAAGAATCTATGGTCCTCTGGAATCTTTTTCGTTCTGTCGCCAACTTGAACCGTTTCGCCACCAGAGGGTGTTTAATGGACTCTTACTGTTTCTGATCAAAAAACGAGGTTTAAAAATTTTAAAAAATATACTTCTCAAACTTCGAACGTGTGAAAAGTTTCAAATCGATATTTTAATTTTTTCGACAGTTATCGAGTAGTTCTAAAAAACTCCAGGTTTAAAAATTTAAAAAATATATACTGCTCAAATTTCAAACGTGCCCATTTTCAATAGGCTTTATGAGACTATAAAAAGAAATGTTTTCTAAAAGTTTCAAATCGATATTTTAATTTTTTCGACAGAATATCTTCAATTTTTTAAATATAAGCAGGGCCGCTTGTCCCATGAGGCAGGTGAGGCAGTGCCTCACCAATAAATTTGGAAAATTATACGTGTTAATCGATTATATCATTTATATTACTTGTTATTCACTTGCAGCATAATTTTGCTTCAAGAGAAATCTATAAAATACGGCCTTGCCTTTTACCTTACTCCATTGTCTAGTGTATTACTAATATGTGTGTAAGCAGGTGGCGCGTAGCAATCCATCCGAGTTAAGCTTTAAGTAGAGTTAGCGCATAAAAATATTCTTTTGAGGCATGCCTCTAATGTAAATTCAAACGGAATAAGCAGCAGATTTCCGATTGACCGATTGGACAAACAGTAGTTAACACGTTGAAAATTGAAACTGCACGTGGTTTGGGCTAGTTTTGAATAAGTAGTAGGAATAGGTACGTTACATTTGCCGTTTTCGGCATTGTTTTGATTCGGTTGCAGGTTGCAGTGTTCTCTTAATTTTAATTTATTAATGTAGATTGCATATTTATATTAGCTATTAACTAAGTAAAGTGTAAACAGTGAAGTGGTCAGTGATTTTCAATAGCAATGTCTGGATTTTCAGGTTTAATTTGATTTAAATTTTCCAGTTACCTATTATAGAAAAATTGATTTAGCGGGACCTAGCGTAGCATTACAACTTCCCAGGTAAATGTAAATATTCGCAATGCTTGTGATGATGTGAATTTTTTTTAATAAGACAGCAGAATTTTTTAAGTCACTCCTATGAAGATAAATTATACATAGTAAAAGAAGTAAAGCGACGTGTTCCAGATTTAAGTAAACGTCTTGTTGCTCTAGGTGGGGTAGGAAGACCAAATCGAGGCTTTCTTAACACTTGCTATGAAAAGTACGACTGGCTCACTGGTAGTGTAACATTAAGTAAATTATTTTGTTGAACATGTATTTTATTTGCAACAAATAATAGCGACAAAGTTTGGTCAAAAAGTTTATAGTGATTTAAAAAAATTGTCTTGGGGTCTGTTACTACACAATAAAACTACTCAACATATTTCTTCAATCTGATTAAGGTGAAATGTATCTCATTTCTTAGAAAAATGTCAGATGTCGGATTTGCTTTTAGACGCCTCGTATGGGCCCTCAATAATTTAGCCTGCCATCAAAATCTCATTTTATCGCTATTAGAATATGAAGCTCTGTTGGTCCTTGACGAATACAAATATATATATATATATATATATATATATATATATATATATATATATATATATATATATATATATATATATATATATATATATATATATATATATATGAGGTAAGAAAATCATACCTCAAATATCAAAAGCAATGTTTAGCGATTTTTAATTTTTTTTATTTGCTTGTGTATCAGGGGTATTTCTAACAAATTTTAAATATGTTGAAAATTTTTTTCCGGTTTTGATTACATTAAACAATATTTTCTTACCTTAGTTATGATCAAAAGTAATGCCTCTAAATGTTTACACGGGACTCTGACGGTCGATATCTCGAAATCTGTTACTCCGAAACTATGACAAATTAATTAAGCGTGTTGACAAAACCTTTTAGGCGTAGGGTTAGGGTCAACTATAAATTAGGTTCGAAACAGTCAAAACACTTATGGGTTGGAAAGGAAAAACCCTCCTTCCCGAGACAAAAGAAGAATAACAATTTTCCGTTTGGCAGATATAGGGCAAAAACTTAACTTTAATTTTTGGCCTATAACTTTCAATCCTCAATTTTTAAATATCCATGTATGTATCTGTTCTCGTCTACATTTTTAGTGGCATGAGTTTTTTCGTAACTCTCACGGTTTTCGACGGAAATATGATTTTTTTTTAATTTATCGCAAGGGAAATTTCCTGTCGATCATCAATTTTTAAATATCCATGTATGCATCTCGTCTCGTCTACATTTTTTAGTGGTATGAGTTTTCTCATAACTCGCACGGTTTTCGACGGAAATCTGATTTTTTTTTAATCGCAAGGGAATTTCCCTTTTGATATATATATATATATATATATATATATATATATATATATATATATATATATATATATATATATATAAGCTGCATTAGAACTAAATCAATACCCATCAAAAGTAATAATTAGACTTTTGAAAAAGAGAATACATAAAAATTATAACGCTGCAAATTCTAAAGATGTGAAATTCTCACAAAACAAAATACATTTCTCTTTGTTTTATTAATGATTTATCCCAGCAATTTCCAAAACTTAATAAAAACGGCAGTGGTGTTTATCCGAACTATTGTAACTTCGTTTATATAGGACAATCCAGTCAATACTTTGAAAAGACTCCAAAAAACAAACATTTAACTGTAAACAAACTAAAATATTAAATATGGAATATCCTTAAAAAAAAAGGGTTCAAAAACACCATAAACGATAAAAAAGGTAAATAACTATTCTAATAATCTAAACCAAAAAAAAAAATATATATATATATATATATATATATATATATATATATATATGTATGTATCTATCATTATTGGGCCAGAATTCTCCCACAATTAGTTGTATATGTCTATAATATTGACCCTTTAGGCACATATATTTATTTATATATATATATATGTATCTATCATTATTGGACCAGAATTATCCCACAATTAGTTGTATATGTCTATAATATTGACCCTCTAGGCACATTAATTGCCTAGTTTAACGTATGTAGTACGGTACAAAAAACAGTTCACAAAAATCATAGATAAATGGTTAGTAATCATGTTCATAAAATTCAATTGTTGTGTTAGGATGTTAATTTTATTACTTTCACAGAATGTCGATAATATGAGTATCAGTCTTAATGAATTATTCATTATATATTAATTTCTCGAATACTAGTTAGTGCATTAGTACTAGGATAATATATTACATGGCTTATAAACACGTGAACCATAAAATACGTATTTTTTATATTTTGTAATTAATAGAACAGAACAACACAATTTTAGAAAGTTGAAGTACTCCGGCGTTCTTCCTCTTTTAATATAGGAATGCTGAATTAAATACTTTTTATCGATTTGGATGGAAAAGCTTTTTAATTAGTTTACTCTGATTAAAATATAATCTTGCGATGTTGCTTGATTTAAAAAAAATGTATACTGTTAGATTATTATTTTTCCATGATAACAAAATTTATCTGGGTTTGAAAAAATTCAACATATTTTAAAAATTGTGTATCAGATTTTATCTGCTCAACTAAACTAACTAACCTAAAGCTAACCATAAGTCGACGGATTTTCTATACACTAGCATGCAGAACCAAAACATTAATAAATTCACACAGATAACATCAATGGAAGGGAAAACTATATTACCTATTTGCGGACGTACTGGAAATCTCATCGAAAATTACTTTTTGTTTCGATTTATTCTTAAACCAACAAAAATATCTTGATCTTCGTTGACACTGTGAAGCTGAATCAAGGGCAGGTCGAAGCCAATAAATTCCTTCGCTTGTATCGTCACTCAAAGCAATAGAACCTACAAAACGTGAGGAAGAAGTGAAGCCTCCCCTATACAAGATAGTACGAAAAAGCTACAAACAAGAGTTTTTAGGTTGATTTTGTAAACATAACTTGTTCTAAAGAGCGTTTCAAAAATAGTCTGCGCAATACATGTGCATGCACCATGAATTGAACTGTTAATGTTAGTGTCATTACACGCAGAGCTAGTCAGGAAAGCAAAACCACCCTTCATATTGCAGACATCAAATATTATACAAGTGGACATTACACTCGTTCTGTCAAACTTGCATTAATTTTTTTTATACGTAGTGGCTCAAAAATCGTTGAAGTGTGTCAAGTTTGGTTTTTTAAACAGGACTTTCTATATATAATTTTTAAATTCCAGGCTATATGTTCTAAAGATAATTTGGTGAAGCATACTTTCTGAATTTTACTGTTGTGGACGGTGTCAAATGAATTTTGCATTGGACATTACACTCGTTCTGTCAAACTTACATTATTTTTTTTAGACGTAGTGGCTCAAAAATCGTTGAAGTGTGTCAAGTTTGGTTTTTTAAACAGGACTTTCTATATATCATTTTTAAATTCCAGGCTATATGTTCTAAAGATAAATTGGTGAAGCATACTCTCTGAATTTTACTGTTGTGGACGGTGTCAAATGAATTTCACATTTCTTGTACTAAGGTGACAATTTTTTGTCTTTTAAAATTAAATGGGTTTTTTTTTTACTTTTTCAAAGTTTTATGTTTTTTTTTATTAATTACTCCTATTCTTACATATTTTGTACAAAAAAAACATATATGAGTTATTTTTTAATAATATACGTTATTAATTTACAAACCCTTTAAAACTGTGTTAAAAATCTTTGTAGTATATTTTTTCGTAATGCGTATGTATGTTAATAAAATTTATTATATAATTTTAAATGAAGGGTACATTTTGACCTCACATCTGTGGTTACTTCGTATTTCAACCCGACGTCCTTGGTTATGGCTTAATTATTTGTCGCATTTGTAGAGTAATTTCAAAAATGGCTTTTTATTATATTTTCCATATAATCACGGTATTTGATAGTTAAATTCGTTGCCAGCAAACTTACTTTTTAAAAAATAATTTATTTTTACAAAAAGGGACCGACTTATAATTAGTGAACAAAAATACGAACAGCAATCAAGTTTTGGCACTATATTAATATTGCCGATAATTACAATCAAATTACTTAAATACTAAATCAGTATACATCATAATTGCCATATTAAATAAATAGCAGAACTGGTTCAGGGATATTTCTCCTACACCCTTAGTTTTTTAACGTCCTCGTTGATAAGTTCTTGCAGGGTATTCAAAGAGATTGCCTCTTTGCCTCTTTGTTTTTGCCACATATAGAATTAGCACTAATATGCATATAAATATTATGCAACCAACTATGAAAAGAATATGTATTTGTTGTTTAAAAACAGATTCCTGGAATTATATGGATTCTATAAAGTCTTCTTAAACTTTTTTCGGATTCTGCAGATGTCCGCTCTGTAGATTTAGGGCTGAATTCAGATTTTAATTTGTATGATTTCTGATAGGTGGATATATATTATGTTTAGCCAAAGAATACTCGGTTTAAAATAACATCACATTGGCTTTGTATAATTCGGTATAGTATGCAAATATTAGATTATAAACATTTTGTTCAAAAATGGGTATCTTCATTGCTAGAATGCCATACCTTCTAAAATTAAAAGCCCGGTTTTACAAATTAAGATTAATTCGGAAAACTGTCTTAGAGGCCTTAGTTCATTTTTAGGATAATACATCTCTAAATATTGCTAAATTTCTATAATTTTTCTTAAGTTTATATTTCTAATTCTAAGGTTTGCAAGTACGCAAAGGAGAAAATACATAATTACTTTTCTAAAAACTAATTTTTAAACATATATTATGTGTATATCATAATATACACATAAGTATTAAATTTACTTCATTATATAAATCGAAAAGTTCTAATCGAATATTTTTTTTAATTTTCATTTATAAATTTTATATTTTTGCTCGAATTTACTCATGAAATTACTAGCGAACGAGCATAGGATATTATTGTTATGAGTAATATTTAATTGATTATGTTTAAGTATTACCAAGGTTAACATAATAGTTTCCAGGTCCACCTTATTATAAAAAGAATATTATATAAATTACCTAACGTAAAATTAAGTTTTGTAATATTTAACGGAATATACGTGGTATGTTAATGACTTATTACTAGAGAAGATGAAATATCATGTAATATGCATTATTAGAGAGTTTTTATACCTGAAGTGCCAAGTTTGACATGAGTTCTTTAGGTTCGTTGTTGACAGGATCGGGAGGCTGAAAAGAGAGATAATTTTCTTCTAATTCTGTTCACCTGTCTGTTACAGCTTTTTTAGATATGCCTGTCATTGTCTTTTGATTAATTTAAGTAACTTTTGTAGGTAGAGGTTCACTTTATTTCGGGGAGTACTTTTTCGATATAATATTTAAGGTCCAAGAGCTTGTTCGACAGTTTTACTTTGTTTTTGGAAGGCTTTTTACTTTTTTCATATTTTTCGAAAATAATTAAGTCATTATTTAAATTCGGTTTGTTAAAGTAGGAACCATACAGTAGAGAAAGGTGAATGTCCTGTAGTTCTGTCTATGGTCTGATTATAACTTAATGCAACAGAAGTCAATACATTGTGTAAAGTGCGTAACCTTCCTAGTAAAGTAGAATGTAGTCTTCATGTAGGGCTATTTGGTAACGAGTTCCCTTTCTTCAAATCTGGTAGAAAAAATAGTGTCCTAATTTACTTAACATCGTAACTGTTTTTCTATCTGGTATGAAATTGGCTTGAGCGTATTTTGAAAATGAATCTATGATCGTAAGAAATTGGCAGATGGAAAACTGAAAAATGTCTAATTTAAGCGTTTTGAAAGATTTTTCCAAAAGAAAGGGACCTTTGACCAGTAATGTTTTTGCTTAATGTGATTAAACGTATTCTTCACCGTAGTCTATTACTCGGCGGTTAAAGGCGTAATGTATTGGTAATTTCGATATAAGAAGGTATTTTCCTTAAATCTCATTATTTCAATGGTCAGCGTATCGTTTGCATTTTGATTTGTAGGAGGATAAGGAGTATTCTCCAGTTGTTGGGCTGAATAATTGTCATATTTTTGGTTAAGTACAAAATAGACGACATTGTGCGTAGTTTGTTTCATGTACGTTAAGATCTATGCGTAAGAGAGTATCAGTGAAAAATTTCTTTTCCCGTGTACGAAAGCGTAGAAGGGCCACAATTTTTTTATTTTTATTTTGGTAACAAATTCCGACTTCTATCTCGGAAATCCGACTTCTAACTCGGAATCCCGACTTCTATCTCGGAATTCCGACTTCTATCTCGGAATTCCGACTTCTATCTCGGAATTCCGACCGACTTCTATCTCGAAATTCCGACTTCTATCTCGGAATTCCGACTTCTATCTCGGAATTCCTACTTCTATCTTGGAATTCCGACTTCTATCTCGGAATTCTGATTTGTAACTCGAAGTTCCGACTTCTATCTCGGAATTCCGACTTCTAACTCGGAATTTTGACTTATAGTAGTGTGTTCACATAAATGTTCCAATTTTTGCTTTGGATGCGTTGTCCAGTGACTGCAAATTTAATAATTATCCTTGTGATAAAAACATTTATGACTTGTATAAAATATTAATTGCTGAAAATGTCTAGAAATAGTATCTAGTATGATGAAATCTAACCCCTGAAGGTGTAGAAGACAAAGAAACTTTAATAAATTAGGAAAAAATAAATAAATTATTAAAATCTATCCCTTGTAGCGACACCATGGACGGCAACGCAAGCCAAACTATTTATAGGATGCTTTTACCAACATATCTATAATCAATATCAAGTATAAATAAAAAGTGCAGCGAATCTCTAAAGAGTAGATAACTTAAATAGATTTTAATCGTAGTGCAAGCCAAAATATTTACAGGGGGCTGTTACCCCGATGTCTGGAAATAAAATATATTATGAATTAATGTAGCAGCAGGTTTCGGAAAGGGTAGAAAATTCAAATTAAATTTAGTAAAGTAGGAAAAATTCAATTAATTTAATTACCAATGTGTCTAGAAATAACAACTCTATGAATAAAAGTGACAGGATTAGAAAACTGAAACAAATTTTATTGAATGAGAAAAGTCATATTTTCATAATATGTCCCAGGTCCCGGACAAAACTAGGTAGTCAAAATATTAATTGGAAGTTGTTGTCAATAGGTCTAGTAATAATATATAGTATGTATAAAAGTGACAGTGAGGTCTTTAAGGGTAGAAGACCCCGGCCTGCCGAGTCATTCCAATATATTAATGATGTGTCTATTACAAACTTTTACGACAAGTAGAAGATAATCCAAAACGGGTAATGAAACTTAATAAATAAAAAACATAAATGACTGGGAATATTACTCAAAGAGTCTATAATCAGTAATATAGTCTACTGTATTAGATATTTTGTCAGCAAACCACGTATATCAAGATACCCATTTTGATATTTTGGACAAATTAAAAGAAAATCCTATTCCTTTTGTTGGGTGTGATCAACACGAAAAAAATTTACAACTACGATCATTGAGTTGTACGTTGTCAGCAGGATGCTCTTTATTTGTAAAGAGGTTTACCGAATAGATAAAGCTAAAAGAAAGAAAATAAGGTACTTAAAGAAACAATCAAAATTATAATTAACTTTTCACTGTGTTCCTGTATCTGTTTTGATAGATTGATGTCCTTCCACAAAGTTAGAAATAAGAACTACAACGGAAACTTGATTTATGAGGATGTGATTTGCTAACAATTTTTTTTGCTGAAATCATGTTACAGATTTTTGTTTTCAAACTTCATAAAATATCAATATCTTCATTTGTGGAGGAATTCTAATAAATTATAGCTTAAAAAACTGAAAAACACGCTGTAATAGTAAACTGAACTAAAAAAAAACCCTTTGGACGAGAATAAAGTGATTAACAAGAAAATTAATGTCATTGTGAAAACAGCGTAGGTCTGATATAAGTTATAAATATTTTATCGGTTTAATTTTTGAAAGTAAAGTCAGTATGAATATATGGCATAAAGGCACCCTACGCTTTTTTACAAAATTAATTTTTTTCTTTTTAGTAATTTAATTTACTATTAAAGCGTGTTTTTTAGTTTTTTAAACTATATTTTTTTTCTTTTTAGTTCCGTTTACTATTAGAGAGTGTTTTTTAGTTTTGTCAAACTATAATTTATTTTTCTTCGCTACCTCCCCGTGCCGAAAATGGGTAATTTGCGCGCCTGCTGCCTTCCTTTTATATGGTAGCCATTTCCCAGGGTCCCTATCCGAGATGAAATTTTTTTAACCTGATGATCCTGTTCAGGATAATGGGACAAACTTATCAAATCATTGCATGGTCATCGATTGTCATCTGGCGTTATAAAGTGGGTGAAAATCAAATGAAACTAATAAAAGCGTTTTAAAACAAGTAAATTTGCTCGAATAATATTTTAATTAACAGGTATCAGAGAAATTTGGTTTTTCTGACTTTGTTTTAGTTATTATATTTTGTATCATCCTTACAATGTAACTGATTAGTTATGTTCCTGTCCTTACTTGAAAAAGTCAACCTAAAATCTTTTATACTTTGATGAAATTTAATCTGAATGAATAATAACGGAATTAATACCTTTAATAGGAGCTAATTATTTACTCAAAAAAAAGATATTTTTTTAAAACAAATATATTTCTTTTCTTCTAAAAGGAAAACAATAATAATTGTATTTAAATTTTATGTATAATAGTAAATAATTGGTAAATTGGGAAAAGAAAAGATCAATACTTTGGAGTAAATGACGATAAGCCTTGATGAAGAACGAGGAGACATATGCCCCCACACTACAGTGCATATATTAAAATCTGAAAATATATATA
This sequence comes from Kuschelorhynchus macadamiae, assembly GCA_030620095.1. Classification (NCBI taxonomy): domain Eukaryota; kingdom Metazoa; phylum Arthropoda; class Insecta; order Coleoptera; family Curculionidae; genus Kuschelorhynchus; species Kuschelorhynchus macadamiae. Next base: position 706,817 of record JAUTXW010004464.1, on the reverse strand, counting down.
TATATATATATATATATATATATATATATATATATAGATCTGAAAATGCGTGCACCCCCTCCATGCTCTTGCATCTTTTTTAACATAATATGGATCTGCTGTTCTTACTAAATGGCGTTTTATTATTTCTACTATCTATGAAAAAGATAAAGCAAAGTACAAAATTTTATTTTTCATGTCAACCATATTCAAGCCATCGGAACCGACCCAGACATTATTTTTTAATTTGGACTTTATGCACAGTTAATAAATTTCTTGTAGTTTTACTTAGCTTCATCCTGATCCCTATAATTAGAATATTAATTTCATTTAGAATGATTGCTTCAATTGACGTTAAAAGAGTATAAAAAAGAAATTGCGCTTATAAGCAGTCGTGTATTAATTACAACTCACATAGAAATTCCGAGTTAGAAGTCGGAATTCCGAGTTAGAAGTCGGAATTCCGAGATAGAAGTCGGAATTCCGAGATAGAAGTTGGAATTCCGAGATAGAAGTCGGAGTTCCTAGATAGAAGTCGGAATTCCGAGTTAGAAGTCGGAATTTCGAGATAGAAGTCGGAATTCCGAGATAGAAGTCGAAATTCCGAGATAGAAGTCGGAATTCCGAGTTAGAAGTCGGAATGTATAAGTGTCAAACTGTACTACGACCGGGCAATGATCACCGATAGACGGATGACGCATAATCGGCCTGAAGTGGTACTGGTAAATAAAGAAACAATACAGCTTTTTTGGTAGATGTCGCTGTCGCCCAACAATGACAACGCGTTGGATAAATATCAAGAGAAAAAGGCCAAATATGCGGAGCTGGCCATCGAGATACAGCAGATGTGGCAACTGAATAAGGTTCATGTGATACCGATCATCGTCCCATGAAAATCATAAGACTGCATACTAACACCTTCAACGACATCCAGAATGCTGTCCTGCTCAGTACTAGCCACATAGTGAGAAAATTCTTATAGGACAACACATAGAACTAATACAAACCAACCCACTCCTTTTGATGCATGCATCCAGAATCGGCTTGGAACGCAACATTTGTTGAGAAATTGATTGTCAATTTCGATAACAATAATAATAATATTAAGCAGAACAGTGCTATTTGGATCAGTCGAGAAAGAAAAAAGCCGCGAAGTAACCATGCATGCGTACTCTTACAGGTGAGTGTTAGATAAAGACCGGCAAGTACACATCATCCTCAAGTGGATGTTGTCCTCGGTGCTGTCAGATCGACCGTAATTACAAATGTTTCGATTTGTTAATTACCGAGGTCTTTTTTTTGCTTTACTTTCTTTTTAATCACTTGATTTAGCATTTACAAGTCACAGCCGCTTTTCATGAAAGTGCCCTTTTGAAAACAGCCGATTCTGATTTGTATATTCAAAAAAAAAATAGTTTATTCCATGCTAACAACGCATGTCTGGCAAGAACGTAATACCTCCGTACTGGCCGAAATTCCCATAGTAATGCCTACTTATTTCCAAAAATTCCTAGTAGTGCCCACTAATTCCTTACCAATGCCCAGTATTGCCCACCAATTCCTAGTAATGTCTATTGATGCCTACTAGTACTGCCCTCTAATTCCTTTGTAATTCCCAGTACTTTCCAGAATTTGCACACCGTAATTCCTCAGCGGTTTATCCCTCGAATTTTAATTTCCGAGTAAAACGACAATAATTTTTGAAAGCCATACTAACGGGTTACGTCGCAATTGTTTAGTCGAGCCGACTATTAATTAATAAAAGCTTTCTCTCGAATAGTTTCTTTCTTCAGGATTCAAGATCAATATGTTATAGGATATTCGTCTTGTTCATAAGCTTAAAATGTTTAATAAAGTCAGAGTATTGTGGTATATGAAAATTCGTAAGTCCTTTACATTTAAAAAATTTTTATTATTGGTTTTCATCATTTAGTTCGCTACCTTTTTGTAAGTATCTCCTCAGGTCTAGAAACGGAAAGGTCTTCCAACGTGACATGATTGAGGTATGTATAATTGATGGCCATGCCGAATTTCTTTTTACCAACGGCGTCGTCCTTTTCAGGTATAATCCATACTAGTGTTGAATAAGGCGAAAAGGTGGGTGAATTATTTTATTGTCAAGAATTTTTGATTTCGGATTCATAGCTGGAGATCTTCAAATGATTTTACGTGGACATCATTAGAAGTACGAATGCAATTGCCATTTGGTTTGGCTAGTAAACGTTGAATCGCAATTTTCGTACTACATGATCTTTTTGAATTCCTCAAAAAGAGGAAATATTTTAGATTTTTCGAGACGTGTTAATAAATGATCTTATGTAATTTTCAAAAGGGGTTAGAAGATCAAATAAACTAAATTTTCATGTCTTGGTTCAAGGAGGATGTAATTTATCAAACTGATCGTGTGGGTTAACTTTAAGTCTGATGAAAATGTATGTTTATGTTAAGAATAGCTAAGAATTTTGCAAAAACCGTTCTTTTCTTTTACTAAACTATCAGAGGTTATATGGCCCTGAATAGTAAAAGAACAAAATTATTAAACCTTTTTCGTAGGTAACTGGTATAGATTAAACAGTTGTTTTAAACATTTTTGTTCGGGTCTTAATAGTAGTTTATTATAGGAAAGAGAAAATTAAATTTTGATATTTTGTAAGGTAAGCACTTTGTTTTCGTATTCCATAATAGCCTTTAAGTTTTCTATAATCTTTTATGCCTATTAAAGAATCAAAATCATTATGCCAATTGTGTACTCCTAATTTAAAGTCTCGTTTTATACAAAGTTTGTCTAACAGGGGAATTTTTAGATTTTGGTTTTCTTTATGTCTTTACAGCCCGTTACATATATATATATATATATATATATATATATATATATATATATATATATATATATATATATATATATATATATATATATATATATATATATATATATATATAAATATGACTATTTTGACAAATTCAACTTTGACATCGCCCATTAGTGTGCGAACGAAACTTTGATTCTCGATTCTTACTCGGCATCATCAAGAACCCCCTTATACCAAATGTCAACAAAATAAGTCATTAGCTTTGGGCAATACGAGCAAGGCAAAAATCTCTTAAACCATTGTCTTGATCAAAAAACACTATTTTATATATTTTTTATTATTTTAACGATCTTTATTGAATTTTAGTAAAAAAATTGCTTTAAGACATTTTTTTATATTTATAATTTTATTAAAAAAAATTAAGGAATACAATAGCAGAACTGAGGAACTCGAACATATTTTAGAATACGTCTTATTGACACTATGCACTTCTAAATTCCATAAAGATTGTTAAAATAATAAAAAAATGTAAAATAGTGTTTCTTGATCAAGACAATTTTTGCCTTTGAAATGAAAAAAATGCATTTTTTGAAAGCTCATATTTCCCAAGGCTATTGACTTACTTTGTTGAAATTTGGTATAAGGGGGTTCTTGATGATGTTGAGTAAGAATCGAGAATCAAAATTTCATTAAAAAAATCCCCAATATCATTTTTTTTAATCGTACCATTTTCCGCCCTCTAGAGCGATGTCAAAGTTGAATGTGTCAATATAATCATATTTTAAATCCATACACATCACCAAAATTTGAAACTAACTTGGTAGTTAATTCCTGAGATATAAGGGTGTTCCGCATTTAAATGGGTCAGACTATATATATATATATATATATATATATATATATATATATATATATATATATATATATATATATATATATATATATATATATATATATATATATGTGTGTGTGTGTGTGTATGTGTGTGTTGATTCGTAGTCCTGCACGGATGGAAAAATATGATGTTTTCATTCCGGGTGTACATCCGTGTATCACTCTCGTTCTGAAAAGAACCATTTTGCTGACGTTTCGCCAAATTCGCATTTGGCATTTTCAAAGCTTTCGCGTCCGATTGAAGACTGAAAGTGTTAGTGACAGAGGAGCTTGTTTGTTAAACGGTCGCGGGTCATTGTTTATATTTTCGAGACATTGTTGTTGGACTAATTCCGCTTGATTTTCTGTGGTTTTTAGTGTGTCAGAAAACATAATATATAAACAATTCATAACATTAATTCATAATTTATAAGCCACAAACAACCATAGGTAAACTACTTGGAAATCCAAAAGATAAAATAAAATTGGAAAACCACGGAGTATATAGTATCCCGTGCCAGGACTGTGAAAAGTTGTATGTTGGGCAAACAGACAGACGAATATCAGCAAGAGTAGAAGCCTAAACTCAGCATCAGAAATAAACAAACAACCTTTGCCTTATTTTTACATCATCAGGAAACAGTCCACAAAATAAACATCGAAGGGTGTAAGGAGATTGCCAATCTAGAGCACTATAACACCAGAATAATCCGAGAAGCCATAGAAATAGAAAAAACAAGGGGATTTAAATAAAACAGACGAATCATTAAAGTTACCAGCAATATGGAAGTCGATCATATATAAACCAAAAACCACAGAAAATCAAGCGGCATTAGTCCAACAACAACGTCCCGAAAATATAAACAATGACGCACGACCGTTATATAACGTAGATATAACCTCCGGCCGAGGATGAGGATATGAAAGGAAGCTCCGCTGTCACTAACACTTTCATTCTTCAATCGAACGGGAAACAAAAAACTTTCAGAACGAGAGTGATGAACGGATGTACAACCGGAATAAAAACACATCGCATATATATTTTTCTCGTTCTAGTTCTTTCTTGCATCCGAATAGACTGTATATATAGTGCTGGGGTTCAAATAAACTACCCTCCCCTATAGCAAAATACAGAATGTCAAATACAAATAGTTTTCATGAAAAGGGTAATTGACACTATGCAATTTCTGATATCTGCCTTTTCGAAAATATCAGGTGTCAGCCTGGAGGACAAATGTAAAGTAAAGTGGGGTAAATGTGATATAGTTTTTGAATAGTTCACATAAAAAAGTATAAAACTTGCACTTTTAACTGAACAAAAAAAATATAGAAATTTGTCAATGCTTTAAATACACTTCTCAATTGATTCTAGAAGTAACATTCAATTAGCTACTAGTTGAAAAATGTTATACAATTTTTTTTAAAACGATGTCGGTATGTCACATTTGCCCCGACATTTGAGGTGTAATTCTCTATACATAAGTTAGATGAAATCGAATGGGGCTAATGTATAATATTTGTAGTTTTTTCAATGTGTTTCTGTTTATATAATTAAATTCGGTCAATCAAGCAAAAAGTTATAAACTTTATTTACTACAAACTCCAAATCTAGCTAAAACTTAAACTAAAGCAAAAAAAAATCTTTCTGATTAGAACAAAACTATAAATGGGATATAAGTAAACAAACATAAAAATAAGTAAAACATCCAATATTCAATGTGACTTTTGGGACATCACTTGGCACTACAGTAGTGTCCGTATCCTCCATTACTGGCCATGAAAATTTGTTCTTTGGAAATTTCGTGAACTTAACTACCCAACCATCATCACTTGCCTCGGACAGCATTCCAACGAAATGCTTTACTACCTTCTTGGTGCAGTATCTAACGAAGAATTTAGGGTCACAGTTTGGTCAACTTCTTCATGTTGATTTTTATGAGCATCCTCAAATTCTTCCCAAAACTCTTCAGAATTGTCGGAATCTACGTAAGGGACGGAATCAGTTTCCATATCTTCACTATTTGAGGAAATTGATCTTTTTTTGTTATTCTTTTAGCTGGTTTAAATTTTCCCGTTTCTTTTGGTTTTTTAATTTTTTCTTTCTGTTCTTTTCTAAGTCGTTCTTAGGCTTCTTCTAAGTTAATACGTCTGCACCAGGACATTGTCTTAATTTTTTTTGTTGCTCTGGTTTATGTGCTTGACGAACTGCGGACAATAACAAGCTCTCGAATGATGTATTAACACTGGATTCTTTTCTCGGCATTTCTTTCGATGTAGAAGCCACTACAGTGTGAACTCTTAGGGAATTTCCATCAACAGCTGAAGCATTTGTTGCCACTACGGCTTCTTCGATGTGTAAATTACTCTTAAAATCATTCTATCTCTTTAGAGCTTCTGGTGGGAAAACCTCTTCTGATATAACATTTTTATTTAAGAGGCCAAATTCCACATTTCCGGAATACACCCTTTATAACCTCAGTTGCAAGAGTTGTCCAGGTCTCACAGAGAAACTTGAAAATATTTTCTTTGGTAGTTTCTGACCTACATGCTGCCATTGCCAAGATATTAACTTATTATCCCATTTTAGTTTGAGGTGCCGAAAGAGAGAAAGGTCTAAAAGTTGAAGTAGGTGGCTACTGTGCGGGGGTAGTTTTAATATTGTTATATTGTTTTCAATGGCTGCTGCAACTATTTGCAAACTTATAGGGGTTGAATGACCATCATAAATTATTAAAGGGGTCGTTCTGGGCCAAGTGCTGGAATCAAGGACTTTAAGAAATAATTTATAAAGATCTCACTTTCCATCTAGCCTGTTTTGCTGGCAACATAAGCGGTATCAGGAAAATTTGCGTTGGGAGGAGCATATCTAGTCCCACATATGTTTACCCATAAATATGATCAGCGGTGCAGCTTTACCGCCCTCTGGATGACACATCAGGAGAACAGTTGTGTTTTCTTTACCCAGGGAACTTATTGTCCTCGAAGATGCTTTGCTAACTGCACCAACTACTTTAGATTTTCTCGGGCCTGTACTTAGACTGCTTTCATCCAAGTTCCATATGTTGTGAGGCTTGTCAAGAAATCGAAGTTCTGTCATAGTTTTTTCCAATAATTCAAAATATTCATAAATTATGAATGGGTCTAACGCTTTTTTCCTAGCATATTTCACATTTTGTGGAATCTTGAGGCTCAGATTATGGCGTTTCTTGAAGTTAAGAAACCAATACTCGCGAGGGACTTCGTCGTTAAAACTTGTCTTAATTTTGTTTTCGGTTACAAACTTGCCAACTAATTGACAGTACATGTACACATACTTCTTTCCAAGAAAAACCGAAACCCCACTTTTCTAGAGTCTTCAAGCCATTAGCTAACTTAAGTTCTTCTGCGATTGGAATACAAATTGAGCGTACTTTATTGTCTTGTTTGTTTGCTTGGATACCTTTAAGACAACTGTAAAGTGTTACATAAGGTATTTTAAACTGTTTAGAAGCCCCATATATTGTGAGACGCCCAGCATTCACTTCATTTATTGCCAAAGTTAAATCTGCCTTCGTATATTTAATATCAGCTACATGTCTTCTCTTAATATAACTTCGCACCATGATGTATCTGAAACAACGGGGTAAATGTGTTACATATGTCACAATTTCCCCAAAGTTATAGTTCACATTTGCCCCAAGAGGCAATTTTTCACGGGGCAAATGTGATATAATCAAAAAAAATACGAAACCTTGATTTTTATGGTACATATTCTATAGAGCTCTAAAAAATAAACTTTAAAATATAGCACAGACTTACCTCAACAAATATTAATTTCACATAAAAATTGCTAAATACGTGTAGACTTGAATGTTAGCTTATATGTTATGATTAGCCGTTGATGCGCCGCCTGCCCTGACACTGGCTGAAATGAGGGCGGTTCTAGTGTGGCGCTTATTTGTATGAGAGCTTATAAGCCTCTAAGGTAGATGGCGATACTTGTTTTTAGATTTACGTTTAATTTATGAACCAGTCTCACATTTGCCCCATTATTACATTTACTCCACACCACCCTAGCAAGAATCTTTTGATCTTAAAAAAAATCACTACACACTACAATGTATACTTTAAATCTTATGTATAACGAAATTTGAAAAAAAAATAACTTTACAGAAAATCTATAAAACAAAATTTAAACGAAAGTTTTACTTAATTCCCTAAAGAATTACTACAAAGTAAAATATTATCAGACTTAAAGTTAACATAAAACCTGTGGAAAAAATGTTTTTTCAAAAACAGAAATTATACTTTTTACCTGATCAAAACGTAGAAACAAAAACTAAATTTAATTACTGCTGTACCTAATCATAGTCTAAGTATGCATATTTAATATGTTTGGTTTATCTGGAAAGGCTTATAAAAATTGGAAATAGTCATTTTAGCAATTGACAGATATAATTTTATTAAAATGATATGTTGGGGTGAAATACCGTTATAAATCGAAAATTACAATTGATTGAATAGCAAACATGTTACTTATTTATGGAGAATATAGACAGAATGCACAACGCGTCCCAAACATACCAGAAAGATTGGGTATTTTTCTCGAATGACACAAATTTATGTCGTGTCAACATTCGTCACGATAAGTCATGGACCTTAGAGTCAAATAGCACTTGAAAACATAGCTTAGTTCTAGTGAAGGAAAACCCTCCTGTGATGTTGGATTTAATTTAAGACTTTCGAATATTTTTATTAGGGTTGTGCGGTAAGAATTGTATAAATAAATAATAATCTAAAGAATTATTATGGTTTAGTTACATTGACAGGTTGTTTCTCCTTTTTTTTATATGCGCCGATATATATATATATATATATATATATATATATATATATATATATATATATATATATATACATATATATACATAATAACTAAACCTAACTAAACCATAATAATTCTTTAGATTATTATAATATAATAGTAATGTTAGTTTGTCATATAAAATTTTCTCCTAAATTGCTTACCAACTGAGATATTCGTTCTTAAAATAGGGATCTCGATTAGTTTGATGTAACTTCGTAGCTTAAGTTATTTATAAAAATATTAAGAGTCACTAAGTTAAAATTGATTTGCCTAAAATTTTTAATTGTCGGTAAAGTCCGGTAACCTCTGATTTACATCGAACAGTGACAGATTTTGACATAACGTAATTATTATGCAAAAATTATACAAAATTATTGTTCCAAACATGTATGTATTTTATGCTATTTAGTTGAAAAATCTATAGGTTAGTTCTACATGGGCACCTCCAAGTCTGATACATTCTCTTGCCCACCGAACTGTGGACTGTGTTACTCTTAACCCTAGCATTGGGTTATTTCTTATTTGTTAGAATTGGGGGTTAATCCGAGCCACCAACTTGTCCCTGGTTGCGATCAGGTTAGCATATACTAGTTGCTTTAAATGGCCCCAAAGGTAGAAATCAAGGGAATTAAAGTCAGAGGACTGGGGTGGCTAAGGAATAGATCTACCAAGGCGTATCTAGTGGTTCGGATAAATTGTGTTCAGATGTTCTGTAATTACTAGGCTAAAATGGGCTAGAGCATCATGGCGCATATAGTACATGTTACGACGAATGTGAAGAGGTACATTCTCTAATAATTGAGGTAACTGTTTCTGTAAACATTTTAAATACAGCGGGTTATTTACTTCTGGTGATAATATGAATGGACCTATTAAATTGTTTCCAATTATACCTGCCCATGCGTTAACAATACATTCCTGTTTATAGCGCTCCACAATTGTCGCATGTGGGTTTTCGTCACACCAGATATGCGGGTTATGGCAGTCTTCGAGTAAATCCTGCCCAATGTGTGTATAAAATAGAATTAATAAGCTGATGGCTGTGCAAATTGCAGCCTAGCAGGGAAGTCATTTGGCGTAAGAACTTGTACTTTTTGAAGGTGAAAGGTATGGAGCAATTGTTCATGAACCGTTCTCTGCACAGTTGACTTTGTAGTAGTGGACTGGGCTGCGAGATTTCTAAGGCTAAAGGACGTATTAAAAGGTTTCCCTCCAGGTCGACAGTAAAGAGCAATTCTATGATTGCTGCAATTAGCCTTATTAGGTATAAAAACACCTAAAACACAATGTCGTTCCGATCTTTCAAATTACTTACTGAAGCAAAAATTATTACCAGTTTCTCTTAATCGTCGATCTACCCGTTAGAAAGTCTTTCTATCCGGAATTCCATTATAGCAGATAATTGATTTGAAAGTTATTTCACAAAATGTTATTAGTCAATGACAATAACTAGATATCAGTATTAATTATATACCGACAATGCAAATTTTCTGGTAAATCAATTTAAATACCAGAGACGAGTTGGTGGCCTCAAGCTTTCTCAATAAATCCATCATTCTCATAATCATTACTCTCATATCGCTGAACCAAAATAATACCAGGACAACTTAAAAAAAGTCGATTTTATCGTTCTTGCAATTTGATAACAATTACTACTAAGCTTATTACCTTGGGTATTAATAATAATAATTACCAATGCCCAAGTGCCATATCCCAAATTACAAAGTAATTACTGTTATCAAATGTCAAGAAATCTAATAGCACTTAAAGTCGAGTTTTTCAGAATGCTTTTTTTTAAGTTGTCCTAATATGGTTCTACACAGCGATATTAAAGTGAACGTAAGACAAACTAATAGAATATCATACCTAGACTTTTTTTCGTTTTATTTGTTTCAAAATGGCAGAAATGTTTTTATGTTTCTGTTTATTTTGAGTAAATAATATGTGAAAGATATTTGCAGGAATACACTTAAAGGCGACAACCCCATTTTTCTTATTTCTTATCCAGAAGTAGAATTGCATATCCTAGATGCTGTAAGTTTATAGATAGCAGTATCAAATGGTAATTATTTCCTAATTTCTTTATTACAGATCGAAACTGCACCTAGATCTTGTCTCAGAGCATTTGAAGACCAAGAATGAGAATTTGGCGAACTCTTAAATCACATGGATACAAACCGTATAAAATTCATGTAAGCCAGACCTTAAAACCTGGTGATTCCGAAAAGCCCCTCGAATTTTGCAATTGGCTTTAAAATATACTGCAAGAAAAAGAGGATTTTTCATATAAGGTAATTTGGACAGACGAGTGTAATTTTTCCACGTCTGGAATTTTTAACTGTCGACAGTGAACATTACTGGTCTGTAAATAATTCGCGACAGAATCAACAGGTGAGACCCTAGTGAAGGGAATCTTTTGCTGTATGGGTGTATCGCAACAAGATTATTGGCCCATTTATATTGGAAGGCCACCTTGCATCACAAAAATATATGGATTTAATACAACAACCAATAATGGACTCTCTTTCGGATTAGAAGTATTAAAACAACTATGGTGACAACCGGATGGTATTCCACCTCATGACGGAAGAGGAGAGATAGAAATTCTTAACCCAGATGTTGACACTGTCCTTTTAAAAGAATCTCTAGTCAGAATGCCGAAATTATTATTGTTTGTACTAAAATACGTTTCAACTGTAACTCAAAAAAAAGACTTGTAAATACGTTTCGACCACTAACAAAAGAACAACATTACACTAATTGGTCAAAACCTGCTGTCCTTTTAAAAGGACAATGGCTATTTAAAGTACTTTTTCAATTTAATTTTTTTATTACGAAATGCATTAAAAATTGTTTTTTATAAACTTGAAACCAAAATATAATATATTATGTTATATTGTGTGATAAGCTGCAAAACAATCTTTAGGATGTAAGGCGACTATACACTTTTAACACATAAAATTGCATTTTCCATGACAATAGCCACACCGCGTTTGTCGGCCTTAGTGCATCAAATTGTCTATTCCGTCTAACCTTGAGTGTGCATGTAAATTTGCAGGCATCCTTCTTGGCCCCCGTTTATTACTTTTCTCGTACGATTCCAAAATACCTTGGGCTATGTACCTTCTAAATGCTAAGTGATCCATTTCCCTCCCACTCTGTCTATATATTAGCCCGGCGTTTTATTCTGCCATATCAAGGCAATGGCTAATGAGAGGAAAGTACCATTTTCCCTCTAATTGCTACCCTGTATAAGCTCATATTTTGATCAGCCCGATCAACGCCTCCCATATTTTCATTATGTGTTTTTATTATGAATGGTTGCGTAATTAAATGCTTTTCTTTTCTTTTGTAAAAACCTCTTGACCTGTAGTGAATAGAAAACCTGGTTATTGGACGCAATACTAACAACATTGTTATCATTGCACTTGCAAACAACAACTTTGTTATCTTTTGTTACAGCATAATCAAAAGGACCTCTACCAAGTCTTTTTAGTTCGTCCGAACTTTTAACTGGGCAATTTTTCCCACTCTATTTTCCCTTATTGTTTGTGTTCTTTTGAAACTTTTTTTTTCCATTTCTTGAAGCAGAGGCAAAGAGGTAAAGAAATTGTCAAAGTAAAGGTCATAAGGCATATTAGGAGACTTTTGTTGAGCATATCATTCAAATTGTAATACAACACTCGCCCCAAATCCTAAATGCTTATAATTTTCTGGCAAAACCGTGGATGAGCCTTGATATGGTTCAAACCATTCTATGTATCCAGATCTAGTAGTACCACACCATGACTTGTAACCCCATCTTATAGGTTTCCCGCGAATAAACTGTTTTGTGCTGTGTCTCCCATAATATGGCACCATAGACTCATCAATACTATGGTATTCCTCGACAGGAGCCAAATTTATAAAACTTTCATTTAACATGCCGAATAGAGGTCGAATTTTTGAAAATTTATCATCCTTATCAAGGGTGGTGTTATCGTTGCAGTGAATATTTTACATGATGTACCTAAAACGATTCCTAGACATGGCAGCACATACTAGAGTATTATTGAAATCCGGTAAATTTTCCCAGTACATTTCACGCCTTGGTGTACAAATGTATCCAACAATAATAATATTCCCAAAATGCAACGCATCTCATTAGCAGTAACGTCTCCTTCACGATTGTGAGTTCTAGCATAGATCTACAAGCATTGCTATGACTTCATTATCAAAAAATTGAAGGAATATGTCGACATATTGGTTGGTCCATATACATCATTCTAGAATGGCATACTTTTAGTTATGTCATTTTTATTCCACTCAAGCTGTGGATGTTTTTGTTTTCTATAGTTCTGTTTGGATGAGATAGGCAGTGAATCATTTTGAACGAAAGTTGATAAAAGGATGTTCATCCTCACTCTCCCAGATTTCAGCAGTGTCTTGTTCAATAATTTCCGATTCAGCCGTAACGTAAAGCAGATGTGGGGATTCTTTTAACTCATTGCTATTATTCCAAGACCAACTTCCGCCCTCAATTGGTTGCCTGATCGATTGCATATCTGCACATCATCATCATCGCCGCTGTCTTCATCTGTCACATCGTTATTCATATTGTCGGGTGGAACAATAATTATATCTTTTGGAATCGGTTGAGGCTGAACTACTAGTTCATTTATTGAAAGAGGTTTTTTTTTCAATATCTGAAAAAATATAAAAATGTTGGTCGCTGATTTTGCCACTGTCCTTTAAGAAGACAACGTCAGTTTGCATACAATAACATGAAACTATACACCCTAACCAAAAAACTTTTTATACCACATCAAAATAGCACTTATTACCAAACTAAACTTTGGATAATAACAAAAAATAGTTTGAGAACTATTCAGCGCACAATTTTAAAAATAAATCGTTTAGCGCAAAAATGTATTGACGACAAAGGCTTTCATTTTGAGTGCTAATTATAATGTTTATTTTTGCTACGCTTAAAAAATTCATTATGTATTCATTTTATTTAAATTTGTAAATTGTTTAAATTTTTGTTAATTGTTATATTGTTTGTTAAAAAAATCATTATGTATTCATTTTATTTAAATTTCTTAATTGATTAAATATTTGTTAATTGTTCTGTTGTTTGTTAATTACTGTTAAATAGTTCTTACATTTTAGTTTTTAATAAATGTCTTAAAATTTAATCCCGAATCTTAACACAAAAATACCGTTTTTACAAAATAGCTTTTACTTTACGGTATTAATGATAGAAAAAATAAATAAAAAGTCGAAATAGGTAATAATCTAAAAACAGGTTCATTTTCATTAATACTGTAAATGTGTAAATCATCTCTTATACCTTTTCAAATCCCGATGATAAACTTTGAATTAAAAAATATCATTTTCCATAAGAATAATAAGTGATATTTTCTTTAAAAAGAACAATTTTTTCGAAGGTTTGTAATACGTAGTAGTTTTAAAGGCATCAAAAAAGAACGAATAGCGATAAAAAAATGCGTTTTTAAGAAAACGAAGTGATGATAATCGCTCAAAGACAAAACGTCGGACTGAAAATCTGACAATGCCATAAAGCAGAAAAAGTAACAATGAGAATGTGAAATTTATTTTGTTATATCATTTCAGAGTTAGAAAAAAATAAAAACCAAATCGCAAATATTCGGTTTTCTCCAAATGTCTTCAGAAGTATTCGGAATTTTCAAACTTCTATCGCGGCATTTTGATGACTATTAAATTACGCAACTTTGTCCTAATTTAACCGACTTTGTTTTTTTATAGATTCTGAGATCGCAATGATACGCCCCCGAATTATTGTCTTGGTAATATTCGAAATATAACGAAAACATTTTACTATCATTGAGTGTAGGAGGTAAGTATGGTGGGCAGGCTTTCTCCACTAGAATGATTTCCATTTTTTCGACTGATTTAATGTAATCTCGTACAATTTTTTAACGTATTGCCAACTACCTAGTTTTTGCGTGCTTTATCCCTCCTGATAGAATACCTGTACTCCCAGTCTTGTTAATAGTTGTTTTAATAATTTGTCCACTAATGGATATTTACAAAAAAGATTTTGCAAACATTGTTTTTGTGCCATTTTTTGACAAAAAGTATGTGTTACTGAAATTACGTCGGCGTCGGCTTCATTCTTCATATTATTATGCTTCTGCACGACCTGCTTCATCACAGCCTGCTCCTTGAACTTAATTTATTCTCCAACGTTTTATGCATCGAGCTTTAAGATTCACCTAAACAAGGTTTGATATGAAGTCCCTGTATCTATTTATATTCGATTTTTAACAGGCATGTTTTTTCGATTTTATAACTTGTAGCCTTTATTACTTGAAATACAGCTTGTCACAGGTGGCTCTCTGATAATTGATAGAAATTGTTCTTTTGAAGGATTATTACAACTACTGCTCGTATCATGCGTCGGTGTACTTCAACTTGCATCACGTTCTGGTGTCTTTATTTGGCAGTTTTGATTACGGAGGTTGATATCTGAGGGAAGACCGGAGAAGTTACTGAATTTAAAGTTGCAGACCACTTCTTAAGTGATCAACTGATAAATCTTTGAAAACATCACCGCGTGAATAAAAACTGATGTTTCTTTCCTAAATAGGTAATTTGAGGGTCTCAGATTTGTTGAATTCATCCAGAATCTAGCATCTTTTATTAATACCCTGGTGGCAACGTCCTCGTGATTATTTTTTGTTTCTGGGTACAAATAACAATTATGTATATTCATTTTAGAGAAAAGTAAACGTTAAAGATGTGACCTTGGTAAGTATACTGCCGCCTACCATCCAATCAAAAAGAAATATTCGTGAGATTGACGTTTGTTTCCTTATGTCATTTTTCTGTAAGGAGAAAACTTGATTTTGTATTTTGCTATAATCGTGAGACAACCGTATTTCTAATGAGCTCGCCCCTTCTCTTTCAAGTAATTATCCAGCCACATGTCTGATCTGAACTCTTCTTTCATTGTCAATACCAAACTTAATGTAAATCAGTTTTAAGGGTATCGTAAATAAACACTCGCCTAAACATAAGCCCACATTCTGACAGGTCCAAATTTTTTGTAAGTTAAAATCTCTCGTCAATCAGGATTATTTTTTTCGTCCAGCATATTTAATATTATTTACCATCTTGAATAGTTATATCATACAAACAAATGGGAACTATCGTATCGTTCTTTACGGCACATACCCTAAATTGAGACGAAAAAATTATGCACGATGTCCCGCAGAAGCAATCAATGACCTCACTTGCTCATACCTACACTATTTCCAGCTGGCTAATGGCTACTGAATGCAGTGCAGAGTGAAGGGGACCTTGCAGCAGAATTAACCTATCTCCTTCGCTGATTTCTACATAGGATATTAAATTTTTCTTAGAATATTTCTGTATAAAAATAATCTACACATGTAGACACAGGCTTATATTTTAATACGATGATCATACTTTTAATATTAATACTGGAGATGCAATACTTCTACAGCAAATGTACAGGGTTTTTACCTATCCCGTTTATGATAAAAACAAAAAATCGTAAAAAATTGAGTTAGGCTAGTTCTGGTCCAAAGAGGCGATATAATTGTTAATTGTTATTTAAATAAAAAAGTTTGGTTAGCGAACTAGTACAGTAAGGTATTAGTAATTACATTATATATACTCAGTACTATGGTAAGCGGGGACTTACTATAGATATGGATAAAATTAATTATTTGCATTACTACACGGTGTTCTTACCACTGCTCTTCGATTTCTTTATTGCTGCATTTTTTTGTAATATATCCATTATTGCTTTTTTAGGTGATGTATCAGAAACTGTGTATGTTCTTCCATTGCCAATAATCAAAAGAGGTTGCTGTGTCACTGTATCTTCTAAGTGATTATTCAGATGAACGCTTTGAATTAAGCGAAGTGAACGAGATTCTCTAATTACAGCTTCTCCGATCTACAAAATAACCTGTTTTAAAATTAACCAATACGACAGAAATAAACTATGATTAGTCTACATTAGCCGGTTTTCATAAGAATTGTGATTTGCTAATAGAAGAAATTCAATAGAGGATGTTCAACATGGCACGTAGCCTTTTAGATCATTTTTGTTCCGCCATCTTGAATTCCACAATTTTAATAGTTAATCTCTATATGCTTGCACAAATTTTGAAATCAATCTAATAAGTAGTTTTTTTCAGGCTGATATTTTAACTATTTTATTAGGCCGCTATCTTTTATTTATACCAAAATGTTACCAGTTCATTTTTATGTAGCACTTGATTTTAATGCAAAGTTACCAGGTCATTCCTAAATGACCGTTAATTTTTTACCAAAATTTCAAGTCAATCGTGTAAGTGGTTTTTAGTTATGCCGCGAATAGACAAACTGACGGAATGGAGAAACCATGTTTTTTGTGATCTAGGGACCCTAAAACGTAAGGGTCCATAAAAACTTGAAAGGGTGATTTTTGTACGATTATAATACTTCTCTTTTACGAAGGAAGTAAAAAAGAAAATATTAGATTAAAGATAATGAATACTCCTCATTTACCTCCTTTCCCTAAAATCTAAACTCTCAAACTAAACATTTTTAGCATGGCCTATAATATGTGGGTCAAATTTGGAAGTATTTCAAACCCTTCCAAAGTTATCGTGGGGAAATTATAATTTCTGAAATATAAAAACTCTACTATTTAAAATATAACCCCACACCCTTTACCCTATCCAACATTGTCATTTTATAAAAAAAATATTTCCTTTACCCGAAACTTCTTTGTTGTGAATCTTTTCTTTTACTTGGAACAGTAAAATGTTATCCAATTTAGTTCCGCACATGGTCATTTAGTAACATACATACTGTCTTTTCAAATATTTTTCTACCTAGGCAACACTCAATTTTTGGGTATGTTTTAAAATAAATTGAATAACTAGTTTTAACCCTGATTTTTTTTTGATCGCCGCCGTTTTGTTCTCTCATGTTAAGTTCGTACCAGTTTAACCTATATCACATTTAATTTTTCTGCTAAATTTCAAATCAATTGAATAATAAGATTTTTTACGTTGACTTTTAGACGTTTCATTTGGTCGCAAATTTGTTTCACCATCTTACATTCGTAGCAGAATTTTACCAGTTTATCTCTATAACACACTTAATGCTTGTATAAAATTTGAAATTAATCTAACTATTCTCAGGCTGATTTTCTAAATAATTTGTTAGGCTGCCGTTTTGATTTGCTCTCTTGGATTGGTACCAAAATGTTACAGGTTCATTTCTACGTAACTCAGTCTTTTAAAAATTTTGCCAGCTGATTCCTAAGGATTTTTGTGCAAAATTTTAGGTAAACAAAACAACTGAAGCAGTCAAGTGGACTGAATATGTTACCCGGGTGAGACAATGCACGCCGATGGTTTAAACCAGAGTCTATATATATTCTAAAGTTTAAACTGAGCGACCGGCAATGGCGTATTTAGAAGGGGACAAAAGGGGCAAATGCCCCCTCCCTCAGAGCTCTTAACCCAAGCAAAATGTTTAAAAGTAAACATTATTTTATACGGCATTACAACGATTATATAAGTGTGAACTTTTTTTTTAGTTATCGTCGCTAATTTTAAATTTTCATAAGTGTATTAAGATATTCGTGTTAACAAAGAAAAAGCAATAACTTTTTTTTGTAATGCTTACCCCCCCCCCAACCCTCAGAAAGGCATTCTAAATACACCACTAGCGGCCGGAATACCATACCGTTGTGTGTGTATTTTATAGTGCTCTAAACTAAATTTATACTTACCGAAATTCTAATCTTAAATTGCCATTTCTGTTTCGTAATCAAGAAGAGCCAAATTAACATCCAAATGAAGAGATGAAATAAAGTGTAAATAATGCACATCAGTGTAATGGTGTCATAACTTCCTTTATAAACAACTATGTAATCGTGTACTAAAGGAGCATTGGCAATGCCTATAGAAATTAAAACGCAAAAAGCTGCGCTGTGTGTAAAGAACAGCCATGTGTTACAAGAGGTTTCTTGAAGAGTTATAAGTTTCTTATCTCGCTGGTGGTTGATAAATGCAGTAAACCTGGAAAAACATAAATATTGTGTACCTGAAGCAAGTTTAATAGCAAAACGAAGAAAGCTAACAAATAAAATAAATCCAAGTTTACAAAAATAAATCATTTGTTTTTTTATAGTGAATATTTTATTATGATGGGCAAGAAGTAAATTGAATTTTCAGAGGTTCACCCAGAACGGATAAATCCAGAGAAAAATGTACGAGGGTCTTTCCGTAAATTTTGAAGCACCACTGAAGCCTTAATTTTAGGAGCTATAAAAATATTTAAATTACAAAATTATTCATCGTATCGAATGAAACTAATAATCACTAAAAGGCTGTTAAAATACACTAACTCACCCAATATATTTAGAATTAGCAATTTTAATTTAGGAAAGAAAAACTTTGGCTTTTTTCGGTTTTTAGGCACCGTCAGTGAATACCAAACTAAAAATGTGTTATATCTAATTGTATGATGCAAATTAATTTCATTGTCAACCTATTTAAAATAGTTATTTTGAATTTGAAATTTTTTGTTCTTTTATGTGTAACATTTAAAAAATCGTTTTGTAAGAATTGCGTTTCTTTTGCGATTTGTTTTAATATCTTTAACCAATTTTTATTATCTTCTGTATTTAAGGGGAAAGTCAAGAGTCTATGTACTAAACTGTGAAAAGCTGACTTTTTTTATTCTCCAATACTGTTAAGAAACTGCTATGAATTACTGTGTCCGTTGTTATTGGTTTTCTCTATATCTAAAAAGTTAAAGTCGTTTTTGACCGTTGGAAACTGATTTTTTGGTATTTAGAAAGTCTACAAATTGGGATAGCCTCCTTTCTGTACTATCCCATATACAGAACACATCATGGACACAATCAGTCCAATAGATAACATATGATTTTAAATTGTTATTGCTATTAACTATTTCCGCTAATAAAGGAGATACGGGCGATCCCATTAGCAGTCCTCCTTTTTGTAAATAAATTTCATTCCTAAATTGGAACAGATATTGGTTTACACATAGCTGGGAGAAGTTCGTTATATGTTTTTTCTTTAACAGATATTCCGATTTTTGTATGAGTTTCTTTAGTATATCTAGCAGTTCTTTTGTGGGCTGTAAATAGACTTTTTATATCAAAATAAATGTTGGTGTTATTAGGTAATTTTGGATTTTATGTATTTTTTATAAAACCAAAATAATTTTTCAACGAATATTTTAAACAAAAATTGGTTAGTTTTGGAAGAATGTTACTTAATTGTAGTAAGGAGCATTAATGTATTAGACAACAGATGCAACTGGGTTATTTTATTAGCGAATTTTTTAGTTATTTAAATGTAAAAAATTAAAATATTCCAATTTTAAATTTAAAATTAAAAAAAAATTAAAAAACAAACTAGAGCAGAATGACCTAGTATTTTGCAAAGCTGATAAAGACAATACTATCACTATACTAACTAGAACTGAAAACGATTCAAAAATTCAAAAACTCCTTAATTCCTCTGAATTAAAATTGAAAAATGAAGGGTTAGGAGACATTAAAGACAATAATACAATTGTCTCTAATTTAATATATAAAACAATGAACCCTTTACCACCAATATTATACGATCTTCGGAAAATTCACAAAGAAAATAACCCAGTTAGACCTATTGTGGCATACATTAATGCTCCTTCCTATAGTTATACAAAGAACTAAGTAACGTTTCCCCAAAGCCTACCAATTTTTATGTAAAATATTCGATAACAAATTCTTGTCAGTTTTTAAAATACACAGAATATTTACAATTATCTAATAACTCCAAACTTGTGTCTTTTGATGTAAAAAGTCTATTTACATCAGTACTAGATATACTAAAGAAACTTATACAAAAATCGGAAATATCTGTGAAAGAAATATCAGAAATAACAAACCTCTTCCAAATCTGTATAAGCCAAAGTTATTTTCTAATTATGAATGAAATTTGTTTAAAAAAAAAGAAGGATTGTCAATGGGATCACCTATATCTTCTTTGCTAGCGGAAATATTTCTGTCACATTTTGAAGATTTAATTTTTAATAGCAATAACAATTTAAAATCACTGGTTGTATATTGGACTCGTTACGTCGATGATGTGTTCTGTATATTTATAGACTTTCTAAATAAATTGAATCCAAAAATTCAGTTAACGCTGAAATCAGAAATCAACAACGAGATTAACTTTCCAGTAATTTATAACAGTTCTAAATAGTCTTAGTGCACAAAAATGTCTCCTTTTCAAAGTTTATTCTCTTGACTTTTCCCTTAAATAAAGAACATTATGAAAATGAGTTCAATATATTAAAACAAATCGCAAAAAATTGGCTATACAGAATCTTTAATAGAAAATAAGATAAAAATTAAAAAATAAAATATTCTTAAAAAAATGTATAGTGTTATACCTCAAAAAACAATAAAATGTTAGACTTAATGTTAATGACAAACTATCAAATGTATATAATAAAGAAAAAGATTGTCAATATGGTAAATTGGGTGTGTACAAAGTTACAGTGGAGCTGTAAGCAAATGGGCAGAAATATCGAAGCAAGGATAAAAGAACACCGTAACTATATTTTACATAATGTTAAAAACAAAGGTTTTATCTAGTCATTGTATCAAAAACAAACCATTTTGTTGCCACTCATAATTTACTATCATTACACCAAGAAAAGAAAGGTAAACGTTTGGATCTTTTAGAACAATTTGAAATAAAAAATATTTATCAACAAATCCACAAATGACCAACAAAAATTACAAATTACACCAATAATAGACCGCCTTCTAAAAACCAATAACATTAAGGTTAAAAAAAAACCATTTTAAATAGGGTAGCAATAGTAGTTGTTTGCTTCACTAGGCAGATCAAAGCCGAGGCGTAGACGAGTCTACCTAAGTAGCACCATTTAATTGTATATCAGTTTTGGAAAAGTATGTACGACATTACCAAAATCTACATATCCTGTGTATACCGCTCCTATAAATATTTTTACGACTTATAAATATAATAGTTGGAAAACCTATAGCAAATAAACGTCGACGTTGCTTTATCTACGTATACAGGTTGTATATCTATTACATATAGAGTATTATTTAACATTTATAAAACTTATTTTTCTATACTTGTAGATCTAGTTTACAAAAAACAAAAGTAAAATATATCAGCTATGAAGTGGATGTAATGAAAAACTAATATGTAACCTCTATATATAATATGGATAAATGTATAATATATAGTTATATGGCTACTATATTAGTGTGATTTATTGTGTCGTGATGGTGGTTAATAATGATTTAGAAAAGCACATTTTCGCGAAAATATGGCATAAAACTATGGTTTAATTATGGATTAATATGGATTTCGTACTTTCCAAAAATACATGGGCTTCAGAAATATCTAAGAATAACTTATTATATTATGAAATTTCCATAGCTTTTTAATTTTATTTTCTCATGATGATATATCTTTTAGAGTACAAAGAGGTAGTATTAAAACCAGTTATTCTAGCGGAAATTTTACTATCTGTGTTAAAACTATAAAAAAATGACGAGTTTTCCAACAGTTGCAACAATGGCCGGCTAGATAATTTATTCAAAATCAGGTCACTAACCTGTAAGTTCTTATATAAATCTTTTATAAAATTTAATTTTATTGCCTGTTGTGTTGATCTTTTTTCCTCAAATACTTTTCCACACTCCTATGAAGACAATGGCCATACTTTTTGTTTTTCGAAATTTCACCGATATTTAACATATGTATTTACAACTTTAAGAAAACCAGAGTAAATAGTTAAAAATGTAATGTCCAAAACCTCTTTAAAACGTTGATACATAACCATGCGCTCAAATACTATTTAACTTATTTAAATGTCATCTATGAAACACTGAACGAACATACAAGAATTTAAACGTTAGTCGTAGGTGTATTCAACGACTATAAATCGTTTAAATAACCACGCATTTTGAAAGGTGTAGAAGTGGTTCATATAACGTCTATGAACCCATCTAACACAAAGTTCACTTTATAAGCTGTTAAAATTAGTTGCACCGACGTCAACAAAACTGAAAATCGTTCTTAAGGGTATAAGGCTTTGCAAAAACTAAAATGCATAAGTTATATAAACGTTTCTGGTGATTACTGCTTCTCACAATACAACTTTTGTGCTACTTGGGTAGGAAACCAGCCAAGGCATTACATTTGCTTTTCGGTGGTGTGAAACGTAATTTTTTCTCCGAATGACATTAAAATTTTCCGGAGAAGACAAAATTGGGTTATTTTTATATTTAAACCTCTATCTAATAATCATTTTGTGTTTACATATTCCTATTGTCACTGTCAATTTTGCTTTATATTGTTACTTGAACGGACGTTGCATAGCAACGAAAGTTTGTACTGCTTACAGGTAGTAAAAAGCACTATTACTACCTAAGCAGTAAAAGTATATCTTTTGAGCCTTCGCCATTAAGAAGCTGTTTTTAATGCCTCTTGCAGAAAAAATTAATTATCATTATACAAACCCTTAGATGTAGCACATTTTCAGTTTAGTACTCACTGAATCGTCTCTTCAGGAAGGCTTAAAAAGCCGAAACATATGGAGAGTAACTTTCGAATAATAATTTGCAACATTAAAAATCTAAAGTTTTTTCTCTCTTAAAAACCACTATAACTAGTAAGGTTAGCATTATTGTCAGTTAAATATAAAATAGGACATACAAGATTTATCTGCTGAATAACGACTTTGCCAATGCTAGGGCGAGAAACTTCATAAATAGTCCATTTTGACAGCTTTTAGATATTTGTTTCATAGGAGAACCAATTTTGACATATTCAAAAAAAAACTTTTTTCTAGCTCTTAGAATAAAGGCTCAAGTGGTGCTCCAAAATACACGAAAAAGTCTTTTTCTTCAACATTTAATTCGATGGACGAATTGTCAAAGAAACTAAATGCGTATTGTGCTTTCTATAGTCCATAGTTTGTTGCTTTCCACTTTCCATGAACAAAGATACATAATTTCTTGCATGTACTCGAAAGAGAATTTTATGGAAACATATAATCAAATTTTTAAATTGGAATAATTAAGCCCGATATAGCCAGTATCGTTTTACGTTTTAACTGTAATTCAAAATACTTATAAATGCGTTTCTATAATTAACAAAAAAAATGTGGCACCCATTATTCAAAAAACTGCTGTTCTTTTAAATGGGCAATGGCTATTTAAACTACTTCTTTATTTTAAAATTGTTGTTACGAAATACATTGAAAACTAGTATTTATAAACTTAAAACTAAAATATAATACATTATGTTATATTATGTGATGAGTTGCATAACAGTGTTTAGGATGTAGGGCAATTGTACACTTTTGGCAAATAAAATTGCGTTTTCGATGACACTCGCCACACCGCGCTTATCGGCCTTGGACTACTATGATATCAATTTCGCCAAACCTTGAGTGTATATGTAGATTTGTAGGCATTCTGCTTGGTCGGCGTTTATTACCTTTCTTGAATGATTCCAAAATCTACGTACTTTTTAAATGCTAGGTGATCCATTTTCTCCCCATTGTGTCTATATATTAGCCAGGTGTTTTGATCTGTCATATCAAGGCAATGGCTAATACTATTCTACATAAGTTCATATTTTGATCAGCCCGATCATCGCCCCGCAAATTTTGATTATAATTTTTTATCATGGATGGTTGCGGTATATAAATATTTTTCTTTTCTTTTTGGCAAAACCTTTTCACCTGTAGGGTAGGAAAAACCTAGTTATTATTTGATGCAATACTAACAACATTGTTCATTCTCCTTACAGACAACGATTTTTTATTGAGCATAATTAAAAAAGCCAAGTTTCTATAGCTCGTCTGAAGTTTTTACTGGGCAATTTTTCCCCACTCTATTTTCTTTTATTGTTCCTGCTCCCGTGAATCCTCTTTTCTCCATTTCTTCAAGAAGTGACAAAGAGGTAAAGAGATTGTCATAGTAAAAGTTGTGAAGCATATTATGAAACGTTTGTTCGACCACATCCATAAATTGTAACACAACACTCGCCCTTATACTTAGAATTTTCTGACAAATCTGTTGATGAGCTTTGATATGGTGCGAATCATTCTATGTATTCACTCTACATTCTCTAGTACCACTCCATAACTTGTACCCCCATCTTATAAGTTTCCCATGAATAAAGTGTTTTGTGCTGAGTCTTTCATAATATGGCACCATAGACTCATCAATAGTATGGTATTCCTTAACTAGAGCCAAATTTATAAAAATTTGATTCAGCATGCTAAACAGAGGTCGCATTTTTAAAAATGTATCATCCTTATCGAGAGTGTTTTTATCATTGCAGTGAATGTTTTGCATACATTTGCCCAGTACATTTCACCCCTTGATATACACTCAAAAATAATATTCCAAAAGAGCAACACGTCTCATTCGCAGTAACGCCCATTTCATAATTATGTGACGATATTAGAAAAATCTACAAGCATTTCTATAACTTCATTATGAAAAACAGAAGAAATATATCAAACATGATTGCAGCTTCTCATATTTATACTTTTGTCATTTTGATTCCACTCTGACTGTGGATGCTTTTGTTTTCTACGATTCTGTTCGGATCTGTCAGACAGCGATTATTCCGATTTTTACAAAAGTCAATAAAAGAAGTTCATCCTTATTCTCCCATATCTCGGCAATGTTTTATTCCAAAATCGTCGCCTCAGCCGTAACGTGAATTAAACGTGCTGGTTCATTTATCTCCTAGTCATTATTCCAAAACTCAGCTTCCACTCTCAATTGACTGCCTGGTAAATACGCATGCATGGGGCGCAGTCACCTCTCCCTTAAAGTTATTCGGGTTGGGAAAGTAGCTTCCATAAGTCGGAAAAAACAAGATATGAATAAGTTTTGATTGAGTTGGCAAATAGTTTTTTTTTTGGTTGTCGGTGACGCGGATCTTTTTTTTTAGTTCTCATTTAGGTTTTTCTTAGTTACGCCCCCTCCAATATTTTCTTTTCAGGGCGTCCCTTCTTATCTGTTCATTATTATCATCACCACTGTCTTCCTCTGTCAGATCATTATTTGCATTATCGGTTTTAAAAATAACTATATCTTTTAGAACCGTCTGAACCGCCCTCACTGCCTTTTCTGCCAATTCATTTAGAGAAAAGCGTTTTTTCCAATACCTATACAACATAACAGTGTTGGTCGCTCATTTTGTCATTGGTTCTTAAAAAAAACAGCGTGATTTTGCGTAAAAAAACATGAAGCATTATAGCATATATAACCTAAGAGCTTTTTATACCTCATCAAACTAGCACTTATTACCAAACTAAACTTTGGGAAATCATACGAAATTGGTTACGTTAAAGATTTACTTTACCATTTATTTTTCTTCTCAGAATCCTAGCTAATAATTAACGTAAACTATTTATTTTGCAGCACACCTTGCAAAAAGCAAAAAA
The DNA here is from genome assembly GCA_030620095.1 of Kuschelorhynchus macadamiae. Lineage (NCBI taxonomy): Eukaryota > Metazoa > Arthropoda > Insecta > Coleoptera > Curculionidae > Kuschelorhynchus > Kuschelorhynchus macadamiae. Next base: position 680,780 of record JAUTXW010004464.1, on the reverse strand, counting down.
CAAAATAACTTCAAAAACGTTCACAGCTGAATACAACGCCATAAGCCAACGTTGTCCACAATTATATTTCGATATACTCGTCCAATTAGAATACACACGTAGTCACACAATTGTGGCTTTGTCGAGCACATTATATAAAGACCCATCTCAGCAAAAAAAACCTTATCTCCGAACCGATATTCCGGTCCACCAATATTTATGAATCATTACACTGTTGTGCTTTGTCGAGTGTGTCGAGTTACGAGATTTACGTGTATTTATTTATACGGAATAAGTTTTGTTTTCGCAAAAATGCCGAAAAGGAAAAGAGTTTATAATAGTGATTCTGACGACAGTGAATTGGAAGTGCAAAGAAGAAAATTAAGAAAAAAGTTGGACGATTTGGATAGGAAACAAAGACGGCATAAACATAAAAATGCACGTAAGTTGATTTGGCCTAGTCAGCTGGTGATTGTCATCAGTTATGGTTTCGAAATGTATTTTGTTCGAGTAATACCATATTTGACGTAAATTCTACATGTTTTTTGCAATTATTGGTTTCAGACATAGTTCTTTTGACAGTCTGAGTAATGCCATTTTATAGTTATGGTTTCGAAATGTAATTTATTCGAGTAATACCATAAATGTTGCAGAATTTTATTTGTTTTTTGCAATTAATGGTTTCAGACATGATTTCTTTTGACAGTCTGGGTAATGCCATTTTATAGTTATGGTTTTGAAATGTATTTTGTTCGAGTAATACCATATTTGTTGTAGAATTTTACTTGATTTTGCAATTTTTGGTTTCAGACACGATTCCTTTTGACAGTCTGAGTAATGCCATTTTACAGTTATGATTTCGAAATGTATTTCGTTCGAATAATACCATATTGTTGTAAAATTGTACTTGTTTTTTGCAACAAATGGTTTCAGACACCATTCTTTTAACAGTCTGAGTAATGCCATTTCACAGTTGGCTTCATCATACTCATAAGTAGTGAAGTTACAAAAAATAACACCTGGTATGTTATTTCCAGGTGTTTCCAGTTCTGACTCAGAAGCCTCTAGTTCAGAAACATCTGGTTCTGCAAATGACCAATCACCTATCAATATGGCTGAAAACTCAAGTTTGCATAATGAGCCTCAAGAACGAGAACAAGACCCTCGAATTTTGGAATTATTGGGAGAAGAACCCACCGGAGGCGAACCATTGTTGGGTGAGGATCAAGCTCTTGCAGATCGTTGGACTAAATATATTACCCTGGGAACTGAGAATGATGAAATAGACGCGATGGGAAAGAAGTATCTTGTTCCTAAAAACATTCCATACCTAAAGGCACCTGTTTTAAATCCTGAACTAGAATCTTCGATGAACGACCAGGGTAAAAAACAGGATAAATATTCTTTTATCATACAAGAGCGTGTTGGAGTAGCACTTTCGGCATTATCAAAGTGTATCGATAATATCCTGAAACACGATGAATCTCCTATTACTGATATTAAAAGTCAGCTTTTGCCTTGTATTGTAGATGCAGGAAAAAATATGTGTGGGGTTTTTAACATGATTTCAACAAATAGAAAGTACCACGCGGGAACCGCAGCTAATTTAAGTACTACAGTTAAGAAAATTGTAAAAGAAAGTAAGCCAGATGAGTTTCTATGTGGGAAAAATTTTGCGGATAAATTCAGGGAAATTAAAACTCAATTAAAAACAGGCAAGGATATGAAAAATACGTTTTCTGCTCCAAAGAGATTTCCATCAACGTCCAGTAGTGCTTTTCAAAGAAAAGCTTTAAACTACCAGCGCAGTTTTGCAAGAGGAAGGAAAAAGGAGACGGGAAGACCACAGAAGAGGGAACGAGAGTACAGAGAGAACAGACAGTCGTACAAGCCATACAACAAACGGAACAGCTCGAAATAATAGAGGTACATTCTAAACATTACGGGGGCAGATTGAAATTTCATATAGACGCTTGGCGAGTTTTTTCTAAAGACAAGAAAATATTGTCTTGGGTTAGTGGATATAAAATCCCTTTTATTAAAAACCTGTTCAATCTGGTTACTGGAATAAAAAGCTGCATAAACGAGAATTTGCAGACATAGGACCGGTTATATCAAATTTAGTTTTGAACAATGTTATAAGTGAATGTAAACCTTCAAGAAATCAATTTCTTTCCTCATTTTTTCTTGTTCCTAAATCCGATGGAACGAGTAGATTCATTCTTAACCTTAAACTACTAAATAAGTTCATATGTCCGCCTCATTTTAAATTAGACAATTATAAATCGGTCAAAGATTTAATTACAAAAAATTGTTATATGGCCAAAGTTGATCTGAAGGATGCGTATTATATGGTTCCTATATATGAAAAACATAAGAAATTTCTGCGTTTTAAATTTATCAACAAATTATACCAATTTAATTGTTTGCCTATGGGTTTAGCCACAGCAGCGCCATATATGTTTACCAAACTTCTTAAGCCTGTGTTTCATTATTTTAGGAAACAGGGAATTATATGTATTGTCTATTTAGATGACGTTTTAATAGTGGGAAGTTCTTTTATGGAAGTTAAAGATAATGTCGCTGAAGTCTTACGGATATTTCATGAATTAGGTTTTATTGTAAATGCGAAAAAATCTCGATTAATGCCTTCGCAAATTTGCGAGTATTTAGGATTTATTTATAATAGTAATAATATGACTATGTACATATCTGAAGATAGAAAAAAGTCCATAGTAAAAAATATAGATTCGTTTTCCAGGAAAAACTGTCATAAAATCAGGAGTTTCTCACGAATCATCGGAATTTTAATTTCAATTTGTCCAGCTGTTTAGTACGGCTGGTTTCATACGAAAATTCTTGAACGCGAAAAATATCTAGCTTTAAAGAGATCTGGCGAATCTTATAATTCATTTATGTATCTGTCAAGGACTGCTCATAGTGAACTTGGTTGGTGGAAACAGAAAATAAAACAATCTTTTAATTCTATTCAATGTCAAAAATATTCTTATGAAATCTTTACCGACGCTTCTAAAACTGGATGGGGGGCAGCATATAATGATCAGGTTACTCGAGGGTTTTGGAATAAAAATGAAGCAAAGTTTCACATTAACTATCAAGAATTATTAGCGATTTTTTATGCGCTACAGTGTTTTGCATCTGAAGCGAGGAACTGTAACATTCTTTTGCGAGTTGACAATAAAACAGCTATAGCTTACATTAATAAAATAGGGGGTATCCGTCATCAAATGATGGATCAATTGTTTGTGATAACTTTGATATTGGATTTTTTATATCTATAGCATTATATATATTATTACAAACAGAACAGTAATCGCCATATTGATTATTAGAATTACATTTAGGACATGTTCCTATTATCATTCTATCAGGTAAAAACTTACCAGGGAAATATGGAAGTGGTGCGAGGAACGAAAGCTCATTTTATTCGCAAGTTATATCGCTTCAAATGAGAACTTTGTAGCGGATGAACAATCACGAAATTTGTCTATTGAATCGGAATATTCGTTAAATCATGACATATATTTAAAAATTATTTCAAAATTTGGAAAACCGAATATAGATCTCTTCGCATCACGATTAAATGCGAAATGTGATAACTATATTTCCTGGATGCGAGACCCGGGAGCCTTATCTTCAGATGCCTTTACATTAATGTGGGAAAAGTCATTTAAGTTTTATGCCTTTCCACCTTTTCCTTTAATTGGACGCGTTCTAAAGAAAATTATAGAGGACAGGGCAGAAGGAATTCTGGTTGTTCCTTACTGGCCTAATCAATCCTGGTTTTCATTATTTTTAAGACTTTGTATAGTACAGCCAATAATTTTTAAACCGGATAAAAATTTGCTTTTATCACCTTTTAGGACCAACCACGCGTTTTGGAAGAACATCCCCCTAGCGGTAGCGAAATTATCCGGGGATCTTTTTTGAGAAAAGGAATTCCTGAAGATGCTCTTTCTATTATGACTCATTCAATTAGTAAGTCCACCTTGCGACAATATTGTGGAACGCTTAGTAAGTGGTGGTTATATTGTAAAAGAATGTACATACCAGATATTTATGCAGTAAGTGTTGGTAATGTAATTTCTTTTTTACAAGAGATATTTTTAACAAACTGTTCTTATGCAACGTTTAATTCTCATAAATCTGCCTTAGTGTTTATTCTAGATATTTCTAATAGCGACGAGGTGTTACTAAAACGGTTTTTAAAAGGAGTTTTTCGCGAAAGACCTAGTTTTCCCAAATACAATGAAACATGGGATCCATTTATTGTTTTAAATTTTATAAAAGAATGGCATCCTTTAGAAAACTTGTCGTTAGAAAAATTAGTTAAGAAGTTAGTTGTTTTATTAGTATTAGCATCAGGCCAGCGTATTCAAACAATTTCTAAAATTAACTTAGCGAATATTAAAGTTAAGGAGGATGGTGTAGAAATTTATTTCACGGATCTTCTAAAAACATCGAGTAGCAAACGCGCACAACCTGTAATGAAATTTAATTTTTTCGAAACTCATCCAGAATTATGTGTCGCCAAAACTTTAATTAGGTATTTAGACGTATCTAAACAGATTAGGAATAAGGAAAATTATTTAATTTTAACTTACCGTAAACCATTTCATAAAGCTTCATCGCAATCTATAACTCGCTGGATTAAGAATGTAATGAAATCTAGTGGAATAGATATATCCAAATTTAAAAGCCATAGTACTAGACATGCGTCTACTTCGGCCGCTTATAGAGCAGGCATGAACATTGACTCAATAAAAAATGCAGCTGGATGGACGAAAAAATCAGAAGTTTTTGCAACATTCTATAATCGTCCTCTTGTAACCGAATCTAATTTTGTAGACTATTTAGTATCTAATACTAGATAATGTTTTTTTTTTTTGTATTCTTAGTGTTATAAAAATGTTACTAAGCGTTTAATTGTTTGTTAATTTGGTGAATGAAATTAAATGAATGAATTTGTTCTTTTTTCTTTTGTTTTTTCGTAAAAGTAGAAATACATATATAGTTATTTAAATTAAATAAAAATATTTATATTTGAAGCTTTGAACAACTACGTGTGTATTCTAATTGGACGAGTATATCGAAATATAATTAATAGAACAAACGACTTACCTGTAGGAAGTTCGTTCTATATTATATGAGATATACTCGTCCAATTAGAAACCCTCCCTTCGTCCCGACCCGTTGAACAAATACAAATATTTTTGAGATAGTGTTCAACAGTGTAATGATTCATAAATATTGGTGGCCCGGAATATCGGTTCGGAGATAAGGTTTTTTTTGCTGACATGGGTCTTTATATAATGTGCTCGACAAAGCCACACAGTGTGACTACGTGTGTATTCTAATTGGACGAGTATATCTCATATAATATAGAACGAACTTCCTACAGGTAAGTCGTTTGTTCTATTAAATATCTCACATAAAATCAGTCCAAAAACATACTAGACGACAGGATCAACTTTTTCTATCCTTTTGCACACGAAAGTAAACAAGTAGCACGGTCGGACCGGCCGGAATATGAGAAGTCACTTGACGCTGAAATAACTATTTAATATTCAAGTAAGTGAAGATCTTAAAGAACAGTCAAAGCATTATACCATTCTGTTGTTAACCTAAATGTTTTAACTAGATATCATAAGCCTTTCAGGAAAATAAGCAGGAGGCAATTAAATCGAATTTTTTCAAAACACTGCAACAATAAATTAATAAAATATAAGCCAATCGACAACTTATATGAGTTCATTGTTTGAATTTAGGTGCGAGAATAACAGATGATACTAAAAAACCTTATTTGCGAATTTTATAAGCTCATATACAGGGCGATACGAGAGCTCCGAGTCAGGGGTATCTCAAAAATGAAAATTTTTGTTTGTAGAGATATTTTCAAAATTTCATTCAGAATATGAAAAGTATAGTTAAAATACACTGTTTCTGAAAGTTTGAGCCAAATCAGACTCATAGATAATTTTTTACCCCTACCCTAAAACCTTTCATAAAAGCTAACCTAAGAGAGATAAGGTATAATTTATCAAAAGCTTCATTTTGAATGCTAGCATGACTTTTTTGGGCAACTTTTAATTTTTAAGTTAAACTTTTCTGAAAAATTAACTTTTTATTTTCACTCAGAGCGTCTAAACGAAAAGTGATAGAAATTTTATTATTATAGTATTAAGAAAAAATGTGTATTTTCACAACCCCTTTCGAATTAGATATATGCCCTATTTTTAAGATTCTTTTGTTTTTATTTTTTTTAAGACTTTTGGAAATTTTCGATCGGGAGAACAGCTGATCGGTCGGAACTTTAACGAACAAATTTTAACCTAGCGCGCTCGTTCTGGCACCATAAGATAGGGAAAAATAAATCATTTCTTTTATCTAGAACATTTTTTCAAGTTCTCAACTTTCCGTTGACGATTTTGATCAATTTTCATTTTACGCCTAAAGACGTACCGGCTGAATAACTCTTTTAAGGCCACGGCGACGATGCCCACTTAAAGTATACGTGGAGTACTATTAAATAATGCAAAAATTCCCGGGCTAAATAAACCTGTTGATTTTTAACGGAATGTAGAAATTCAAATTTATAGAAAAAATCCAGAAAAAATCACAGGCATAGATTTTCGTACGTGGAATACGGGAAAAATAATTGTCCTTAAACCATCAAATTAACTTAAGAAAAATAAAAAGCCAATTTTGTGGAGCTCCACAAAATTGCTGCTGCTTCTACGAGTACGAGATTAAGAATGAATAACATTCCCAGAATGCCAAGGATGCAACTTTGCTCTGATTGGTCTTCTCGCGAAGAAAATCACAGAGGTAAGCAGCCTTGAGTCTGATTCTTTGCAACCCTATTCGAAGCTATTAGTTTACTTTTTGTCCTTAATCGTTGTTTTGTCAAAATCTTACAAGTGTTTATTATTTTTTTTACATAGTAGTGCTTTTAACTTTCTTAAAGTGTTTGAAAATTTTTAAGCTTTCAATTCTTGGCCTTCAGCAGTGTTAACTTGCACTTACTCATAACTATTAAAGCTAGTAATTTTTATTGAACCTTTGAAAACATTTAATAAGTTATTTGAACATTTAAGTATTTTTGTAACTGACTTGTGTAATAATTTTGATAAATTTTAAATGACTTAACTGATCAGCGGTTTTGTTGGTTTTCTACGGTCTTATTCTCCATAGAATAAATAGGAAACTGCCTGAACTCAGACTCAATACATAATTGTTATGTGTCTTGTGGGTACAATAAACCCTATGAAAAAGTTGAGCTGGATTTGTAAATATTTACCGCCAAAGTGTCACTTACCATCAAATCTTTAAAACACAATTATCAAACGTTTAACTTTTTGTTTCTTCTTAAATAGGTCTTTGAGTAATTAAAAGATCTTTCATTTGCTGGCTCTATCGGCAAGATCAGAATCAAACATGGGTTCGATTACGTAACAAGTACCTAAGAGACCTAATTAATTAAACGCAGGCAAGTATAGTGAAGGACCATCAATCATACCCCCTACGAGTATGGTTGGAATTCAGAGAGATCATTATTCACCCCAGATATCATTTATCCCACAGAATTGCACTTAAAGCTTATATACCATAGAAATTGCCATCTGTTCGATACTCAACCATCAACATAATTAGTATTCCACAATATATTTAATCAATAACACTCGAGCAACTAATGAGTGTAAACCTGCTGTAAGTACCTAATAATTAAGGATTTTTTTTCACTTGACAGGCTTGAATATTTAGAATCAGAGGGAGAGCTATTGTATATGCTTAGTAATGTTGGCTTTTTGTTCTAAATTATTAAAGCTGACGTCTATGATTAAAGAATTATTTGATAGCTGCCATGTAACATCATCTGTAGTGCCTAGTTTTGCTATAGGGGTCTCCCTTTTTCTATTAAAAATCATGTGGAGACAACCGCATTCTCTGCTCCCCTGGCTCCTCCGTTCTTGTTTTAATGGAATTTCATAGAGTAGCGCCATTCCAACGTAACTCCAATTTGGAGTTGGTAAATTTATTTATGGCAAGAAAAATGTAAAGTCCAATAAAATACCTCGTATATTTTAAATTATTTACTTCTTTATATGATACGTTAAAAAATGAATAAATGTTCTTCATAGAAACTATAAAAAAAAGAATATCAGATATAAGTAGCAAAGTCGGTCTTTTTACTTCAGAAATGTTTTTAGATTCGTTTAATACAAGATATTCTTACCTTGTATGACCGTAGAAGTACATTACAATACTACTTGCCAAAACTAGCAAAGTAGAGAGCATATATAATCCAAAAGTAACTTCTGCACTAAGCAGAAATGGAGTGAGTTTACCAAAATTATTATAAAATCTGGATGAATTTTGTTGAAGGAATGGTAATGACGTCCATAGATTTGCCACGTGAATCTAAAATCGACCAAGTAAATAATATTTTAAATATGAAATACAAATCTGTTTAAATTAAGCTAGCTTCAATTGTATTTTTTTTATGATCTTAACGACCCAAATCATTATATTTATAATAATTGCACTGATTAAATCTTAATTGCTGTGAATTTTAAATAACAAACATGATTCTTTATTTGTGTTCTGAAACTATTTCCAAACCGTAATATTTTACATATTTTCTACAAATTATTTTAATTCAGTGTAACCTTAGAATATTGTAATCATTTAAGAAAAAAAAAGTAAAAATTAGCAGGTGAATATTAAATTAATAAAATAAGCACAAATCTACTTACTTTGTATAAAATACTGATACCAGCAAAAGATAAGATAATATGAAGGCCATTAATAAAGAGTAGAAACGAAAAGAGTAGTCCAAGGCACTTGTTGGCAGACCAGAATATGGCAGGATATCGCACTGAATAAATCACTAAGCTTATAATCAAATTTATATACTCTAATGATATAGATGAGTCCCAAACGCCATCTGAAAATTAATAAAAATAACTAGAATATACGTTCAAACAGTTCCATATCATATCTACCAAATCCCTACAGTATGTCCCGCGTCTTTACCTGAACTTTCTTATTACTAAAGACCAAGACTTGGTCTGATATAAAGAAATTTATTATTACTTCTTTAAACTTGGTCAAGTCCAGCCCTGTAATATAAATCATGCCAACCTTGCTAATTTAATCCCCCAACGGTTTGTTACCCAATCAAAAAATCTGTTTTTTATTATCAATTTTCAAATTGGTTGGTTGACTATTTTTCCTTTCTTGTCTGACCAAAAAGAGAAAAAAATTTAAATCTTGGCTGGAACTTTTCCTATATAAATAGCCTTATTTTATTTTATTACAACATTATAAAAAGAATTTCAAAATATCAACTTCACATAACTAACTTTTCCTATGTCAAATTTTTGTCAATTGTCATTTGCCAACTAGCACGTTTTACAAATTAATAACGGTTGACTAGATCGCCTAAAAGGGTTCAAATATAACCCCTTTTTAGGGTTTTCAATATTTTTAAGTATTGTGATGTGACATACATTTTTAAATGTTTATTTTGTTGTTCTTGTCAATGTATGCTCCTTTTTTTTAATGTATCCTGTGCTTCTCTGACAAATAAGAAGATGACCAAATTTGTTACTTTTGCCTATTAAAATCACACTTTTTCTTTTTAATAAAAAAAATGTTTAAATTTCAAGTCAACTTATTTTTAATAAAATTATGCTGTAAAATAATTGTAAAAAAATGTCTTTTACATCGAAATGGTATAGTAAATTATAATCAATTTGTCGTTGTTTTACATATGTTTCATACATTTATACTTCTAAACTAACTTGGTTTTGATCAAATTGATCAAAATTTAACTTTTTATCATTCTTTCATTTGAATTCTCTAAGAGAAAATTATTTCCTTGCTTTCAGGTAGCACTGAAGATGGCGAAAGCTGAAAGCACTTTGCTATGATTTTATTCAGTACATATTTGCACAAAATATATTTTCTACTTTTCTATTTAACATTTACGAGCACACACCCACTTTCCTTATTCTAAATTCCTTTACGTCAGCTGCGCAAGACAGGATTTTTATGTAATTAATATATTTTCATGAAGTCGTGTTTCTGATATTGCACTTCTTATGGCAATATATTAAAACTTAAAGGATGCAAGAACCATTTTGCGAAAATGCATGTTTTCAGATTATGTGTTTAGGTAAAAATTCATGAAATATACATAATCAGTGTTCTATCAAAACTATCAAACTCCAAGTCCCCTAAAATAAATGTTATTATTAGACTGAGAAAGAAAAACATGGGTCGTAAGATATATAGACAACACTAACACGAGTCATAACATACATACAAAATTAAACAATATTTAGGTACGTTGTAACGATATTTAAAAAACATGGTCCTACTATTTTAACATATATAAAGTTTTTTTGACATAAGCAATCCTTAAAAAAAATCATTTGTTATCTAAGAACCTATCTTTATGCAAGAAAAAACTATATTCCGAAAATCGTTTAGAAATGTTTACATTTCTGATAACGTTTTTGAAAGAAAAAGTCAATATTTCCTTGTAACTAGCCACACAACGGAAATATTTATGTTTGTACTGTAAGGAAATATTATTTCTTTGCAGTTATTTGTATACTAAAAAATGTCTAGTTTGGCAATTCAATATAACTTTGTTTCCAACAAATATTTCATGGCATCCTTTATTTGAGAATAAAATTAATAATGCTTATTTCAAAATTTTAACAAGTTAATTTTAATAATTCATGTCCTTTCAACAAACAGAATCCGTATTGCCTGTTTCGGCTTGCGCCTCGAGTGGCAATATTTAGGGTCGTCCAGGAATGTTTAGCTTTTTTAGTGTTGTGATATCTGACATGTATATATTATAGATACGGACGCATAACAAGTAACAACAATTTGAATTGATTAATCCCGTATGGTTTGTCTACCTAAAAATAATTTTTGGTACCTATTTTGTGGGTGTAACTCATATATGAGCGAGAGATTCAGAAATTTCAAATAACGCGCAAAAATATTAAAGATTTAGCACACATAGTTTATTTGTAATTACTGTCAGCCAACTTAAAACTGTGTTCTTCAAATCATAAAGAATAAAATCGATACATAATTTTATTAAGCGTACGCAGTGAAACGCCACAGACCAAGTCAGAAATAGCCATTAAAAAGAGACAAACAGATAAATTTTCGTGAAGCAGCCCGATGACCTTGATGTGCTCCGAGCAATGCGTTATGAATAACAGTCGACTCTGAGCGCTCGCATCGTATATCCGCGTACGATCGAGACTCTCGATTCGAGAGTATTCTAGTTGCTTATTGAGGGTCATATATAAACCGCTCAGCGCTCAACTCATTAGGTTTTAACAACTGATAAAAAAAGACGCGGCAAATATTCAAGCAAATTCAGCTCAAAAGAAAAAAAAATAGATCAAGATGTCTGCCTTAAATAAGCGGAAAGTGGACAAAGAATGTCGGGTGTGCATAATTTGCGGACCAGAATAAAAACGTGCTACCATCTTATTTTATTGAAAAAACTTCACTACACTTGAAACATGTAATTAACTTCTCTAACAGTAGACGCTATCATAAAAATAATTATTTAATTTAGCCCTTAAGGGCTACTTTACTCTGTAACGTATGGGTGTTTTAACGAACATAATTTTACTAGGCAAACCTCTTAAAAGGGCCTAGGCACGACAGCTCCTTTTGCCGGCTCTGGCATGAGTTGACAGGCGGGGTTATTTTGACTAATTTAATTATTCGTTCTGTCCCTTACGATAATTTAATGCATACAATATACTTTTCAGAAGACACGTCTTATAACACGGAGCTTAAGTAAGATTTTTAAAAGGGCGTCATCCGCCATAAAAAAAAGAAATAAATGTGCTGCCATGTTATAAGTCGGACTTTGCGGAAAATCCTTCTTCCGAAATTATTAACTGTACTTTACCAAAATAAAAAAAAAAACCTATTTAAACAACAAGTTACCAAATTTATTACAAAATAATTAAATTGCACTAAGACAAATGTTCAAAATCAACGTAGCTGGTGAATTATTTAATAATTTAAAAATAATTAGCAATAATTAAAAGGAAAATTCTTGTGAAATAATTTGTAAAATTACGGTCACTAATATTAAATTATATGTACCCTAATTGGCCAATAATTTAAACACTGTTAAGATAATGAATTACTCAAATTTTCGGATGAAATAAACTAATAAAAATTTTTAGACAATAAAAAAAAAATGGAAATTTCTCACCAAAACTCTTAATAGCTGCGCCACGTGGTGGAGAACCCACGACCTTTGTGGACGGCCGAAGGCTGCATCAGTTCTTTTGACGCCTACCTACTCCTCTCCCTCAATGGTTCTCGAACAGGATTTATGACGAATTGTATCCGGGATGACCTTATTTTCTCGGAACCAAAATTGAATTTAAGATGCAATTGGGATCGGAATTCTATCCAATATTTAATTTAGGCAAGCCTCACAATCGGGAATAAATTAGTCCAAATGGATTCTCGACAAAATAATTAATAGTTTGGTAAACATTAAAACCAAATATGTCATATTAGCTTATCTGCTTTAAGGCAGAATGAAACAGACCTATGTATAACCAATAGTCAAAAAAGTCACATTCAGATATTATTAAATTTGCAACTTCCCACCCCACGAAAAACTTATTAAAGGTTTTTCCCTTGTTATAAATTAGGAAGATTCCAAAACTAACCTTCACCTTTACAAGGATAAATTGAGGGGAAAGTAAAACTGCAAGTTATGTAAATGTCAAATCCAGGAAGTTAATATAACTAAATCATAACTCAAGAAGAGTCACAAAATTCACATGACGAGCTACTAATGACGACACATAATATAGCAAATTTTAAAATTCACCAATTGGCATTAATTTTGTACTCGAAATTCTTGACACAATGGTGGAAGTCCATTGTCTAATCCAGCTAAAACTTTTCAACCAAAGGTCTAGGTTTAACGTATGCGTAACCCATTTAAAGAAAAAGATCTGACAAGTTGACGTATTAGCTAGAAAAAAAAATCCAAAATTACCAAATTATGGTGACCCCAAGAATGGTACCATGTACCAAAAAAAAAACACATCAGAGAAGAGGCATAATCGATACTTAACTAGAGGATATTTGCAATAAATATTACGCAAGTATGCAATCAAAGCCAATAAAAAAAATCCTGCGATACTCGAAGTACGAGTCAGTACTCAACAGAGGTATAAATAGAGTATCAAGGAAAAATGTGTGTGGCAGTAGGCCTAATCAAAATAGGCAAACAGAGAGAAAATACTAACTAGGGGATTAATTAAAGTTAAACTATTTTACAATAATATATCGCTAAGGAAAATACTAAGTTAGGATTACAATATTATAATTTACAACCTTAAGCAAATTACTAATTAATTTTTTTTTACAACAAATACTAAGTAAGTAAATTTACAACTAGCACTGTCAAAAGGGTCTAGGTATTAAAAAATAATGCTCAACCTGAAATTTTGCATTGTGTGTTTTTGGCTATTCCTGACCAGTATTTATAATTGATGGAAATTAGCCAGCGAGTGGTTATATTTAGTCGCCTCTTACGACTAAGGCCATAACTTTAAGAGCCTACGGACCTAATTCTATTCCCCCGGAGCCCGTACAGGGATAAGATTTATATCTCATAAGAAATATCTGACTGAACTTAAACTTTACAACTGATGGAAGATAGCCAGAGAGTGGTTATGTTTAGTCGCCTCTTACGACTAAGGCCATAACTTTAAGAGCCTACGGGCCTAATTCTGTTCCCCCCGGAGCCCGTACAGGGATAAGATTTATATCTCATAAGAAATATCTGACTGAACTTAAACTGTACAACTGATGGAAGATAGCCAGAGAGTGGTTATGTTTAGTCGCCTCTTACGACTAAGGCCATAACTTTAAGAGCCTACGGGCCTAATTCTGTTCCCCCCGGAGCCCGTACAGGGATAAATACAAAAAATACATATCGAAGCTAAAAAAAATTACCTGCCACACACCTTTTATTAAGCCTTGGACTAGAAAACTAATTTATGACTTAGTAAACTGAGAAGCACTGAGATATAAACAACTAAATCTGACATAGCCGCACGAAAACTAGAGAACTTGAAGAATAAAGTCAAATTCCAGTTAATAACTATAAAACCAAACAAACCAGTTTTATATACTAAAATACTTGTAACCTACCAAATTATAAAAGGAGTAATATATCAATATAAAAACACCTTAACTAAATAATTACTAATTAGAATCCGGTTGACGCACAAGATTATCGGACAGATCGGGAAGAGTACCTACATATGGTTTTAATTTTGATACATGCCAGCATCCCGCGTCACTGCCATCCAAATTATTTAATTCATAAGCAGAATTGGATCTAACCTTGCGTACTTTACAAAGTACATACTTATCTGCCAACTTTGCCGAAAAATCATTAGCAGCATTAGATAATACAAAATTTCTCTTCCATACCAAATCACCCTTTTTATAAACACATTGACGCCTGCGCAAATTATATGTACGGCAATTTTTACTATAGGCAGCATTGAGTCTTTCCTGAACCTTTTTATATAAATTTGGAAGCTTTAAAAGTTCGTTTGCATAATTATTGACATTTTCGTTTGATATTTCAGTGTTTAGGTTAGAATTATCATAAAAATCTCCTGTAATTGGGACTTTTCTGCCAAAAACGAAAAAATTTGTGTGAGTCTTTGATGTATGAACGTATAGTGAGAGTCTTTGATGTATGAACGTATAGCCGCGCCAATTGTCCTGTTAACACGCTCAACCGGGTTAAACTGAGGGTGATAGCGACAATTATACCATATTTTAGAAATGTTGAACTTTTTTGCCATTTCATCAAAGACTTTCCCAGTATGGGCAGGAGCATTATCTAAAATCAAAATTCTAGGAGTTCCAAACGGTAACATGACATTACCAGTCAGGAAAGACACAATCGCTGGAGCCGTAGCCTGGCGCAAAGGTTTCATAATTGTGAACTTAGAAAAAATATTTACAGCCACAATAAGAAAAGTATTCCCTTTCTTACTTCTAGGAAAAGGACCCATACAATCGACTGCCAACATTTCAAATGGAAAATTAACCTTTTTCTCGGCACCCATTAAACCATAACGAGAAAAATTTGATAACTTTTGCTTTTGACATACTTCGCATTGACGGACATATTTTAGGACCTGTTGCCTTAGTCTTGGCCAATAAAATTCTTCAGAAATTTTATTTAATGTTTTAAAGAAACCTAAATGTGCCGAAGTTGGAGAATCATGACAATTTTTAATTATTTTTATACGTTCATTAGTTGGCACCACCAATTTCCATTCGGAAATATTGATTTTCAAAGGAATTTTCTTACCAGTGTGTTTATAGATATAACCATCTTTTACTGCCCAATGAGGAAAATTATTTGGATCTTTAATAATCTTATCCCGTAAATTGGCATACCAAGGTTCCAATTTATCTAGAGAAATATATAATATATTAACTTCAGAAGCAGGAACGGATCTACTAAGAAAATCCGCTAATGCATTTTGCTTACCAGGGCGATATGATAATTTAAAATCAAACTGTTGAATTCTATTAAGCCATCTAGCTAATTTACCCTGTGGGTTTTCCATATTCTTTAACCACAATAGTGAAGAGTGATCGGTTATTACAAAAAGATCTTTGCAGCCCTCAACGTAACATCTAAACTTTTCAAGAGAAAAAATTAATGCTAAAAGCTCTTTCATGGTGACTGATAAGTTACGTTCAGACTTAGTCAAACTTCGACTAGCATAAGCAATTACAACTTCTTTGCCGTCTATATTTTGTAAAAGGGCTGCGCCCACAGCTGTATCACTCGCATCACACTCTATTGTGAAAGGCAAAGAAAAATTAGGGGCAGACATTACCGGGGATGAAACCATCCGCTCTTTAAGTTCTCTAAAAGCCTCTTCTGCCTTTGAAGTCCAAATTAAAGGTTGCTTTTTACCATTTATTTATTATCATTTAAAGGAGATACAATGGCACTAAAATTAGGAACAAAACGTCTATATCAACTGCAGACGCCCAAGAAACTTTTTAGCTGAGTAGTCGTTTCCGGTTTTTTGTATTCTACTATGGCCTTAATTTTTTCTGGACAGGTGCTCACGCCTGTACCACTAACTACAAAACCAAGATACTGAAGTGATTTTCGAAAAAAAATACATTTATTAAAATTAATTGTTAAGTTAGCGTCTAAAAGCCTTTTATAAACTTCTCTTAAAATGTACATATGATGCGAAAAACTCGTGCCAATACAAACAATATCATCTAAATATTTAAAAACATAGGGCTGCAATTCAGGTCCAAAAATACTATCCATAAGTCTTTGTTGCATTTGAGCAGCATTACATAGACCAAAGGGCAAAACATTTTTCTTTACTTGACTCATCAAGAGGTATTTGCCAAAAAGCATTTTTTAAGTCAATAGTAGATAAAAATGTTGCGTTTCTTAACATAGAAAGACAGTCGTCAACTCTGGGAAGTGGATAACTATCTTTACGTACATTTTGGTTCAGGAATCTTGCGTCCAAAACTAGCCTATAATCCCCACCTTTCTTTTGCACCAAAAGAACAGGAGAATTGTAAGGACTTCTACTAGGTTCCACCACACCCAAAGCCAACATTCTATCTAGTTCTTTGTGTAAGTGCTCCAACATAAAGGGAGACAAAGGATACTGTCTTTTTTTAAAAGGAGGCGAATCGCCGGTATCGATAACTGCTTTAAGTTTGTTCGTTCGTCCCAGCTTGTCCTCTGGTGACAACCCTTTATATAAAGATATAATCTGATCTTCCTGCTCCCTTTCATCAGGGGATAAATTAATACTCGACTTCTTGTCCGTAACCTTAAGAGAATCTTCTGTTAAAATATTTACTGATAGACCATATATTTTACTTGAAATCTTCCAAGAATTATTGCTAAAATCTACTATCAATGAAAATAATCTACAGAAGTCACTACCCAAAATCAAGTTACACCGCAAAGATGGTACTACTAAAACTTCTACTATTCTACATTCATTACCCAAATAAAATGGCAACTGACAAAATCCAGAAATTGATGTTTATTACCATCTGCAGTACGAATAGATTTTAATTCTGATTTAAAAATTTGCAAATTATATTTTTCAATTAGATACATGGCTGACTCACCCAAACAAGAGCGGTTAGCCCCACTATCTAACAAAGCTAATAAAGATTGATCATATAAAGTTACTTCTATATATGGTCTATTGTCAAAAGGCATACGAACAAAAAAAAGCGCAGCGTCAGATTTTTTAAAAAAATTTTTTACCATTAACTTCCAATCTTTCCAATCCTTTAAATCAGTTTTAGGACTAAAGTTGGGTTAGTTACTCACATAATTATTACTACATTGTTTTACAAAATTTTTTGACTGCACTTCAGGCTTATATATGAGGCGAAAAACTGTGTGAATCTCTAACAATTTTTTGACGACCCTGAGTGTTGTTACTAAAAAGAGAAAACTTGCGAAAATGGCCTCTAATTTTGACCTTAGTTTGAATTCGGCCGGATTCAAACTTATCAATTAGTTTTTTTGACTACAAGAAGGACAAGTAAATTTCGTACAATTGGGCTTGCCGCATTTATAACAAAATTTTTTTTTAGGCTCTTTACACACCATAAATGCATGTCCCTTTTTAGAACAATTCCAACAAATTTTATAAAGATTTTCTGATCTTTCATTATTTGCTAAAGGTTTTGGAACATTTTGATGGTCACGTCTAGTGGTTTGATTTATATCTACGTAAGCCAGGTCCGCTTCAAGAAATTCTAATTTTGCAGTATTAATTTTACTATTATACTGTGTGGCTTCGTCAAATCGTTTACATAAATTTACTAATTGAGATACCTCAGTAATATCATGTAACGCTAAAGCATTGACATATCTAGGTAATAAATTTCTTCTTAAGATTTTTAATTGATCTGCTTTAGAAGGTGGCTGAGATAATCTAGCAAAAAGATTTTGCATAATAGAGACAAAAATCGTTACTGATTCTTGTCGACCTTGAAAACGAGCTTTAATTTGATCAAGTAATGATTCATCATAAAACGGAGGTAAAAAATCTTTTTTTAAAGCTACTACAATATCATTCCATGAAAAAAAATTATCTCGATTAGCTCTATACCAAGTTAAGGCGGCACCTTGAAATAAGTCAAAACAAGAATTAAAAAGTTGATCTTCATTAACATTTCTGGAAATAGATAATTCGTTCACTCTTTCAAGAAAAGCTTTCACACTAGAGTTCCCATCAAATGTTAAACCCCATTTATAAACTGGGACCGCAATTGAGCTAGAATTACCCTGAATAAAGGAAGTGGAAGCGCCCATACTTGTAGCAGGAAGAGTGAAATTTAAACTTGTTCTATCATTAATTACTCGCGAGTTTAAATCAGCAGCTAACTCAAAACACGACGCAAAACTTTCATCTTTGAATTCAGTGGCCTTATCTTTTAGATCTTCAGGCTCTTCTGGTATTTCAAAAAGATTTATTCGATGGCTTAAAAAAATCAACCTACTTAAAATAGTTTTATACATTGAATCTGTTTTAGAAGCCTTAAAATCACAAATGAGGGATTTTAGTTCACTCAAAGTACTACTTATTGTTGCATATTCAATCGCGTAAACAAAATTAGGATTTTTAAGATCTGATAGTTTCTTCTTATAAAAAATGTCTTTAGCAATTGCCCTTTTCGAGGCTAGTGATTTTCGAGAAGCTCTAATACTCGACAAGGATAGAAAATAATCGATTTCTGATTCAGTTAAGCAATTTACAACTATTTCACCTTCCATGTTTAATTATACAAGGATTTACCAAAAACCAAATATTCAAATTTACCTATCTAAATTAATAAAATATCACTGTTCAAAATATAATTTAAAAAAATGCCAAATATTTGCAAACTAAATACCACAAATAACTATATAAAATATTTAGCTAAACAAAATCAATTACAACAAATAGTGAGCAACACCAGAGTCAATATTAGCGCAAAAAAAAATTAAATTTATTTTAAAACCTGACAGAATTTGAGCCAAAAAAAAAAACAAGCAAAAATGCAATAAAAATTTTTTTTTAAAGTGAAATTCGGTAAATTCCAAAATTACTCGGTCTCTGTCGGATTTCAATAAATAAATTGCGTAAAGGTTTTTATATAACGAATGTGAAAAACAATATGAATAAAAAAGTGACCGCAAATTTCCAAATTTCGTTGTCAAAACTTTAAAGTTAAGCATCCAAAAATATCGGTAACGACAGAATTTATCTAATTAAACTTAATTAAATAAAATTAAAAATGGCTAACTCACGTTGGGCGCCAAAATAATTATGTAACGTATGGGTGTTTTAACGAACATAATTTTACTAGGCAAACCTCTTAAAAGGGCCTAGGCACGACAGCTCCTTTTGCCGGCTCTGGCATGAGTTGACAGGCGGGGTTATTTTGACTAATTTAATTATTCATTCTTACGATAATTTAATGCATACAGTATACTTTTCAGAAGACACGTCTTATAACACGGAGCTTAAGTAAGATTTTTAAAAGGGCGCCATCCGCAATAAAAAAAAGAAATAAATGTGCTGCCGTGTTATAAGTCGGACTTTGCGGAAAATCCTTCTTCCGAAATTATTAACTGTACTTTACCAAAATAAAAAAAACTATTTAAACAACAAGTTACCAAATTTATTACAAAATAATTAAATTACACTAAGACAAATGTTCAAAATCAACGTAGCTGGTGAATTATTTAATAATTTAAAAATAATTAGCAATAATTAAAAGGAAAATTCTTGTGAAATAATTTGTAAAATTACGGTCACTAATATTAAATTATATGTACCTACCCTAATTGGCCAATAATTTAAACACTGTTAAGATAATGAATTACTCAAATTTTCGGATGAAATAAACTAATAAAAATTTTTAGACAATAAAAAAAATGGAAATTTCTCACCAAAACTCTTAATAGCTGCGCCACGTGGTGGAGAACCCACGACCTTTGTGGACGGCCGAAGGCTGCATCAGTTCTTTTAACGCCTACCTACTCCTCTCCCTCAATGGTTCTCGAACAGGATTTATGACGAATTGTATCCGGGATGACCTTATTTTCTCGGAACCAAAATTGAATTTAAGATGCAATTGGGATCGGAATTCTATCCAATATTTAATTTAGGCAAGCCTAAATATATAGTTGTGGTAGACAATAAAAAATTATCTAGCAACTAGTGGCTAGTTCTAAAGGCGGCTAGTTAGGCGTCTAGCTATAAAAACTTATCCAGAAATCCAAGTACTGAATTCAAAATGGATAAGACAAAATTATGATATGAAATTTTAGATTTCAATTTTAATAGTCTTTTTAAAAAAAGCTAGTTTGTAGACAAATAAAAGGCAAGGCAAAAGGACAAGTCGGTGTGATCTCGAAATCCAGTAATATAATATAAAAATTAAATACAAAAATTCACACTTAAATTTTGAACAAATTAATCTAAATAATCAATAATGTAATTACAAATTTTAGTGCATTACCTGACTGATGTAACTCTGGGAAAAACTAACAAATTACGTTTCAAGAGTTTGACCCGTCAAAATGGCTTCCGACTTGCACAAAGCTCTGAAGATAAAATGGCTTGCTAAACGTGAAACCAATACGTTTAGCAGAACAACAAGAATTCAAAAAAAGGTTCCCTTTTTTTGACATAGGATAGCCAAATCTCAACACAGGTTTGCTGGGCTGACGGCGCAAATAAAAACCCCAAAGTAAACGTATGTCTTAAATGATTTTTATTGAAAAGAAAAACTATTGCTTAAATATATACTAGAGCAATTTAATTAACTCAATTAATTATAAGCTATATAAATAATATAATTCAACAAACCAAAATTAACAGAAAAATAACTAGAGAAAATAAGTTTTAATCTTTATGTTATCTTCCCAATTGAACGATAATAATATTAAATATCAAATCCCCTTGTAATTATTATGATCAACGACATACACGCAATTATTCGCCAACGAAGTAAGCAATATTCAGTGTACGACAAGAACGCATTTTTAAATCTGCCTCGAGAGGAACAAGGAAAGCCAAAAACTAGTCTACACACGCGGTGAACAACGTGTCGCCTATTGGCTGCCAAATTTATACAAATACGAGGGAGATTCGTAGGTATCCAAAAAAAACTATATAAATGATGAAATGTAAGAATTCATGCATCCTTAGCGTCAAATAAATACTGAAATATAGTGATATAACAACTTAAATATACACAATAATTATAATTAGCCTATTTACGTCCAACCGCAAGCTTAACTGAATCTAGAAAAATTTAATACGCGCAATATAGGTCTGTAAACAATAAAATATTTAAATTATTAAATACTAAATATGTTTACTTAAAAAAAATATAGATTTACTAACATGATAATTAGTCTAACCGTAACGCACGACAGTACACCGTTACAATTCTTAAAAAAAATTACTAAAGTCCTGCGACCATCGCTATTTATAAACCTAACTTATCGAAAACATAGTCTTAAAAGACACTCTATAAGGGCTTTAAGCTACCCTAAAAATAATTATTTAATTCAGCCCTTAAGAGCTAGTTATTCTTAATAAAATTTATTAAAACCGTGCGACCACCCCTATTTATAAACCAAACTCAACAAAAATTTAGTCCTGAGAGACACTTTACAAGGACTTTAAATGACCGTAAAAATTATTATTTAAATCAGCCCTTAAGGGCTATTTTAGTCTTAGATATTTTTAATAAAACCGTGCGACCACCGCTATTTATAAATCAAACTCAACAAAAATATAGTCCAGAGAAACATTTTACAAGAGCTTTATGCTACCATAAAAATTATTATTTAATTCAGCCCTAAATAGCTACTTTACTCTTAAAGATTTTTACTAAAGCACTGCGTCCACCGTTATTTATAAATCAAACACAACAAAAATATAGTCCTGAGTGACATTTTACAAGAGTTTTATGCTACCATAAAAAATATTATTTAATTCAGCCCTAAAGGGTTACTTTAGTCTTCAAAGTTTTCAAAATTTCAAAAATATAGTTCTGAGTGACAATTTACAAGAGCTTTATGCTACTGTAAAAGCTATTATTTAATTCAGCCATAAAGGGCTACTTTACTCTTAAACATTTTTACTAAAACAGTGCAGCCACCGTTATTTATAAATCAATCACAACGAAAATAGAGTCCTGAGAGACAATTTACAAGAGCTTTAAGCTAGAGACATTCTACAAGAGCTTTATGGTACCACAAAAATTATTAATTAATTCGGTCCTAAAGGGTTAATTTACTCTTCAAAATTTTTACTAAAACAGTGCGACCACCGTTATTTATAAATCAAACACAACGAAAATACAATTCTGAATGACAATTTACAAGAGCTTTAAGCTACCATGAAAACTATTATTTAAATCAGCCCTAAAGGGCTACTTAATTCTTAAAGATGTTTATTAAAACGGTGCGACCACCGTTATTTATAACTCAAACTCAACCAAAATATAGTCCTGAGAGACATTTTACAAGAGCTTTATGCTACCATAAAAATTATAATAAAGATATTTACTAAAACCGTGCGAGCACCGTTATTTATAAATCAAACACAGCAAAAATATAGTTTTGAGAGACAATTTAAAAGAGCTTTTAGCTACTGTAAAAAGAATTGTTTAATTCGACCCTTAAGGGATACTTTACTCTTAAATAAATATCACTTAAACCCTGCGACCAGCGCTATTTATGAATAAAACTCAACGAAAGTATACTCCTGTTTTAATTAAACTATGCTCTGATGGATCTAATTAGGTAAATATTTTATCTTTTTATACTACCGAGCATAAATTAATTTTTTTAGAGAGCAAACGTATTTTCCGCCCTCTATAAAACTGGAAAAAGGCGTAACAAACTTTTACTCCCTAGGAACAAAAAGTAAGGATACTTAATATCATAAATCATAGCTTTGGTGCTTTCAACTAAATCACTCTTTAGACTGATTTAAATAATTATTTTTACAGTAACTTAAAGCCCTTGTAAAGCGTCTCTCAGGAATATATTTTCGCTAAGATTGATTTATAAATACCGGTGCGTGGTCGCACGGTTTTAGTAATTTTCGTTGAGAGTAAAATAGCCCTTAAGGGCTGAATTAAGTAAGTATTTTTATGGTAGCATAAAGCACTTTTAAAGTTTCTCTCAGGCCTATATTTTCGTTGAGTTTGGTTTATAAATAGCGGTTGTCGCATGATTTTAGTAAAACATTTTAAAAGTAAACTAGCCCTTAAGGGCTGAATGAGGCAATATTTCTTATGGTAGCATAAAGTTCTATTAAAATGTCTAGCAGGACAATATTTTTGTTAAGTTTGAGTTATAAATAACGGTGGTCGCACGGTTTTAGTAAAAATCTTTAAGAGTGAAGTAGCCCTTTCGAGCTGAATTAAATAATTTTTTTTTGGCAGCATAAAGCTCCTGCAAATTGTCATTTAGGACTATATTTTCGTTGTGTTTGATTTATAAATAACGGTGGTCGCACTGTTTTAGTAAAAATGTTTAAGAGTAAAGTAGCCCTTTAAGACAGAATTAAATAATAATTTATATGGTAGCATAAAGCTCTTGTAAAATGACTCTCAAGACAATATTTTTGTTGTGTTTAATTTATAAATAACGGTGGTTGCACCGTTTTAGTAAAAATGTTTAAGGGTAAAGTAGCCTTTTACAGCTGAATTAAATAATAATTTTTGTGGTAGCATAAAGCTCTTGTAAAATGCCTCTCAGGAATATATTTTCGTTGTGTTTGATTTATAAATAACGGTGGTCGCACTGTTTTAGTAAAAATGTTTAAAAGTAAAGTAGCCCTTTAGGGCTGAATTAAATAATAATTTTTGTGGTAGCATAAATCTCTTGTAAAATGTCTCTCAGGACTATATTTTCGTTTCGTTTGATTTATAAATAACGGTGGTCGCACTGTTTTAGTAAAAAATTTAAAGAGTAAAGTAGCCCTTTAGGGCTGAATTAAATAATAATTTTTGAGGTAGCATAAAGCTCTTGTAAAATGCCTCTCAGGACTATATTTTCGTTGTATTTGATTTATAAATAACGGTGGTTATTTTTTATTTTAGTAAAAATGCTTAAGAGTAAAGTAGTCCTTTAGGGCTGAATTAAATAATAATTTTTGCCGTAACATAAAGCTCTTGTAAAATGTCTCTCAGGAGTATATTTTCGTTTGATTTATAAATAACGGTGGTCGCACTGTTTTAGTAAAAATGTTTCAGAGTAAAGTAGCCCTTTGGGGTATTTTCGTTGTGTTTGATTTATAAAAAACGGTGGTCGCACTGTTTAAGTAAAAATTTTGAAGAGTAAAGTAGTCCTTTAGAGCTGAACTAAATAATAATTTTTATGGAAGCAAAAAGCTCTTGTAAAATGCCTCTTAGGACTATATTTGATTTATAAATAACGGTGGTCGCAGTGTTTTAGTAAAAATGCTTAAGAGTAAAGTAGTCCTTTAGGGCTGAATTAAATAATAATTTTTGTGGTAGCATAAAGCTCTTGTACAATGCCTCTCAGGTTTATATTTTCGTTCTGTTTGATATATAAATAACGATGGTCACACTGTTTTAGTAAAAATGTTTAAGAGTAAAGTAGCCCTTTAGTGATGAATTAAATAAAAATTGTTGTGGTAGCATAAAGCTCTTGTAAAATGTCTCTCAGGACTATATTTTCGTTGTTTTTGATTTATAAATAACGGTGGTGGCACTGTTTTAGTTAAAATGTTTAAGAGTAAAGTAACCCTTTAGGGCTGAATTAAATAACCATTTTTGTGGTAGCATAAAGCTTTTGTAAATTGTCTCTCAGGACTATAATTTTCGTTGTGTTTGATTTATAAATAACGGTGGTCGCACTGTTTTATAAAAAATGTTTACGAGTAAAGTAGCCCTTTAGAGCTGAATTAAATAATAATTTTTGTGGTAGCATGAAGCTTGTGTAAAATGTCTCTCAGGACTATATTTTCGTTGTATTTGATATATGAATAACGGTGGTCACACTGTTTCAAGAAAATTGTTTAAGAGTAAAGTAGCCCTTTAGAGCTGAATTAAATAATAATTTTTGTGGTAACATAAAGCTCTTGTAAAATGTCTTTCAGGACTATATCTTCGTTGTGTTTGATTTATAAATAAAGTTGGTAAAAATCTTTAAGAGTATAGTAGTTTTTTGACGCTGAATTAAATAATATTTTTTTATGGTAGCATAAAGCTCTTGTAAAATATGATTTGTTTACTTTGAGTTATAAATAACGGTGGTCGAACGGTTTTAGTAAAAATCTTTAACAGTAAAGTAACTAGTTTTAGTAAATTTTGCTGCCCCTTAAGGGATGAATTAAAAATTTGTTTTGTTTGTATACTACTAGTGAAGCTAATTACACGTTTAAAATTTGGTAAAGTTTTTTCAATAAATTACGTTGGTAGCACGTTTTTTAATCTGGTCTGCAAATTAATTAAAATTAAAAAATTCATTACCGATTTAGGGAAACCGCAACAAATTTTTCATTCACAAACATCAAATCTAGACAATGTTGTTAAAGGTAGTTTTATAGTTACTTTCAAAATAGCAAAAACATAGAAGCCATGTTCTTAGGGAGAGTTTGTTAAAGAGTGCCTAGTAGATGTTACAGAACTTTTGTGCACAAAAAAGAAGAAAGAGTTTAAGAAAGTATCGCGACGTACTGTTGTTCCACATATAGATATAATGGCTAGTGATATCAAAAAAACATTGACTGATAGAATGGTTGGTTTTTAAGTATTTTCGATTGCTTAGGATGAGTGTACCGATTTATCGGACACAGCCCAGTTAGCTATTTTTAGACGAGGTGTTGACGAAGAATTTGTAGTAACAGGGGAATTACTGACTTTACGACCACTACAAGGGAACGCTACTGGAAAAGATATTGTTGCCGAGGTGCAAAGTACTTGTTGTTAAAGTAGTGAGCAATATGGTTTACAGTGGTGAAAATTAGTTGGAGTGTGCACAGATGGTGCGTCTTCAATGGTCGGTTCACGAAAAGGTTTTGTCGCAATTCTGAACAAAAGAGCAACCACTATGAATGTGCAAAAATGTGATGATTCTTCATTGCATTATTCACCAACAGAATTCGACAGAAGAAAGTTATGGATGTGGTAGTAAGTACCATCAATTTCATTCGAACCCGCGGTCTTAATCATCGCCAGTTTAAAACATTTTTTGGATGAACTCTCTTCAGAACACGATGATGTGACATATTATAGCGAACTAAGGTGGCTACGCAAAGGTAAAATGCTAAAAAGATTTTATGAACTTAGAAAAGACATAGCTGATTTTATGAAAATCAAAGAGAAAACATTGCCTCAAATGTGTGATCCAACATGGCTTTGTGACTTGGCATTCCTGGTAGACATCACAGGACACTTAAACGACCTGAACTTGAAGCTTCAAAAACAAGGGCAATTGGTAAATCAGCTGTACAGTCATCTTAAAGCTTTTCAAAACAAAATTCGCTTGTGGGAAACACAAATGAGAAGTAAAAACTGTTTTCATTTTTTAACAATTTCCAGTCATGAAAACATTGAATACGGTCCCTATGCTGCAGAACTGAAACTACTGTCAGAGAAATTCACTGATCGGTTTTCCGATTTCAAGAATATGGATAACACTTTCAGTATATTTGCAAATCCTTGAAGATTCATATTTGAAGTCTAAATTTGATGATGCGGAACTAAGCGAATTTTACAGAATATACCTTTCCATAGAAAAGTATCCTCAGCTGAGAGTTTTCGCACGAAAAATAATTTGTATATTCGGTAGCACGTATACATGTGAGCAGCTTTTTTCAATCATGAAAATTAATAAAAATAAGCATGGCACTCGGCGTACAGATGTTAATTTAGAAAACACTGCGCCTATGTACGTGATATTGAGCCCAATATTGATCATGTTGTTTCTCAGCTTCAAACTCAAGTCTCTCATTAATTTTCATTTGTTTTTTATAATCTGTTTTTGTTAATTTGTTTTTTATATGTTTGATTATGATATTATAATTATATTTATAATATAATAATATTATAATTATTATTATATTATAATTAATAAATAAAAAAGTATGAATTTTTATCGCTTTTTTATTCGCTACTACCTACTTATTTCTTACCTACGACCCGCGACCTGATTAAATCCAAAATTACGCCCTCAGCTAAGCAAAAGTTGCCCATACCTGGTGTAACTTATAAACCTTGAGTTATGTCACTAGCCATTCCCACGAACTGCTGATGAAGCGAATCCGATGCCTTTAGCAGTCAGTTAGAAGCATCCATTTTTATCATTTATAATTTTGTACGTTTAATATAGACATTTTTGTAAAATAAAGCTTTTTAAAAGCGATTATGCCGCATCCGAAATCTCAATAATATGTAGAAGCTACGATTTTTTGTAAAGTCTATTGAGAAAAAATAAACAATTAAATATTTTATTGAAAAAAATAAACAATTAAATCAATGTGCTCAATTACATTTTCTCATAAATCAGTAAACTTGGAAATTATATAAAAAATTATCATACTTATACACAACCCCAAGTAAGAAAATAAACATTTATTTTAAAAACTAAAGTAAAAAAATGTATTTTGAATTTTTGTTTAGTGTTTTCAATGGTTAATAATTTGCTCATACGTATTACCGGAACTAAAGTTAGGAGAGTTAGTAGAGATCGTAATCTTATGATTGTATAAGTTAATAGGGATAACTTAATTAAGCAGCTGCTTTAGCTTTTACTGAATAACAAATATTTGAATTTCCATATAAGATAACAGCAAAAAAATGCATACTTAACTTAAAAAATCGTCAGAAATGTTTCTATAACTCGTTTGATTAAACTATTTTGGTAGTACCTTATAGAATGATATGACTTGTTTTCATAGGCATGAAAAATGATGAACTTCAGTATTTTGCAGGGTTTTACCTTTACATTCCGGTTATCAACCACTTTTTTTTATTTTATAAAATAAAAGTAGTTGCCATATGAAAGCGCAGATATGTGGAATTATAATTTGTTAATAAGTCAATTTTTCAATATTTCAATAAATATATTCGCGCCAAAGAGTCCGGCAACATAGAGCTTGTAACGTCAGAAGTTCTAATGCTTTGGCAACGGAGAAAATGGGAAACGACATTCTCCCGAGCTTCGAAATTATTTCGCAACTTTGAGTGTTAACCTCATTTTAAAGTTTTTTCATAAATTTATTTTTACGTCTGTTTATAAAACGATGGAAAGGAAGGTGGACAAGAGAAGTAAGAGTTGTTTTGGAGGATATTGCAAAAATACATCGGAACATAGGCAAACCCGCCAGAAAAAATGTTATGTTCATTCCTAGGGAAGGTGACAAAAGGAAGTCGTGATTTGAAACAATTAAAGGAGACTTCTATCTCTCTCTCATTTCGTTGCAGATGTTGAGGAATATTTAAAAGAGGAGAGAATTGAAACTGCCAGAATCACATAAAACATATATGGGGTTATGTGGGCAAAAATCGAAAATGCCCGGAAATCTTTTAAATTACTTGGAGTACTGCCCTATATAAGAATTACTTTAACTTATATTTGTATATTTAAATGTACAGTACTAGTTTTTGCTTAAGCTGTGTCTCCCTCATATTTTCTCCATTTTTATCCCCCATATTTTGTAATTTTAAAATAAAAAGGCAAATGCCCAGCTTGCCCGACTCCCCCTAAATCGGGCCACGCCTATGACCGTCGCGTGAACTCCATTTATAAGATAACGGGGTAATTTAAAATAACTTAATATTTACTTGATCAGATTTTGGTAACGGGCTTTTTAAAGAACCTAACCACCAGATGTGAATAATTAAACCCTAATATTAAAAAATAAATAGTTTATATTAAAAAAACAAAAATAGGAAGAGTTTTTGGTGTAACAGATTACTTATTAATTATCTAATGAATCATTATAATAAATATACCAAATATGATATAAGCATGGTATTTTTTAAGTTGTGAATTATTGCAAGTAAGAAATCAGAGCTTCTTAAATGCGAATTACAAATGGACTATGCAACTTCTCTAAATATTTTTGTCTAAAGAGGATGGTATCTAATTGGTAAAAATACTAGCAAAATCTTGACCAGGTCGCTAAAATGAAAAAAATAGTTTAAAAATTATGACAACATGTGTCTTAAAATCTGATGATAGGATCAAGTGGTTGCATGACACATTTTGATTCGAAAGTCGAGAACTGCAAAATCAAAAAAATATAAAAATTCACCGAAAGCTATTTCTCTAAGAAGTTACGCCTCTTAAAATTTTCCGATGTTCTCATATCATTCTGGTTCTATCCGCATTTTGTTCCTGTGGGCTTTCTTGCTTCTCTCGCTCTCTTATTTTCATAGATCCTAAATATCACATCCTTAATTTATTACTTCCCTCGTTTAAGGGAAGTAATAGTAATAATCGTGAAAAAATCACCCTCAGAGATTTTTTCAGATCTTTTCGTTTCAGGGTTCCTAGATGCCTAAAAACACGTTTTCTCAATTCCGTCGGTCTGCCTATCTGTCTGTCGGTCTGTCTGTTCGCGGCATAGCTAAAATTATTATTATTCGATTAACTTGAAATTTTGGTCAACAATTAAGGATCATATGGGGATGACATGGTTATATTTTGGTAAAACCCCAATATTCCAAAACAAAACGGCGGCCTAGGGAAATGCTAAAAAAAATTATTACTAAAAATCTACTTATCGAATTTATCTCAAATTTTGCACAAAAATCAAGTATTATGTAGAAATCAACTGATCAAATTTTGGTACGAAGCAAGGTGGCGGAAAAAAATGGCGGCTTAGTAAAACATTAAAAAATTCAGCCTGAAAAACTACCTAAGGGCCTGATTTCAAATTGTGGTCTACAGATGAACTAGTAAAACTGTAGAACTAGTTCAAAATGGCGGCTAAATAAAATATTTATAATCGTGAAAAAGTCGCCCAAGTTTTAGATACCAAAAAATATGTTTTATCAATTCCGCTGGTCCGTCTGTCTGTCAGTTCATGGAATAGTTTAAAAATTACTTACGCGATTGACTTCAAATTTAGGGATCATATGGGCACGACCTGGTAACTTTTGGTAAAAATTCAATATGGCAAAACAAAATGGTGGCCTAGTGAAATGTTAAAAAAATTATTACTAAAACACTACTTAACAAATTTACCTCAAATTTCGCACAACGTATTATATAGGAATCAATTCAATTCAGCCCGAAAAACTACTTAATGGACTGATTTCAAAATGTGTGCCAAAAATAATTGTGCTATAAAGATGGCGGAATAAAATGGCGGCTAAATAAAATATTTTTAATCCTGAAAAAATTACTCTTTCAGGCTTCAAATATCTTCACGTTTTATCGA
The DNA here is from genome assembly GCA_030620095.1 of Kuschelorhynchus macadamiae. NCBI lineage: Eukaryota > Metazoa > Arthropoda > Insecta > Coleoptera > Curculionidae > Kuschelorhynchus > Kuschelorhynchus macadamiae. The sequence continues at coordinate 650,226 of JAUTXW010004464.1, read as the reverse complement.
CCCTAGAAGCCAAAAAATGTTTTATCAATTCAGTCGGTCCGTCTGTCAGTTTGTCTGTCTGTCACCGCATAGCTTAAAAACTACTTACCCGATTGACTTCAAATTTCGGTCAAAAATTAAGGGTCATATGAGAATGACAGTGTAACATTTTGGTAAAACGAAACTGGTACGAATTCAACATGATGTAACAAAATGGCGGTGTGTGTTAATATAAAAACTACTATTTTAAATTTTGCCCAAAAATCAATGGCGACGAATAAAAATGTTTTAAAAGACAGTATATATGTGTTACTAAGTGACTACGTACTGAACTAAATTGGGTCACACTTCACTATTCCTAATGAAAGGAAAGATTCATAACAAGGAAAATCCCTGGTAAAGGAAATTTACCGAGTTTTTTATGTTTTATTTTTGGAAACATTTATACTTGAAAGGTTAACAATGCAAATGGTTAAAAAGTTTTTTTGTGAATTTAACAATTACTTAAATATTACTGAGTAAGTGGCACACCAAACACAATGTGATTCTGTTCGAATTCTAAAGCTAATTCTATGAAACCACACATTATTATCGAAAATAATTTTGGAGCAAATTTTAAATAGGCTGATTAGAATCAATAGGAAAGAAATCCTTAACAGTAAAATGGAAATATTTAACACAAAATTACATACTTTATTCGAAGAAGCATTTACTAAAAAGTAAAAATAATTGACCCAGTAGTTAAATTTTATATCTTCGAAACTTCTACTATAATAACACTTTATAAATAGAGTCTATCTTTATAATTTTTATATTTTTTTTTACATTATTTGTAATTTAAGATAAAAATATTCATATATTCAGGCCATTTTGTATTATTATTGAATTGAAATACTTACCGGAATATTTATTTTCGTAATTACGAGCCTCGTGGCCAATAATATCTTTCAACGTTTTCATTACAGTATGCGTTACATTTGCACCTGTAAACGTCACTCCTCCTGGTTCATAAAACTTCTGTGCCATAATGTTTAAAGACATAAGAGAACCAGTTGATATGCTGCTGGTTGGCTGAGCAAAACTCAGTACGAATGATCTGTTTTTGTGAAGTATAATGAAATCCAGATCAGTATGCCAGATATATTCTACAAAATGATAAACCCAAATAGAAATATGCAAAAGTACAATCTAAGAATAAACATAAACAATTACAACAAAAAACGCAAAACCGTGGCAGTAATAGTATAGTAACGAAAATCGTAATATGCGTTCTTAGATTATTTAAGCATGATAGGCGGGAAAAATTCCCGATTTTAAATATTCCTAGAAGAATTATCAGTGCTATTTTACAGGTCTATATTTCAAAACAAATTACTGGATTTTGAAGAACTTTTAAAGCTTGGTTTTATGTTTTGATTTATTTTGCATCTTTGCTTATTACACGGAGTGGTAAAAAGCAACATGTTCTAAAGTTCCCACTCCAATTCATTATGAATCTTCTTTAGCATTTCATGTCATTTTTATAATTTATTTCATAAATACTCTATGATCATCAATAATAGAGATCTTTTTAAAAATATTGCTACTTTTAAACACAAGGTAAATAACAGAGCCGGATGCTATCCAACTTAGCGACGCCACTGAGTAAATCTATTTACTAAACATTTGCAAAACAACAAAAAGGAGAAAAATATTAGCCAAAAATTACTACTTACTCCCTGAAAACATGTGTTTAAAAACAATTCCAGCTAACCAAATTGTATGCAGAAAACTTAAATCTATATTTTTACTTGCGAATACCACAACATTGTAGGCCCGCAAAAGAATAATAAAATATTTCCAAGCCCAATGATTTCCCAAATCGAAGTTAAGAAAACGTCAATATTATATTTATTATGAAAGTCATAACACATGTTATTATTTATACATGGAATAAAAAACTTACTGTAATATTTACTCTAAAATAGCTTTTACCAGCGCCTTCCTACGCGTAGATGATGAGGTAATATAAATATTGTGTTTTAAAAAGCCAAGTTTGTCAATAAAGCCATTATTAAATCGTATAAAATAAATAAAAACTTTGCTAATATTACGATATATTAGAAAATGCTAGACAGACGGCGCACAGTATACGGTTTGGCCAATACAGATGGACAAAAGTCGAAAGAGGAACCATCTTAATACCATATTTTTTATATTTTATCTTAATCCTTAAGATCCCCCTAAACACCTTATCAAAAGCAATATGCTTCGGACCGCCGCCTACTTAGTCAAAAAATAAACAAAACAGCGTGTTTGTAACCATGTTCAATGATGACGCACTCAGTATCACTGTCAATATAAGAGTATTTTAATGCGTGGTGTGTTTTTGTTAAAGTCTAAGTTTATTTGATGATGGATCCTTTACTTAGAGGTATGTAGCTAAAAAACAAAAATGTTTTTTTCTTTTCATGATATAATGATAGAGTTATGTTAAACGCTTTTAAATTGTACAATTTAGTGTTTTTAGGGTTTATATTTTAAAAAGAGTAATATTCATAAGTATGTACTTTTTTGTCATGCGTGGTCACGCTGTGATACGGCGTTTAAAATCTACTTTATTTCGTATAAATTAGCATATTTAATTTTTCTATTGACAGGTACTGTACACGTCTTCAGAGCAAAATTACTTTTCGACTTTTGGCATTCTGCACCTTCAACAAATCGTCTCCCAAAAGTAATTGATTTTATTAAATCATTCTTCGCTAGTCGAAACCGCAACGAAGCACAAGAAAATAATTTAAGAGCTTTGGCAAAAAAGGAGTGCGAAAAAATTGGAATTAAATGCAGTCGAAAGCAAATAAAATTAGACCTATTTCGTAATGATTATACAAATTTGCTCGAAGAGGAGGTAGTATTTAAAAGGATTTTAGTGAATCATGGTTCAAGAAAAATAACTGCTAGTACCACGGTTGGTAGACCACAAAAGACCTTTGACAGGAGTTCAGAGAAAACAAAAAACGAAGGGCTCAAGAACTATTAGAACATTACAATCATCAGCAATTATCTTTTGCCGCAGAGTTAAGTGTTCGTGCAACTGGCAAACGTGATGCTGCTAATTTAATAAAAGAAGCGGCTACACAATCTCCAAGACGCGCAACGACCTATAAAAACTCTCAAGAATGTCATTCAACGAAACAAGGACAGCGACAGTATACCGCTCAAGAAGCGTTAGCTTTGTTTGTGGCCAATCATTTTTCCATACAACAGTACAAGAACATACAACAGGAAGCGAAATAAAAAACTTATATTCTTCTTACGATCAATTATTAAACGTAAAGGAAAACTGTTATCCACCAGTTAGATAACAATTACCGATATTTCGGCTGAAGTAAATCTATAAGCACTGTTAAACCACACTGCCACTAGAATTTGTAATAACATTTTGGAAGAAACATTTTTAAGGCCAGATCTTACCGTGAAGAATGATCTTCAGCCTGCTTTAACTTTAATTTATAAATAGGGCTGCGGTGGCTCTTATGGTCATAGCTTATATAAGCAAAATTTTGAAACTGTGGGCAATACAGATGAATATACGTTTTTGTTATCTTTAGTTCCGTTGTTACGAATGATACTAACAGAAAGTTAATATGGCAAAACCCACGCCCATCTTCACTAAGATTTTGTCGCATTATTAAATATTTCTACAAAAAGGAAACCGAGCAATTAATTAAAGAGGAATACAACAAGGTTCAAAAACAAATCGATGAAACTGTTCCAACTAATATACATATTAAAGACGAAAATATAAGTGTTAGTCAGCATTTATTATTGTTCATGATGTACGGAAAAGTGTGTAATGTGCTCTCGGAAAACAAATTCACACAAAAGTGTTTTTTATGCAAGATAACAGCAAAAAACATGAACTCTATTTTAAATTGAACTTAAAGAAAATATTTATCGGTTCGGTATTTCGAGTTTGCATGCTTACACACGAACCATGGAATGTCTTTTGAATATATTTTACCGCTTAGATAGATGTGAGTGGCAAATTAGGTGGAAAGATAATTAAGAAATTGTAAGAAAGAGAAAAGATTACATAAAAAATAAATTTATGGAGGTGGGCCTAATAATAGACAAATAAAACCAGGATTTGTCGTCGTTTTTTTGCCGACTATCCTTCTACAGCTTGCATCACTGGCATTGTTGAACATTTAATTTATCGGCTTAATACAATTTTGAAAGTTTTTGCATCACGATACTAAAATAGTGTACATTAGTTTTTACCCATGATATAACATGTCTGTAACTCTGCATAGGGTAAAGTCGGGTATATTGTAATGGTTGCTAAATTGTACCACTTCAATATGTATTAAACTGTTAGCTTTTAACGCCATCTATTTAGCTTGCTTGACATCTCATAGCGCCAAAACATTAACTGATCAACGATCGCGAACGTCAGTAAACGGTTTAAGGTTGGTTAATGGTTTCGGGTATTTCGGAAAAACGTGTTTACGCAGTAAGTTTTCAATACTCTACACTAAGCCTTTGTGTCCAGATAATCACTCTTTAGTAGTTGGAGTTGAATTTTTGTCATTTATTGGTGATTTTGCTAGTTATTCGGTGATTTAAATTTATCCTAACTACTTTTTACAGAGAAATATTTTTCGTCAATTATACCGGTTCGCTAATTTGTACCACCACATGGTTTGTTAATTTGTACCGGTACAATTTACCAAACTCGTATTTTTTTTCAGTCATGCCTCGCAAGGGCATCAAATATTGCCAGTGATCAGAGGATGACATTAAAACATGTTGACATATTGTAGTGCTATTTCTATAGAATATTTTTTTCTAAAACCAGCTTGAAATTGACTCAACATTTTGTTTTTACTCAAAAATTTTGAGAATTATTTATACACTACATTTTTCATCAAATTTTCCATATCACATAAAACATTAATAAGTCTCATTTCGTTCCATTTTTCGTGTTTTTGATTTTTAGTACGGTGTTACAACTGCACACTTAAGTTTTTCTGGAAACTGACCATTCTTCAGATAAAAATACAAAATGTAGTACATAATATCTTTCTTCTAAGCGTCTTTCATTAATTTACATGTTAAAACTTCAATACGTTAAATTCATATAATGTCTTCTTTAAATGATTTAAAATCATTTCGGTGATTTCATATTTTGTACTAGGTTTTATTAAAGTTTTTAAAGTATTCCAAATTTTTTGCTATTATTTTTACTGCTGTCAATTTGATATTTCGTTTTAAATTTTATTTCCTTAACTTCTTTATATACTGGACAATTTTGATCGAATGGAGCGTGATTAATAGATTCTTCAGTATAATGTTATCAAGGGGTAAACCGCTGGAGAATTTTGGTGTACAAGCGCCGCGCCGGAAATTAGTAAGGAGTTAAAGAAATTGGTTAGGAATTTAGGGAAAATAGTCGAGGAATAAGTATCGGAATTAGCGGAATTAGTTGGGAATTAGAGGAATTAGTGGGCGGAAATTAGAGGAATTTGTTGAGGAATTAGAGGAATTAGGGACGCATTATGATCTTCGTTATCAAATTTCATGGAAATTACTTGTACAATTGTAGCATCTAAGTATATCCATATGTTCAAATACCGAACATACGAGAATCCTACAAACAGCATACCTTTCTCCCTATTTTTTTTTAAATTCACATCCTACATCTAGTATAACCTTACATTTTATCTTCATTTTCTTCATAAAAAAATAAGTTTTAATTTAAAATTTGCCAAAAACATTTTTTCCATTATGTTTGTTTTTAAATTAACTTCATCCATTCTATCTTCTATACCAATTATTTTCCAACAGTGTTTTTAGCTTCTGCAATTACACATTTTTTCTAAATTTGTTTTTGATTTCAGCTTTTATTTTTTGAAATTTTTTCTTGGTATTACTTTCAATTTTAAAAGATAGTTTTCTTTTAATTGACTAATTTTTGTTATATCTACTTTTAAATTGGTTGGATTGATACATTTTGCTAAGTCATTTCTAGTAATTTTGTTTTCTTAAACACAATCTGGTTAAATAGTTAAAATATTCTTTACAGACACCTTATCCGCTTTAAAAGTATTCGCTACTACTTCACTAGGATAGTTTGTTACCTTAGCTTCGTTGCCCTTCCTTACAATATCACTAAAATTTATTTTTGAACTGGATTTGATATTATTTAAACTTTCTGGAGTTATTACAAGTTTTGCTATCAATAATTAAATGTTTTCATATAGTAGTTCCTCAATAATAAGATTGTTTGCATTAAATAATAATTCATCCTGTCCCTTAATTATTTCCAGACGTAGAGTATTTTTCTGAACTTCCCCTTCATTTTTTGTTAAATTGTTAGTGCTATTATGATTTCAGTCATCCAAAAATTTAAGTAAAAAACTGCATTTTTTGCCTTTTAATGAGTCTTCAACTGTTAAACTATTGTTTTTTATTATCATTTCTTTCTTAATTGGCCCATAGACAAGCCTCCAAAATAGTTATACAGTTGAAAGGGCTTTTTTCGTTATTTAAATCTGACTAAAAATTTACTAATGTAACCGCAAGAAAACGTTTTTTTTTTTAAATAGTACAGCTGTTACCGTTGAGATGGAAGAAGATATTTTAGATTTGGTAGCTGAAGATTCAAATATTAGTGTCAGAAAAATATCTCAACAAGTACTGTGTTCAAAGACTTCAGTACACAGAGTACTTCAAGAGCAATTACTCTATCTCTTCCATATTCAAAAGTTACATGCCATGACACCTGAAGATTATCTTCCACGAATGGAATATGCCAGCTGGTTTTAACAGAAGCAATGGGAAAATCTTAGATTTATCATGAGGCAACATTTACTAGGGACGGGGTTATAAATTCCCATAACATGCATATTTCGGCCGAAGAAAATCCTTACGCCATAATTCAGAATAAACATCAAAATAAGTTTTCAATTAATCGGACCATTTGTACTTGAAAATAGATTGGACGGTGCAGGTTATTTGCAGTTTCTTCAAGACAATCTAGACGATCTACTGGAATAAGTACCTTTGGACACCCGACTGAATATGGGGTATATACATGACGGGGCTCCTCCCCATTTTAGTGTAACTGTAAGGGAACATTTAAACACCAAATTTTCTAATCAGTAGATAGGTAAAGGTGACCCATTTGCATGGCCACCTCGGTCTCCTGACCTCAATCCCTTACATTTTTTTATGCAGTCATCTGAACGGTCTTGTGTACTCTACTCCTGTTGAAACCAGAGAAGAGTTACTAGAAAGAATTATTAGCCATAGTAGGACAATAAGAAATATTCATACGGTATTATTTGAAGTTCAAACGGCAAACCTTGATAAATCAAGAAAATGTATAGCTGTACGGGGAGCATACATTGAAAATGTCTCAGATTGAAATTATTTTTTACCTCTCGATATTAACTTTGGTTTAATTAATGATATTTTTGGATAACACTTTGTATTAAAAAAAATAAATATAAGAGAACATTTCTTTAAAGAAGCTCTCATTTATAAACTATTGAGCTGAAAATTAAAAAATAATTTAACTTACTTTACATTAACACAAAACTTATAAAGATTTGAATATTTTCTTAAAAATTTAAGGCGTGAGACAACATCTCAGTTGAAATAAAGCCTCAAGCTTTTAAGTAAATAAAAGATTGAGGTTTTATTTCCAGTGTAGTGTCGTCCCACGCCTCAAGCTCGAGGATTTTGTATTTATGTACCTAAGTTAAGTTATTTTTGAATTTTCAGTTCAATAGTTTGTAAATGAAAGATTTTTAGTGGTTCAAATGTTTTTTAGATTTATTTTATTGTGTGCTTTTTAGCATTATTTGTTATTTAAGCCGTATAGGAAATTCACGATTGAACACTATAATTTTGTAAACTCATCGGGTTTATGTATGTATGCCAAATGTCAGTTAATTCCGACAACGAAAAAAGTTTTGTATTAGCATTATTTTTACGAACCCAGACAATCACGAGTTGACACTATAATATTGTATTGTCATCGGGTTTATGTAAGAATACTGAATTTCAATCAATTCCGATAACGGGAATTGTTGTTTACGTTTATGTTTTTTATACACCCTGTATAAGCTATTCGTGATTAAACACCATAAAATTGTATTGGCTTCAGATTTATTAATTTATAACAAATTTTAGTCAATTCCGTTAACGGGAAATGCTTCAAAAGTTACTTGCAAGATTTGACAAAATATACTAACTAACATACAAGTGAAGTTAAACAAAAGCTTTTAATAAATCGTTGAGAAATAAAGTTTATGTTTCTTTGCGACGGACGCGTCAACTTCAATTGTTTCTTTTTTGAGAGACGCCTACTTTATAAAAAAGGATAAAACTCCGAAAATCCTATATTTGAATACATGGGGGTCGCATCAAGTATAAAACCGCAAATATCTCGTAAACGGTGAACTTTAGGTAGATTTATAAAGTATAGCTTTTTTTTGGAAGAGAAAACGGTTGAACCTATTTTTTCTATACAAAGTTCCCTAATTTTGTATATAAAAAAGTTACAATATTTTTAAGAACAAAAAGTAGCGCTCGTAGCGCCCTCTACAAGTGACATCAAAATTGAAGGCGTATTATTATTACCCGCTATAATAAATCCGTTATCACCAATTTCCATTTTAATATCTCAAAAACTAGCGATATTATTTAAAAAATCGCAAATAAAATTTTAAATTGATCACCCTGTGTCTTCCTTAATATTAACTTTTGGGCTAAGGCAAGTATGGCTAAATCGCGATATTTTAATCGAATCTTTGTATTCCTAAATTAGTGGTAGGACCTTTTGGGACAAATTATACCAAAATATATATAGCTATAATTTACAATGCCAGTAAGAAGAAAGGATTTTTGAAATTCATGGCACAAAACTTCGATCATACCAACTGAGTACACGATAAAAATATATTAAATAAACAACAATAAAAGTTTGTATTTCCAGTTAAAAATTATTATAAAGTTCTAAATAACATTGCTCCTTTCACCTTACACACATTAAACACAATCTAGAAATTAATACATGTCCCAAATTATAAATTAGTTGCAGGCGTTTAGAATTTATGCGTGTTGTAGTTCTTGTTCATCTATAATGAAATCGCTTCTATTTGGAAGGGATTAAAAGACACCTGTATAGTAACGCGTTAAATAAAACAGGAATATGCATAATGATGGCGCCTTTCTTTTCGAAATCTATTGGATGAAATCACTCCTGGTTTAGCTGGATATGTCAAAATTCCATTACGTTGGAACGGAAGTATCTAGTTTTCACATTCTGCTGCTGTTATCCAATTTTAAAAAGTCAAAGTAAGGAAGTGCAAGTCATTGCATTCTAAGTTTAACGATTTGTGCGCAATTGTCTCAAAAAGAGTTGAATTTAGGTACAGGACATGTTACATAATACGCGTATAGAATGTCCCACTAACTTTTAAAAAAAAAATGTACGGGTGTTGCATTAAAAAGAATGTGTGTATGTCGTCTTCATTTTTATACGAATGTAGTCATTATCATATCGGTATTATCATACAATCCGGAGTCAAAAAAAATTTGACGAGTAAAATGTATTTCAGTTAAATGTTCCACCTTGTATATTATAATACATTTAAATATTTTTTACATTATCAAACTGACTTTAGACAAACTGCACCAAGGTCATTTATAAACCGCGATTTCTCACTCTGTAACTAGATTTACGCGTCCAAAAGCGGTTCCTAGTGTTACCACTGTGTTTCTTTTCTGACCAGGCTCGAAAGCGGGGTGACAAAAGAACCGAGTTGGCGCAGAATTAAATTTTGAATTTTGGTTGATTACAACATAACAATAAATAGGTTTGTTTATTATTTTTAGATGGCTTATGACTCTTTATAAATTATTTTCTTACCTTGGGGTAGAAAGCTAGCCTGAATCATTTTGGCTTCCATAAGGAGCTTTGGAATTAACAAACAAAATGCAATCGCTGTGTGTATAAAAGGAGCGGTAGGCCCGCCATATCTAAATAATCCACAATTTCCACCTGTGGCAAGGATATTTGAAGGTTCTCTACTGCACATCGATGTTTGGCGTCCGAGTTTGTAGCCATCATTAGCAAGATTTCCGATCTATAAGAAATTTATTATAAAATTTGTTTCAAATTTCAACCATGTAGATAAAATGTAGCAACAATATGATTAAAGTATCATTAAAAGAAATCTATAATAACTGCTTATTGCTTTGAAGTTTATAATTTAATCAATAGTTTTTATTTTAATAATTTGTGCAGTAAAACACCAAAGAAAAAATTGCAAAATATGTATTTAGTTGCGTGCCCAGGTGCTGGGGTTTCGCAAGTTAGCAGTCCACTCCCTTACCGTTCATTACTACTGCTGAAGTGCCCCAATCAACTGCGATTCCTTCCCCCCCCCTCACCCGCAAAGAATCATATTCGTTGTTTCCTCTGTCCCCTATAGTCTAAAAGCACGCACCATGTATAATATACGTAATGTAAACAAACAGTATTAAAAATGTAATAAATATTTTATTACAAATTACAAGTAATTTGCAATTAAATTATATTTTTTCTATATAATTAAACTAGAAAATAATTTAGTTACTTTTATGAAAAAATAAATTGAAATTCAATGTTGTGTTCAGCTCTACTATAAATTTATTTTTCTAATATTTCAGAAAATTATTATTTAAATTTATATTGCCAATTAATTGGTAATTTATAATAAATAATTAGTTTTTTAGTGATGAGGAGAAAAATCTTTTTACTTTTGCTCAATGGCGTTCAGACCGGGGGCGGAAGCTCATTACTTGAGGGCGCAAGACGTCAAATAACTACGTTTTAATTTTGGTGATATGCATAAAAGAGGTGCCATAGACCGGGCCATTTCGTGCGTGCTAGACGCGGTGGCAGGTTTATATATATATACGTATATATATATATATATATATATATATATATATATATATATATATATATATATATATATATATATATATATATATATATATATATATATATATATATATATATATATATAACTGTGGGATTAGATAAGATGCCAGAGCTAACCATAACTGATACAAAAGAAAACTTGAAAAGCTATAATTAAATAGTCAGAGGCCAGCGTAATATCAAAGAGGCTGATTCGGTAAAAACAAAAAAATCACTACATGTACTTTTAAACAAATACCTACTAGAAATGAGAGTGCCAAAAGACTGGAACAATGCTGAGATAATATTAGTTTACATAAAAGAAGACATAATGAATATATACAAAAGATTGGTGACCCTTGTACCAGTTTGACACATACTTTGCAACCGTCTAACAAGTAAATTGGATTTTTGCAACCTACTTCCGAAATGGCTATAATACAAACAAACTCAAATGCGAAATAGTATCGAACATAATTTGATGCGACACTTCCACTTAATACATTTACAAAATGTATTCTACTTGATCCAGACAGGAACATAAATAAATAAATCATAACAATCATAAATCATCAAGTAAAAATCATAAAAAAAACAAATACCAGCTCGCTACAATCCATGTAAAACTGGAAGAAAGAATAAATACTGCAAATAGATATCAGGAGAAAGTTTAGACAAGGGGATACAAAACCCCATCACCCTAGCACTGGAGGATGTTTCCAAAACGCTAGGATGACAGACGCATTATAGGATTGATGGACTGCAGTCAAGTAATTTGCGATCCGCTGATAACGGATTCAATTTTTAATATCATAGTCGAACTGAAAGCAATTAAATGGACAAAACAAAACCAGGAGATGATTTCTATGAACCAAACTGCAGGAATTATGAAACAAATTAAGCTATGAGGTGTTACTACCAGTAGCTACGTACGGTCTATAAATAATGGTAATTACAAAATGAAATGCAAGTAAAACTTGGAACCAATTTAAGCGATTGGAACAAAACTTCGACTGTGTTTTTACAATTATCTTGGAAATTAAGCATAGTTAGGTGTCTATCAAGATCAGTGTTATTTTTTAACATGGTCTTTTCAGTGTGTTCGCTAAATATATAAGCCTATCGACAACAAAACAGGGGTGGAATTCCCTAAACATATAAGGAAAACATTTTTTTTTATGTTTTAGCACCTCATAACATTGTCATTTTCTCGACAAAAAATATTTTTACAGAATCGATTCTCACAGGTCATAAGACACACATATGAAATAGGTATGAACGGTTGCTTTTTAAGTAGACAAATAAAGTGGCTCTAATTAGAATTGCTGTTACGGGTCCGAATATGTGATATTTACCTAATAGGTATAATAACACTTACTAGGGTCATATGAAATATATATATATATATATATATATGTATATATATATATATATATATATATATATATAGATGTTATCTCTCAGGCTTGAAATTTATTTTCTTCGTTTGACCAAATCAACTTATCATCGCGCAAAACTAACAAAACTACCGTTTATTCGAACTGAACGAATCCTTTGAGGGAGTCGATTTATATAAACTGAATCATCAAAGTAATTCAGATTGGCCATAGTGGTGGCCCGTGTATATAAGAACGGGTGAAGCGCAGGTAGCTAGGTGGACAGCTCCATAGGCAAAAATGGCGTCGCAGGCGAAAATTTTTCGAGGTGTCACGTTCAAAATGGCTATTTTTTAACCTTTTTATGATGTTAATTATCCATAGGTTTGGAGCGTTTTTTAATACTTAGGGGCAATAATATGAGTTTATAAGATTTTAAATATATTTTTTTATATAATATATTAATTATATTTTGTTCTTAGAAATCAGTTATGTACCTATATCTTAAAGTTAATTTCGATTCGATTCGATCGATGTAAAACTGCTTCCGCCTCCGATGATCCGAGCGCACTAATTTACATTAAATCATATATATTCATATATATGTTATATCTATTCTCACCAGCTATTTCATCATACAAGTTATGCTAATCTTGGTTCCCAGACTATCAGCTATCACCCGCCAACGCAGTTATTCAGAAAGCCAAGCTTATCTCAATAACAAAGTATCACATATCAGTTAACGACTTAGATCATCCTATTCTCATAAACAGCAAGTGTTAGTTGTTTACGAAAACAAATCTATACCAAGAAAGTTTCATCAGCAGAACCCACGTCCTGACCCAAGTGTTCAAGAACGAAGTAAACAGTTCCCACTGAGTCAGCATAACAAAACATATAAATAGTTATTTTTCTTTGTATACAGCAGTTCAGTCTAGCTCGAATTTATTTGTTAAACGTTACTCTGTAATTTTGCAAATTCGAATGTATATATTTAAATTTGTATTTTTCAAGTAATAAAATAATTTTTTAAAAAGTGATTTTGCAAGAAAGTTATTTAACAAACTGGCGCAGTCGGTAGGATCTGAAAACGTCTAACAGAACACGAAGCCTTTGTGCACTCTAACTGTCGACGGAGGATCCCAATCCATTGTTCAGAAGAACCTGTAAAAAACAATAATGCATTGAACCTGTGAAAAACAAGAAAAATACAAGAAGTACTGAAAACCCAAGAAAAACAGAGAAAATCACGACCCGACGTCACCAACTCGCAGTCAATCTACGGATTAGGAACACCTAGTCAAACCCCTGGTAGAATTTGCTGCAGAGAACACGACGAAGTCTGATGTTTCTACTAGTAACGTAAGTCTGAATCATCTCGTTTATTAATTTCCTTTTTTTTTCAATTTTCCAAAAATATTTATAATTATATAATTTTTATTCAAATTTAAGGAAACTGTTTGATTTTTCAATTTTGATAATTAGTTAACGAAAAACTAAATTCAAAAACAAATTTCAAAAATCCAAAAGAATATTTTAATTTCAAATTTTGATTATAGAGTTAATCAAATTTCAAGAAAAAAAAAAAACAACTTAAATTTTGTAGATTTTAGTATTGCTTTAATTTACGTTGACTTGTGTACTACTTTATGTACTGCCAATCAACCTAAATTCTTAATTTTAAGTTCGTATCCTTTTTATATAATATTGTGTGCCTATATTATTTCATTTTGATATTGTGATATATTGAGCAACCATGACTGATAACGAAAGACAAAATGTCCCTGAGATACCCGAAATTGAACCGTATAAATTATCTGAAATATTTTCGATAATTCCTGAATACGATGGATCAAATTTTTCTCCAAACATTTCTCAATGCTTGTGATTGTGCTTACAATATGTCTACACGCGGTCAAAAAGATTTATTAGTAATCCACATAAAAAATAAATTACGTGCAAGAGCAGCGCAGCTAATAAGCTCTCGCAACCCTATGTCTTACTTAGAAATAAAACAACTTTTAAATTCTCACTTCGGAGATACGCGAGACTTGTCTTCTTTAATACAAGACTTCCAGCGTATCAAACAATTACCAAATGAGAGTCCTTTAACCTTCCTCAACCGATTTCAAGTGCTAAATGCAAAAATGCACGCTAATATACAAAAGTCTAATCTCACCCCACAACAGAAACAAGCTCAAATAACCCTGATCGAATCCATGTCCCTGAGTACCCTCTTAACTGGTCTCGAACCCCATATTGGACATATAATTCGTGCCAGTAACCCAAGAGATCTTCTTGAAGCCCAAATACGTATTCGACGTGAACTTCAATTGTCCTATTTCGAATCTCAAAAAGTTTCAAAACCAAACCCACCAAAGCCATTCAATGAACCTTAGAGAAAACCAACCTTTCATCAAACACAAAAATGTTCTAAATATGGACGTATTGGTCGTTCAGCAAATCAATGCCATGCCAATAACGGACAACCACGTCCCAATTTTTCCCAAAACTCAAATTTTCAGCGACCCCAGTTTGCCCCGCAAACAAATTCTTTTCAGTTACACAGACCAAACATGCAACAACAAAGAAGCCCAAATACGCAATACCCCAAATATTACAAATAACCAATCAAATCAAAATAATTTCCAACGTCAACCGAATTTTAATTATTCTCGACCCTCAGTAATTCAGAAAAATCCCAATTTTAAAGCTCACTTAGTTAGCACCGATAACAATCAAGAAAAATATTTTAATGACTATTATCAAGATTATCAACAAGATTACCAAGATCCCTCATTCTTTTCTTATGAAGACCCCTCTACTTTATTCGAAAACAAATGCGACAATTCTTATGAGAATCCAGATCCCAATTTAAACTTTAACGAACTAATCGCCTACTACCAAAATTTTCCAAAAATTTTCTTTTATCCCCAAATCAAAACCATCCACCCAATCAAGTACCTATAGAAACAGATCAAATACAAGCCCAAATCGAAACTCTCACGCTAGACGATATGAATCCCTCACTCAATTTCCCCGAACAACAATTTCTTTAAATCCCTTCCTTGCCATAAATCCCAAAAATCTTTACTATATTAAAGACGCAACAAATACTTTCAAACTACTCATAGATTCTGGTGCAGGTATTTCAATTTTCAAAGAAAATACAGTAAAGAACTGTGCAAATCGCTTCCCCGAAAATGCAACAATTCAAGGCATTACCGAACAAAAACTTTTAATAACTGAATCAACTTTGATAAATTTTAACAACGGTAACCCTCACAAAGTCTATATTTACGACTTAGACATTGATTTTGACGGAATTCTAGGTCTTTACTTCCTAGAACACTACCACTGTATAAAGTTGAGGACAATTACTCTTCAACAGAACTCGAAACATACGAGGCAAATAAAAATAAAATAACTATACAAGGTAGAACAGAACAAGTTTTTAAATTAAAATGTCATCTAATCAATACGGATGCTATTTTATCCCGAAAAGAAATAGAAAAAGTACATAGCCCAAATGCCCTTGTCCATGTCAATCAAAAAGGCGAATTTTTGACAACAATTATCAATGCGAATGCAATCCCAAAAACAATTGATTTTTCAAATATCGAAATAGAACCATTTTCGATACACACACTTCTTAATTTCAATATTCCCGAATCTCCCGAATTTCAAACTTCAAATAGAATCCCGACTATTAGATCCCAGCTTAGACTTGACCATTTAAACGAAGAAGAAAAAGAATTAATCACAAATCTTTGTGTCAATTTCAAAGACATTTTCTATCTAGAAGGTGACAACCTTCTAGATAGAACCAGTGAAATCAAACATAAGATAGACACGAATAATACAAAGCCCATTTTTACTAAATCCTATAGATATCCCCAAATACATAAAGAAGAGGTTAAAACGCAAGTAAACATGTTACAACAAGGTATAATTAGACCATCAATTTCTCCCTGGTCATCTCCCGTTTGGGTTGTACCGAAAAAAATCGACTCTAGTAATAAACAAAAAATGGAGGATTGTAATAGATTATAGAAAATTGAACGAATCCACTGTTCATGATAAATATCCACTTCCTAATATCTCAGATTTACTTGACCAACTTGGACAGTGTCAATATTTCACTACTCTTGATCTCGCTTCTGGTTTCCATCAGATAGAGATAGATCCTGAAGATATTTCAAAAATTTCGATGATGAAAAAATAACCGAAGATTACAATACATTTCCTAATATGTACGAAACAAAATATTTAATTGATTATTCAAAAATTGAAACTTCAAATAAATCGAACAACTTTTTTCTAAATTTTTCAGATTTTTCAATACAAAGACTAAATATTTTCTCTAGTAAAACAGTTAAAAATCGGAAATATTACATAATTCCTTTGTTACTCGATCCAGAAAATGTAGTCCAACATCTTTTCTATATTATTTACACAGGACAAAACGAATTTGACCTTTCGTCAACATATTTTCTCGAAAATAAAATAGACTTTCCTATTCTTGAAATATTTTCTTTTATCTTTGCAGACAAAGATATTAAAATATGTATTTGTCAAAATATTGTAACCATCCCAGATAAAGACCAAATACCAATTTTATTGGAACAATACCATTTAGGCAAAAGTAATTTACACCGCGGAATTAACGAAACTTTAAGACGCATCAAAGAAAAATATAATTGGCCCAGAATAATTGAAGATGTAAAAAATTTTATAAAAAGTTGTAAAACATGTCAAAAAATTAAAATATGCCGAGAAAATGTAAGCAACCATTTAGTGATAACAGAAACACCGAAAACACCATTTGAACGAATAAATGTCGATATATATGAATATCCATCTAGGAACTATGCTTTGACAATACAAGACGAACTTACTAAATTTACCCAAGCTTATCCAATTGAAGATAAAACGGCAAAAACTATCGTTAACACTATTATTTTATTTTTCCAACATTATGGTACCCCACTACGAATCCATTGTGATTATGGCCGTGAATTTAATAATACACTAATGAAAGACCTATGTGAACTATACGACATAAAAATAACATTTTCAAGTGTAGGTCATCCCCAATCAAACGGCTCTCTAGAAAGATTTCACGCTACACTTAGCCAAATGATAAGAGCTAATCAAACCGAAAACCCACATGAACATCCGTTCAACGCACTTCCGTATGCTGTTATTTGTTACAATAACACGAAAAATAAAACCCACGGTTTTACGCCCTTTGAATTAATTTTCGGACATACTTCTTCTAGACGCCCTGAAATCATATATAATGAGAAAACCCTTATATCAAAATACATACGTGATTTAAACAATCGTATGCAATTTCTTTATAAATCTGCTCGTGATAAAACGAAACAACAAAAAGAAAAAGCAAAAGAACGTTTTGATCAATACGTTCCCAAACATCCTCATGAATATAAAATAGTTGAAAAAGTATATGTACGCGAATCCACATTAAAGATAAAGCTCAAAACAAATTTAATGGCCCTTTCGAAATTCTCGAAATTTATCAAAACTCAGCCCTCTTATTAAATCCTAATACTAAACAAAAATCTAAAATAAATTTGAATAGATTAAACCCATACTACGAGCAAATTTCTCTTCCAGGACCATCCTCGGACTGTCATCAGTCGTCCAGTCCCAATACTCCATAAGTCCAATTAACAACACGATAGGAGTCTTCTTTCATGAAGAAGCAAAAATAAGAATCTGTATAGTTGGCGCATTACCTTTCTGGAATGACGTCATTTTTGGTTATTTTTGTTTGATTTATGTTAACTGACAGTGACAAAAACATTTTGAAAAAACTCATTGTCGTTTCTTTACAACAGTCAATGCCGGTTTTGGTTATGTGTCTTTCAGAATATATTCGTCAAAATTGACATTGATTTGTTGTGATTCTTTTTAAACTTTTGCAAGATGCCGCGAAGATATAATCAGCAATCACAGCTAATAGTTTTGAATATCTTGGCTTTTTTTCAATTGGAAAAAGAGCAAGCTAAAAATGGAATCCTTCCGCAAACTGATAATATAATTGAACGAGCTTCAAATGCAACAAAACTTAGCCATACAACAATCATAAATATTAAGAAAAGAGGAATAACGAGCGATGAATCCTTTACCTCCAGAATGTCTCAAAAGCAAAAAGAGGTAAAAACAAAAATTACAGATTACTTAAAGAACAAAATAAGAGATACGATCTACTGCATGTATGCGAAAAATGAATATGTTACAATGCAGACTTTGCTTAAAAAACTAAAAGAGATAAATGAATATTTTAATTTTTCCATCACCTCGCTAAGAAAATACGTAAAAAGTATTGGTTTTAAGTGGAAGAAATCAAATAATAGAAAATACCTGATGGATTTGCCCCACATCGTCCACAAGAGAATCAATTTCTTGAGGGAATATGTCAAAAATCAAAATCTAGGACAAGATGCTTATACCACCGTATTTATTGATGAGACTTGGATTTTTAGTAAAGGTTCGTTTAGAAACAGCTGGCAGGATAACACTATGTCTACAAGTTCTAAAAAAGCTAGTGAAGGTCATCGATATATTGTAGTTCACGCTGGATCAAAGGAAGGATTTATTAAGGGGGCCAGTTTAATATTTAAAAGTGGACTAAAAAGCGGAGATTATCATGACAATATGAACAAGCAAAATTTTGAAAATTGGTTTAAAAATCAGCTGGTACCAAATCTTCCTCCAAAAAGTTTGATAGTGATGGACAACGCAAGCTATCATTCCGGCCTTTTAGAGGATATTCCAAGAAAATCATGGACAAAGCAGAGATTGATTGGATGGTTAAAAGAAAAGAACATTGACTTCCCAGAGAGGGCCATGAAGGATGAAATATGGAGCATTGTAGAAAAAAATTGTAACATTGAAAAAACATTCTACCTTGACGAATATGTGAAACCTTTGGGCCACAAAATACTAAGACTTCCTCCATACCATTGTCAATTTAATGCTATTGAAATGGTATGGTCTGAGTGTAAGAGGAAATA
This sequence comes from Kuschelorhynchus macadamiae, assembly GCA_030620095.1. Lineage (NCBI taxonomy): Eukaryota > Metazoa > Arthropoda > Insecta > Coleoptera > Curculionidae > Kuschelorhynchus > Kuschelorhynchus macadamiae. Next base: position 630,865 of record JAUTXW010004464.1, on the reverse strand, counting down.
CGACCAATACATTGCTAGTCTGAAGGGGACACCATCGGAAGTTTTGGCCATGTGGGAAAAAGCGATAAATGAAGTATCTTCAGAGCATTGGAAAAATTATGTCAGCCACACAGAAAGGGTAATCCAAGAAGCTTGGAAGACAATACAGATATGTGATGCTTCAGACATTGCGCCACTTGTAATTAGTACCGACGAAGACAGCAGTGACGATGAAGAATTTAGTTCTGATTCTGAAGACAGTGAAGGGGAGTAGTTTTTATTTTTAAGGTTAGTTAGTTATACATTAATTTCTCTCTTTTAGTTTTTAAAGTAAAGTCTGCATTGTAACATATTCATTTTTAGCATACACGCAATAGATCATATCTCTTATTTTGTTCTTTAAGTAATCTGTGATTTTTGTTTTTACCTCTTTTTGTTTTTGAAACATTCTGGAGGTAAAGGATTCATCGTTCGTTATTCCCCTTTTCTTAATATTTTTTCAGTATTGTCTGTAATTGAGAATTAAAATAATTTTGATGAAAATGGGTAACTGGCGTCAATTTATTACATTGCAAACAAAGAATAAGACTAAGATGAAAGAATTTATATTAGTAAAGTCTTATTTGCAAAATAATTTTAGTTTTTGAAGTTATAATAGTTATTTTTGTATTAAGTGTGCAAAATGACGGTTTTTTTATGGCAATGAGAGTGTTAATTTTTTGCCAGCCATTTTCGACCAGTTGCAGCGCTTTCTGTACAGAAAATGCCAATTTTAAATTCGCTTTAGCCAGTGCTGAACGCACCCCTCCTATCTACATCACTGCATACGTTTAGGTTAGGAATCATCGCTGAAATATAAATAATATAAGAAATACGTTATTTGAAACCAGCGTGACGTCATTCCAAAAAGGTAATGCGCCAACTATAATGACAAATGAATATTACTTGTATATAAAGACTTAGAACCAATTAAGGATACAATTGTAAATAATGATAGAATTTTAGAAAACCTTATTAATAATATCAACGAAGACGTATCACGAATGAAAGCATATTTCTGACGATCTGAAATATTATTCCTCTCAAATAGAAATATTAAATATAATGGAAAGTTATTCATTTCTTGAAAATTCTTTGACTGATATTATAAATTCAATTGTTTTCGCCCGTTTACGGATTTTACACAGTTCAATTATTACACCTTTTGACTTAATAGAATCGCTAAAGCACATATCTCAATCATTGCAAAGAAATAATTTACCTTTGTTAAATCACCCTTCAAATGTGGCTCAATATCTCGAAATCATAGAACTAAAGGCATATCAATATGATTCAAAATTAATTTTTGTTCTCGAAATCCCATTAGTTGATCCAGAAAAATATATTCTCTTTCATTTATATCCAATACCAATTTTGGATAATCGAACAGGTCTTCACCACATTCTTTCAATAACAAATAATTTAATTGCGCGAAACGATGATTCATTATTATACATCACAATTCGCAACTTGGAATCATGTAAATCTTTGAGCAGCCGAACACTAATATGTTCCAACATCCTGCCATGTCCAATAGACAGTGACGCTGTTTGTGAAGCCCAGTTACTACGATTAATCAATCGCCTTCCAAGAACGTGCCAAGTTTCAGTTATCCTAGCCAAAGACTATCATGTGCAAGAACTTTACCAAAACTGCTGGTTAGTTGCCGTTGCAGACCCTCTACCTGTGACTATTAAATGTGGTTCCAGAGACGTTGTTACCCAAACAATCAGTACCAACGCCGTAATCAAACTTCAACCAGAGTGCAGTGCATTTATTGGCAGCACCAAAGTTCTAGAGAAGAAATTTGTAAATATTTATGACAATGTTACCTACAGCAACGTTCCAATCCAAATTCCATATGATTGCTGCAGCCATTATCCTGAGAAGATTCATATACCAGACTTGAAGCCTCTTAAGTTACACCACATTGACACATAAAATTTAAATATCGCTCAACATAAATTAAATGAATATTCTGATTAGTTGGACAGACTAATCAATCAACCATTCGTAAAGAGACATATCGGTTGGTTTACGATCCTGACCATAGCTCTGATCATCAGTCTAATTATCCTATACATATTTTTTAAATGTTATAGAAGAAAACCTAAGAACCTCAGTATTGGAATTGTCAATGCCAATAGTGATGGCTACCCACCTTCTCCACCAAGGTCCAGAACACATTTTGTACAATGGAGAAGAATATTTCCAAAAAGGCGACCAAACATACGTGTTGGTGAACCAACAGAAGAATCTGAAGAAATAGAACTTAACCTGAACAAACCTTTAGCTTGAAAGTTGCTTCCACGTACCAACTTTCATCTTGATGGGGGAGTTGTTATATCTATTCTCACCAACTATTTCTAAACAAGTTATGCTAACCTTGGTTCCCAGACTATCAGCTATCACCCGCCAACGCAGTTATTCAGAAAACCAAGCTTATCTTAATAACAAAGTATCACATATCAGTTAACGACGTAGATCATCCTATTCTCACAAACAGCAGGGGTTACTTGTTTACGAAAACAAGTCTATACCAAGAAAGCTTCATCAGCAGAACCCACGTCCTGACCCAAGTGTTCAATAACGAAGTAAACAGTTCCCACTGAGTCAGCATAACAAAACATATAAATAGTTATTTTTCTTTGTATATAGCAGTTCAGTCTAGCTCGAATTCATTTGTTAAACGTTACTCTGTAATTTTGCAAATTCGAATGTATATATTTAAATTTGTATTTTTCAAGTAATAAAATAATTTTTTAAAAAGTGATTTTGCAAGAAACTGATTTAACATATATATACACATTATAATTAATAACAAGCGAACAAGCGCCTGCAGCCTGCAGCAGCAGTTTATGCCGCTCCCGTCTCTATTTGGCTTACGGATATTCACTACTGCGTTGCCTTAGCTACTGCCGTTAACAAATCTAAGCGCAAAAGGCGGCGTGCGGAGGGAGTCTGATGCGGAATTTGTTACTGCTGCTCAACGGGCTGCTCTTATGAAAAGGTGTTCAGCGCGCTACGTTTTTAAGTCATTAATATTTTTTAAGTATATAACGCACTAGTTTTGATACGAAATAATGGTATAATTAGGTAAATAATGTGAATTTATATAAAACATACTGCATTTTTATAATAAATAAATAAATTAATAGCCTTTACCCTCATCAGGCAGGCTTGTATACAGGGAGATATCAAATAAGAAATCGTCGATGTGACACAATCGTAACCGAAAACGTCTGTGAAAGTAGAAAAGTTCTACGATCCATGGATAACATCTATTTCATATCAATAACAATAAATGTTTCCTAGGACAAGAACCCTAGTGTTACGTCTGTCAAAAAAAGGCCATCAGATACACGAACGAAAAAATGTTTTGATGATAGGTTATGTTCTAACAATAAAAAACCCAGAGAGAATAAGAATCCTAGTGTTAGGGTTTTTTAAAAATAAATTTTTCGATTCCGCGTGCATATGTTAATGAAGTCCCAGATATCCTAGAACCCATGACGTAAATGTCAGCTGTAGAATTATAATTTTGATGTTAAATACGAGACTTGATTAGTATTTAAGAATAAATTTTTGTTTATTGATAAAGTTATTTGATATTTTAAATAAACAAAATAATTACGAAAATGTTTAATTTGCAATAGGTTTTAATTTCGTAAAAAAAAACGTGATAAGAAGTTCGATTCGAAAATATCCCTTTTGGTGCAGTTAGTTAATTTTTTAACGTATATAAAATGTTTTCGTAACACATATTTGAATAAATGCTTATACTGAACATTTGTTCCAAATCAAGTAATTTTAAATATTTTTTTGCATAGTAAACAATAATTACTTATTTTTATAATTTTTTTAAACTTTCAGTGTGGCATAAGTAAGCCTGCTCCTTATGATCAAGTCAAAATCATTAATAAAATGCGAATTTCCATTATTTAAACGCAAAAACCAACAAACGAGGTAAAGGTCTTTATTATATTACTACAAAGCCGAGACATTTTTTTTGCAGCATCGGATATTATGGTCGCCATTATAACATGGTAGGCACTTACATTATTAAATATTTAAGTCGCACATCTTAATAGAAACCTTACATATTCTGTTCTACTATGGATATTATTATTACCCCGACCCCCTGACAAGGCATTCGGGTCACTTTTAAACCTCATCTGAACTTTTTTTTCTGCATTTATTCTCTGTTAAGTTATGCGACATCAATTATTTATAAATTTTAATACACGCACAGACATGACTAGATTAATATTTGTTGCGGGCAGACCTAGCGCGGTGGACAATCCGGGTAATCGGGACTTAGAATATGAAACTGCGAAATAGTTTTTTAGCAGTGGCAGCTGTTGTTACCGTAAATATGAAATGTAAGAAACATCGATCAAGATGATATAAAGACTGCCTTCTTAAAAGAAAAACATTGTCTCATATACCGCCGCTTCACTTATATTTTTCAATCAATTTACTTAATATATTTTATAATCTACATTTCTATTATAAAAATATAGTATGTTTTATATAAATTCACATTATTTACTTAATTATACCATTATTTTCTATCAAATTTAGTGCCTTATATACTCAAAAAATAATAATGACTTAAAAACGTAGCGCGCTGAACAGCTTTTCATAAGAGCGACCCGTTGAGAAATTACAATCAGAAGTAAATCATTCCGCTTCAGACTCCTCCCGCACGCCGGCCGGCTTTCGCGCTAAGATTTGTTTACGGCGGTTACTATGGCAACGCAATGGTGAATATCCATAAGTCAGATAGAGATTGAGAGCGGCATGAACTGCTGCTGCAGGTTACAGGCGCTTATTCGCTTGTTACAGAATTAATGTGAATTACTGCGTTCGGATAATCGGAGGCGGAAGCAGTTTTGCATCGTGTCGTGTATCGTGGTATTTGTGGTACCGTAACAGTTAGACAAAATGTTTCCGTTATACGATCCGGTCTGCATTTTATTAGAAACACCATTTTCCCGGTGGAAAACCGAGAACAAAAGAGACTTTTTAAATACGGGGGCCGAAGGATCTAAGCCTGTCCTTCAAATAGAAAAAACAAGGGAAGTCAAAAGACAGTTTTCTTTCGTAGGTTTTGAAATCAGTGGTATTCGGATTATACGTGGATGAGTGGAAGTATTTATTTAAACAAACTATTTTGTATGCCCTGTTTAACTGTAGGTATAAAATCAAGCATATGGAATAAAGAGGGATTCAATAATTTTGGGAATGTGACGAGAGGTTGTAGTAGGCATGAAGCTTCTTTGGAACATATTCAGTGCGCTTTTTCGTTTGCAAATTTAAAGAAAGACCTCAGTACAATTGAAGACGCTTTGAGAGAAATTCAAGGTAAACAAAAAATGGAATTTCGGGGGCACATCGAATCTGATTCTTTAGACAATCGTGAGAATGTCAAAGAACTTTTGGACTCTTATGTAGCGGTAAGCAATATAGACATTCAAGAACACTACAAAAAGATATCTCCTATTTTTTCTGCAAATTCAAAGACAATTCAAAACGAGTTGATAGGTTGTATTTCGAAATATATCGTTGAACATATAGATCGCGAAATAAACCAGTGTAATTTTTTTTCTATCCAAGTGGACGATTCTACAGATATTATTCAAATGTCTCAATGTAGCATAATTATTAGGTATGTTAATAGTGCAGGAAAGTTAGTTGAACGGTTTTTGGGATTCTTTCGCGTTTATCGCTCAAAATTAGTGGGACAGTGTTTTGATGGCGCTAATGTCATGTCAGGGCATGTAAATAGTCTGCAATAAAAAATAGAAATTGAAGCTCCACAAGCCGTTTTTGTACACTGTGCAGCCCACCGTTTTAATTTAGTGCTCCAACAAAGTTGCAGTATTATACCACAGTGCCGTATTTTCTTTGCAAATGTAAGTAGTTTTTCCTCATTTTTTCACCATTCTACAAAAAAGACTCAAGTAGCTGACACAATAATAAACAAAACCATACCTACGTCTGTTACAACGCGATGGACATCCAACTCTAAGATTGTAAACGTTATTAATAATGAATGGGATGGTTTAAAACAAGTATTTACTGAAATTAAAAATGACAGGACATCCGACCAAAGCTCAATAACTCAAAGCGTAGGCTTCTTGAACCACCTTAATAATTTTGAATTTGCAATTTTAATACTGATATTCTTTTTGATACGTTACAGAAACCCTCACTAAATATTAATCTTTGTATGTCACACATTAGGAAAACCAAACAACTTTTAAACGAAAAGAGGAATGAAAACAATTTTCAGGAATTATTTGATTTACTACCGTGTTGGACGAAAAACGTTAACCGGCAAAGAAGTCTTTGAAAAGTACAAAGTCATATACAATCTCAGGTCAAATCGATACAAGATGCCAAGATATGGTTAAGATTATTTTTGTTACATTGATGGACACCACCAGGTTTGCAGAGTATTCGATAGTCTTTCCCACGGAATCTAAATGATTTAAAAGTATGCTTCCGTAATATATATTCCGATTTATCAAGGCTCAAAAATGAATTAATTTTTATTTATAATAATGAAAATTATCGCAGTACTCATTTAGATCGAATGTTGACGATGCTATTCGAAAATAGAGATATTTTTAAGGAAGCTTGGAGATTATTTTGCCTAGTTGTGACAATTCCCTCTACTAGCGTATCAGTTGAACGTAGTTTCTTATGCTTAAAAAGAATTTAAACATATCTACGCAACTCGATGAAACAGGCTTTCTAACTTAGCAAAACGTTCTATTGAAAAAGGACTTTTAAATGAACTTCTAAGTGTAGAACTATTTTACGACGATATCATCGATAAATTTGCAGCTTTGAAAAATCGAAGAATAGACCTTATATTTAAAAAGTAGATAGATGCAACCGAAAGTATACGCAAGGGTCGAGGTAAGGGTGTGGGTAGGTACTTACCTTTTTTTATTACATATGTAACTATTATGTTTTTGTTATAGTAAAATGGTAGATTGGCACTTATGGTACAATATTTCATGTACGTGCGCAAGCACCCATTAAGATATAGGTACATAACTGTTTTTTAAGAACAAAAAAAATATATTTAAAATCTTACAAATTCATATTATTTCCCCTAAGTATTAAAAAACGCTCCAAAGCTATAGATAATTAACATTATTAAAAGGTAAAAAAGCCATTTTGGGCGTGGCACCCTGAAATATTTTCACCTGCGGCGCTGTTAATGTACTTCGCCTGAAATCAAGCGATTGACATAATTATCGAATGGTACCTACTCGACAAAAAAGACCAAAATGCAGATTTTCATTTATTTAAAACTATAAAACTAGACGAAGATCAAATAAATTAATAAAATGTATATTGCTTAAAAAAAATGGTTGGCTTCGCAATCCTTTCTAAAACTTTAATAATAAATAATAAAATATTTTTAAAATATACATGTACAATGTATTCTACGACATTTTTATCACGCTACCCTGTACCATTGTTACATTTAACAAATCAGAATACTCATTCATGACAACTACCTAACTGATGAGTAGGGTTTGGTGATTCTAAGAGTTAGCATAAAATTTCAGTACGACCGATATAGTACAAAATGGAAATGAGTATTTCATTATTAAGAATATCAATTTTTTTACTAAAATCTCAAAACAATATAATTCTGATTTTACTTCCATCTAAAGCTCTGATGATATCATCGATACCATCGGCCAATGCACTGTGATTAAGTCTAAAACCCCAATTGTTTAGGAAGTAAAATATTGTAAATATTTTAAAAATCTATAATTTATCTCTCCATATTTTTCTTGAGGACATGCCAACGTGTGGGAAGAAGGCTAACTGATCGCAAATTAATAAACTCTTTGCAATTATTTACTTTGGATGAAGTACTGACTAGGGTTTTCTTCCAAGGCAATGCAAAATAGACGTTTAGAATACATTTATTAACTATATGGGTTATATAGGGGACAATGGTCTGACTTAATACAACTAAATACATTTTTATATGTAGTTGGGACACAACACCAAAAAACGTATTAAATTATAAATATTTTTATAAAAATGCAGGTAAAGAATTAATTAAATAGTTAGAGAAGATGTCTAAAAGCTGTATAGGCGCGCAAATTTAAAAACATGCTTCTTTCTACAGATCTCAGTTTTTTCGGCTTCTAACTGTAGATGTAATAAATAAAGAACGTTATGAACAGTTACATAATTGCCTTTCAGTTCATACCCCTTTGTTGATTTATGCTTTTAAATAATAGAAATTCGCGTCGTTCTTATTCATAAATTGACACAAACTCACTTGTACCACACTTAAAGTTATAGAAGCCAACTGAAATTAAAAAAATTTGATTACTACACAAATAAAAATGTTTTAAGTTTTCTAGCTGGCCCGGCAGATCTTCTTGGCTTTTCTGTTGGATGGCGCGATGAGTTTTCAGTGGAATTATATTAAATGTTATTAAAGAAAAACATATTGATTTTATAGAAAAAATACGCAATAAAACAATACAAAAAATAATGTTGAAAAGTCTCGGCAATCAGACGATCATTTAAAAAAAATGTAAATTGGTGCAGTACACTCTCTCACGAACTTTAAATATATAGCTTTCACTTATAAATTGAAACACAAAATATCCAACTCTGAATAACTTTGCCGCATGTGTTATAACTAAGTTATCTCACTAAGAATGTCGATTTTTCGACTTCAATAAAATTTTCATGAGTGCAAAATTTGATGACAAGTTATCCAATTACCTTTCATTTCATATTGAGTACATAGTATGCTCTTAAAATTGTGCTACTTGGATGCAATCCACAATTTTTTTATTATCGTAACACGTATCTATCGTACTATATAGCTAAATTCAACTCAACAACTCATGCTTATGCAAATACATCAAATGGGAATTCAAAAAACGATTAAGGTATGGTAAGAAAAGCTTCTTTGCTACTTTCAAAACATTGGTGGTGCTCGTACTAAACTGCATGAGCTAAGGATGGCTGTAAATGCATGTGCCTATGACGTGATAATTTTAGTGGAGACTTGGTTGACATGTGAACATAGTGATGCTGAACTGGGCTTTAAGGACTTTGATGTTTTCAGATGCGACAGAAACCCATCCACCTCAGCAAAACGTCGTGGAGACGTACGTCGGATGTTCGTACAACTTTCTTGTGGCAGTATAAAATATGCGTTCGGATCGGTATACATCCCGCCTGATTCCAAATCGGAGGCGTATGATGACCATTGTAATACTCTTTTAGACTTAGCTGATCGGTATTCAGCCAGTGAGTTTGTGATTTGTGGGGACTTTAATTTACCGGGATGTGTGTGGAACAACTATGGTTTCCTAAATATAGACTGTCATCCAGGTTCGCCTGCTAGTGATATATGTGCAATCTATAACTATTTAAATTTAATACAGTTTAACCAATTCCCAAATGTAAATAACACCTTTCTAGATTTAATACTTGCTAGTAATAGTTGTAAGGTTGTCGTTTCTTTAGCAGATGATTGTCTCCTCGGTACAACTAGACATCATTCGGCATACCATTTTTTAGTACCAAGTTATAAAAAAAATGTAAATCTAAAATATGATGTTATGTACTATGATTTTAGAAATTGTGATTTTTCATTAGTCAACGACTATCTCCATAGCATTGACTGGGATTCCGTTCTCGCCTGTAATGATGTAAATACTGCAGTTGAAGTCCGGTATGACCTTCTATACAATGCATTAAATATGTTTGTTCCATTGAGACGTTCAAAGTCTTAAAATTTTCCAGTGTGGTATACTGAAGAACTTCGCAACCTAATAATAAACAAAAAGATCGCTCATCGTCAATACAAAGAAAGTAGCTCTATGATACATTATAATGAATTTTCAGTACTACGTGAACGATGCAAAGTTGTCCAGGCTGCATGTTACACTCAGCACTTAAATAATCTCGAAGATAATATCTGTAATAATCCATCATTTTTTTGGAAATATATACAAGACGCGTGTAACTCTAGAGCATATCCCAACTCAATGTTTTTTGGAGATCAGTCAGCAGAGAATAGCGCCGATATAGCCAATCTGTTTGCCGAACATTTCTCAATAACCTATAGCGAAGGAGATTTCGAATTACCTGATTATTTGCCTGGCAAAATGGTTGATATTTATGGTTTGGATATATCCTTAGTTGAATTGTTCAATGCTATTAATAATTTAAAATCTAGTTATGCCAGTGGACCTGATGGTATACCATCTGTTTTAATAAAAAAAACTGTGTGTACGCTCTAAGCAAACCCTTGCAATTTATATTCAATCTGTCATTAAAATCAAGTTGTTTTGCAAATTTCTGGAAAACAAGTTTTTTAACACCAATATTTAAACCAGGAAACAAACAGGATATTGCTAACTATCGCGGTATTTCTATTCAATCCGTAATCCCAAAACTTTTTGATAAACTCATTACAGATCAATTAGCCTAGAAATGTAAAGAATTAATAGTAAAGGAGCAGCATGGATTTTCTTAGGGTAAGTCAACAGTGACTAATTTACTTACATATGAACAATACCTGTTGAATGCCTTTGAGAGGAAAGGGTATGTGGATAGTATCTACACCGATTTCTCGAAGGCGTTCTATAGGGTCAACCATAAATTACTGTTACATAAACTGGAATGTTTGGGATTTGGCAGGTCTGTTGTGGGATGGTTGTCGAGTTTTTTGTCGGGTCGTAGTCACTATGTTAGAATACATAACTATATATCTAAACAGATACAAATCTCTTCAGGGGTACCACAGGGTGCACCACAGGGTTCACACTGTGGGCCTTTACTTTTTAATTTGTTTGTAAATGATATTGGTGATGCAGTGGTGCATTCTGAGTTTGTGCTGTTCGCTGATGATCTGAAATTATACAAATTTTTCAACACCCAAAATGACATTGATGAACTACAATCCGATTTAAATAGAATATATTTTTGGACAGAGGAGAACGGCCTGTCCTTAAATGCTAATAAATGTTTCTCTATCAGGTTTGGTCGATGTAGGGGAGATGCAAACCGTTATATTCTTAATGAAGTTATGTTAAAAGCTGTAACGGAAGTTCGAGACCTGGGCATTCTATTGGATGCGCAGCTTACCTTTAATAATCATATTAATAAAAGTGTTCAAAAAGGATTTAAAAGACTGGGATTTTTATCTAGATATGGCGCAGAATTGTCTCCATCCTCATTTAAATTACTATACTGTGCTCTAGTACTTTCAGGTCTTGAGTATGCGTCCACGGTCTGGTCTTTCTTTTATCAATATCAAATTGATGCTCTTGAGGATGTCCAACGAAGATTTCTGCGTAAGCTGGCATTTAAATCAAATATTAATATTTATAATGAATTGAATTACTGCATCGATTATAGTGTGGTCATGACCAGATTTAATATTAATTCATTAAAGGAGCGAAGACTGTGTGCTGATTTGATGTTTATGTATAAATTATTGAACGGTATGTACTACTGTCTTGAGTTATTGCAAGTTGTAAACTTTAACACTGTGCATAGAACTAGACAGAGTAATTTATTTATTATACCGGTTCGCAGCACAAATTACGGTTACCACTGCCCTATTTCACGTATAACTCGCCTATTCAATAAATTGCGTGTAGATCCCTTTGGTATGGGTTTAACAACTTTTAAAAGGCAATTACCTAACCCTTATTGTGATATTTGGCTTGTTGTGATACTATTTTTTTTACTTTGTTATCGTGATATTTCTTTATTGTATTTTTGGATAGTTTTTTATATGTAATATTATAGAAAATGTTTACTTATTAAGGTTATTATATATACTTGTGTAAAATGGATTTTCCGTCGAAATAAATAAATAAATAAACACTGGGACTCATATCCTACCAAAGTTTTATTGTTACTGAGGTAGATAAATATATATTATTTGTGTGTATCTTATGATCCTTGTTATTGTCGTCCAACCTGTCAGGTAAATATCATATATTAGGACAGCAGTTTTGATTAGAGCGATTTTGTTTGTCTACCTATAAAGCAACTTTTGTAGTAATTTAGGTTATAAGTCCGGTAAGCGACTTATTACATTCGGTTGTGTTTTGTTTGTGTTCGCCCCGGTCCAGCTGCTGCGCAGTACGTGTGTACGTGTGTTTATTTTGAGTTATGTTTCGTTTTCGCTTTGTATTTTCGTACCACGATTTATCTTTCTTTTTTGTTTTATAATGGCTAAATACAAGTGTGAAATTTGCCGTAAAGAATTCTCAGAAAAAGACAAATATAATAAACTTCGTTATAGTGGCGAGGTAAACGATTTTTTTGCATGAACTGCACGGGCCTTGATAAAGCTACCACAAAACTCCTGATATTACAAAATTCAACCCACCTCCGATTTTTTTGTGCCCTGTGTGACTCCCCCAATTTGAAACATCTCAACGGTAAAATCGCAAAGGTATCGCAAAATTTGATCCCACATGAACTTTTTGACTCGATTGCCAACCGTGTAGCCCAATTGTCAAGTAGTGTACCGACAATTTCTGAAATGTATGACATTATACTGAGGAGTGAATCCAGGTGGGACCTCTTGGAAAAAAAGATTGACAACATCCATAAACTGTCAGAAGAATTTTCCACTTACAAGCCAGATATGCTGTTAAAGTCTTTAAGAGATATGGAACAGAATATTTCCAAATTTTGTGAAATCCTCTTCAAGAATACCGAAGAAGCGATAAAAATTCAAGTACAGGACTCCTCTTCTATTGAGGTAAAAGCAGGTATTGATTATATAAAGAGTAACCTAACTAGTGTAACAGACTTGGTAAAGGAGTTATACTCCAAATTTGAAAACCAAAATAAATGTCAGCCTCTCAGAAAGACATACCCTACCACCATATCTTTGTCTTCACAAACTATGGAAACTACGTACTTCACCGTCTCTACACAAACTGAGTCTACTCCAGCGGATATTCCCATTATTATTGAGGGCTTTAACACACTAGGTTGTAATAATACGCAACGGTGGCACTATGTAATCGTAAAAAATCTTCCTACAGACTTTATACCTAACAACATCGTTCACTCTGTAAAGGAAAAATTAGGCACTACAGAATTTATTCTTTGCTACCACCCAATTAATCATAATTCATATATTGATTTTAAAATTGGGACCCAATCAAGAAACTCCGCTGAAAAGCTTTTAGATAGAAATCTATGCCTCCATGGCGTTATAATAAAATGGTCAGCTGAATCCGATCCTTCTAAAAAATCTGCAGCGAACCACCCTCCTCCCACTACAACGACGAAACTGCACACCAACTCGAGCTCCAAGAACTCTCTAGATGTCTCGTCTCCAGTTACTCAAAAGGGCATTATAATAACTTCAGACAAAGAGGCTATTGCTGCCTGCAAATCAATTGCTTTTTTGAGCGTCAACTGCTACAGTCTTTCCAAAAAGGCTCATCATGTATAAGAACCCGCTTTTGATCCAATGACTCCCCCAGCAGTGAAGCCTACGTTGGCCGAAAACCTGCATCAATTCGCTTTGAAGGATTTACAAATACTAGCATCAGGCTGTTTTTGATGATAAAACCCTGCATAAGATTTACTACGACTTTCATGATGCTTATAGATTCAGTACAGCAGAAGTGGAAGCCGATCTCGCTGCCTACCGATCCTATCTAACTTCGGAGAGAACGATCCATCTTCAAAGGATCAGAGAATGCCACAAAAACTATTTTTCCAACAATTCCCCGAAAAAAAATACCTCAGCTCATGGAGGAACACTGACTTTTTCTCTAAATGGGGGTTTCGTCTCGGTAACTAAATATGACCAGTTGTTAGCGGATAACTTTATTGAATTTTCTATAGTATATAGTCAAAACTTTGATCTCTATGTAATCTGTATTTATTTTTTCTTTAATTGTTTGCTATATTTGCTAGATAGTCTACCAGTAAAAAGCAGAAAAGTTCTATATGGGGACCATAATATTAACTATGCTACTGTTTGCACCTACAAATATTTAATTTCTATATTCGACTTTTTCGGTCTTGCAATACATGTATCGTCTCCAACTAGATTTTCAAAATACTCTTCTTCTATCATTGATTACGTGGCGTCTGATTTTTCTCCATCAGAGGTTCATTCTCAGGTTTGTAGAACATGTCTTTCCGATCACGAAGCAATATTTTGCAAATTTAGTATTCCTCTTAGGCCCTTACAGAGACCTCGCCATAGGGGCAGAATTTTCTCGGCTGCCAATTTTTCAGTATTTCATAATATTTGCTTATTTTGAATTTGAAAATGTTAACTCAAATTTTAGAGCTTTCTTAAATAAAATTTTAAGTGCTTTTAATAAGGCCTTCCCGCTTAAGACTATCAAATTTAAAAGTCATAAACCGTGGACCCCGGAAGGATGTTCTCTCTTGTATATAAAAAAATTCACCGACTTCATTCTTATTCTAGACTGTATCTCTAATTATAGGAGGACCTATATTAAACTAATCAAGTCATCAAAAAATATACCATCAAAAACGTCTAACAAAGTCTAAAAGCGTTTTAAAGGAAGCCTAGTCCATTATGAATGACGTCAGAAACAAAGCAAACCCTGTGACTCAGATCTTGCCAATGACCGAAATGATTATTTTATTAATGTAAACAAAAATGTTACCTTTGGCATCTCGCCAAGTTTGGGCTCTCTTTCGTTTCTCCCTCCCTGGAAAAATGTCGCGGATAGCCTTTTCTTAAGCCCTGTTAGCAGCATGGAACTATTGAAAGAAATGAGTAACATCACAAGCAAATCTTCGTCTAGCACTGTCCTGAACCTGCCGCTTCCAATCATAGAAACCCTTACAACACCAATAAATTAATCCCTTATTAAATTCGCTAAATGCCTTAAAACAGCTATAATTATTTCACTTCATAAAGGGGGCGAAAAAACTAACTAATTATCGCCCAATGGCTCTACTACGAGTGCTATCAAAAATTATTAAAAGGTTACTGAAGAATCGTCTTATGACATTTCTCCTTAAATATCAGATACTATCCCCGGGTCTGTTTGGATTTTTACGCAACAACTCGTTTCTTAGCGACGTCTATTTATCCCTCAATAACAACCACCCCACAGCCTCAGTTTTTGCGACTATGCAAAAGCTTTTGACTGTAGTCTTAAAGTTTTGATAAGTAAGCTAAATTTTTATGGAATCCGTGGTATTTCTTTAAATTGGTTTAAATCTTATTTCGCGAATAGGCAACAATTTGTAAGGGCAAATGGTTCACCAACCTAAAAATTATTGGAAAAATTTCTCTCTTTGCTGACTACACAAGCATAACATGTACATTCTCATATATTTCCAACGACCTTGTTATGATTAAGGTTTGGTCCAATTCCAACCTGCTTTGCTTCAATGTGGATAAAACGGTGGCCTTATCTTATAAGGGGACTTTACAACTGCTACTTTACAGCAATATTAAATACGTTGAGTGGGTTAAATCCTGGGTTTGAATATAAATAACAACCTAAAATGGTCTAAGTATATTGACACCTTAACTAAAAAAATATCTACCGACTGCTTTGCAATACGATCAGTTTCAAAAGAACTGGACGTGTCTTCTGCCAGACATACCTATTTCTCTCTATTAGAATCCCATATCCGCTATGACCTTCCCTTTTGGGGCTGCTGTACCACCGAGCAATTTCTTAGTATCCCATTTTGTTTGTCTACCTAAAGATCAACGTTTCATACCTATTTCGTGTGTATTTTTTGACCTTCCTATTCCTGTCGTTGGTCAAACTATAAACAATTCTTTACACTAATCCAAAAGCTGTAAAAACACCCACTGAACCACTTCTGCGCCTACTGTCATCTAAATACATGTTCAATTCCAAGAATTTGAATTAAATTATCTGATTAACTTGTATGAAAATCAGCATTATTACTTACGGTAAATGAAAAATGATTACTTACAGTAAATGATAAATATTTGCCATACCTAAAAATCTGAAGTAAAAATTGAAAACGAATTAAATGTATGCCTAATTATCTAAGTTATGGAGTAAAAACTACCCACCTTTAATAGTGTAACGGTAAAGAATATGGGTAAAAGAAGAAATACTGCTCCATTTAGGCCTAAACTACAGTTTAGTTCAAGATATGGCAGTCCATCAGGCCATGTTAATACAGAATAACCTAAAATTTAAAACAGTAAAATTATATATATATATATATATATATATATATATATATATATATATATATATATATATATATATATATATATATATATATATATATATATATATATATATATATATATATATATATATATATATATATATATATATATATATATATATATATATATATATATATATATATATATATATATATATATATATATATATATATATATATATATATATATATATATATATATATACAGGGTCCTGCAGCTCACCTCCCGTCTTTTATTATACCTTAACCATTTATTTTAGAAAAAATATTTAAAAGCCACTATATGCTGTTGATTAGAGAGCACATTTTAAAAATATTCTTGATTATACAGGATGTTACAAAAAATAGTGGCGCATAAGAGTTGTATTTTTTTAAATGGAACACCCTATATTTTTTTACATTTTTGAAACACTCTTTACCTAGTCTACAGACTCCTGGAATAGTATCTCTCTTTTTTTAATAGTTTCGGAGAAAAAAGGTAAAATCGAAGAAAAAAAAATTATAGTCTACATTTAAAATATTTATAAAAATTAGATAAAACATCTTAAAAGCTAAGGTAACCTAGCAGCTTACTGCAAAAGGTTTATAGTTATTCTGCTATGAGTATTATAAGTCTTACTCATACAGGGTGACCCAAATTCCATGTCAAACGTTGCAAAATAAAAAATAATTTTTCTCCATTTTTTCAAATGGAACACCCTATATATTTTTTTTCTGTCCGGTACAGAATTAACAGATCAACATTTTTCATTATTACACTTATCTCAAAATTCCTGAAGGTTTTTGAAATATTCTTAAAAAACTAATGTTGTACTTTGTTTTTCAGTACGATAATTGAATAAACTCAATAGTAATGTGGAAAAATGGAACACCCTATATATATTTTTTTCTGTCCGATACAGAATTAACAGATCAACATTTTTTATTATTACACTTATCTCAAAATTCCTGAAGGTTTTTGAAATATTCTTAAAAAACTAATGTTGTACTTTGTTTTTCAGTACGGTAATTGAATAACCTCACTAGTAATGTTCAGTAAGCACCTTCGCGATTTTGAATAATAAATAGGTCAGCGTAGTTATAGCTATGGGAAAAAACCTAAAATCCCAACATTTTTTGTAATTAAGTTTACCGCATAAAATTTGAATTACTGCCAAGAGTTAAGCCGTAAAGACGTTTTACATGCTGCAGGTCTTCCTACAAGTTGCAAGAGACTTGCACAAAGGCATACGCTGACACTTGCAATTGAAATACAACTGCCGCTTTACAGTCTGCAAGACAAATTGCGCGCAATATCTTGCAGGTGCAACCCCTTGCTGCAAGAAACTTGCAGCATGTAAAACGGCCTTAACCTTTATTTAATATTATTGACAAGTGTTGCCCAAATTATTAACTAGAATTTAAGTAGGCCATGAAAAACAAATTGTCTAGAAACTGTCAAACAACTAAAACATATCGGCAATTTACTTATTCGTTTTTTAAGTTTTACAAATTGAAATAATTATCGGATTTTTCATATAGTGGTCTTTACCTTCTACGTAGTTCATTTTTCGTTTGTTTGCGTCACTGTTTAGAAGTTTTATTTGAACGTTCTATCGTCATGGAGTACACCCGCGAAGAACTGGTTGATATGGTTTTTGTGTTAGGAGAATCGCATAGAAATGTCTTTTTGGCCAGTAGGATTTATGCGCAAAATTATCCAGAACGAAGGCACCCAGACAGAAGGAGCATGACGAACTTATTAGAGAGATTTATGGCAACGGGAAATGTAAATTATACAAGACCAGTTAGAAATAGGCCCGTTCGAACGGAAGAAAATGAATTAGCTGTGCTATTAGCTGTCACGGAAAATCCTTCTGTTAGCCAAAAAGCAGTCGGGGATGCCGTAGGAGTAAGCGAAAGAACTGTTCAGCGAATTTTAAAGAGCCATAAATTTCATGCATATCATATTCAGTTGCATCAAGAACTCCTTCCAGCAGATTTTGAGAAACGTGTTGACTTTTGTAATTGGGCACAAGCTAAAATTAGGTTAAGCTTTGATTTTTTTGATAAAGTTTTATTCTCTGATGAGGCCACATTTCATAAGAATGGATTTGTAAATCGTCATAACTACCATTACCACGCCGACCATAATCCAAGAATTTTTAGGCAGCTTGATCTACAACACAGATGGTCAGTTAATGTGTGGGGGGAATTATTGGTGAACATGTTATTGGTCCCCATTTTTTTAATGGACATTTAACTGGAGCCATGTATCTCGACTTCCTAGAAAATCACTTGCCAAATTTGTGCGAAAATTTGCCGGTTAATCTGAGAAATACAATGTGGTTGCAACAAGATGGTGCTCCAGCACATTTTTCGTTGCCAGTTAGGGATCATTTAAATAATAATTTTCCAGATCGATGGATTGGAAGACAGGGAGCAAGTGCGTGGCCGCCCCGGTCGCCTGATCTAACGAAATTAGATTTTTTTCTATGGGGCTACGTTAAGGAAATTGTTTACAACAAACCTCCAACAACTCCCGAAAATATGCAGCAACAGATTAGAACCGCATTTCAAAGTATTACGCCCGAAGTATTAAGAATAGTAGGAAGATCTTTTCATACCCGTCTTCGTTTATGCCTCGAAGAGAATGGAAGACATATCGAACATATGTTCTAAGTAAAAATTAATTTTAGCAATAATTAGATATTTGTTAATAATGTTAAATAAAGCTGTTACACCTTAAGTCGAGCCTTAACTCTTGGCAGTAATTTAAATTTTATGCAGCAAACGTAATTAGAAAAAATGTTAGGATTTTAGGTTTTTCCCCATAGCTAGAACTACGCTGACCTATCTAATATTTAAAATCGCGAAGGTATGAACATTACTAGTGAGGTTATTCAATTATCGTACTGAAAAACAAAGTACAACATTAGTTTTTTAAGAATATTTCAAAAACCTTCAGGAATTTTGAGATAAGTAATAATAATAAATGTTGATCTGTTAATTCTGTATCGGACAGAAAAAAAATATATATGGGGTGTTCCATTTTTCCACATTACTAGTGAGTTTATTCAATTATCGTACTGAAAAACAAAGTACAACATTAGTTTTTTAAGAATATTTCAAAAACCTTCAGGAATTTTGAGATAAGTGTAATAATAAAAAATGTTGATCTGTTAATTCTGTACCTGACAGAAAAAAAATATATAGGGTTCCATTTGAAAAAATGGAGAAAAATAATTTTTTATTTTGCAACGTTTGACATGGAATTTGGGTCACCCTGTATAAGTAAGACTTATAATACTCGTAGCAGAATAACTATAAACCTTTTGCAGTAAGCTACTAGGTTACCTTAGCTTTTAAGATGTTTTATCTAATTTTTATAAATATTTTAAATGTAGACTATAATTTTTTTTTTCTTCGATTTTACCTTTTTTCTCCGAAACTATAAAAAAAGAGAGATAATATTCTAGGAGTCTGTAGACTAGGCAAAGAGTGTTCCAAAAATGTAAAAAAATATAGGGTGTTCCATTTTAAAAAATTCAACTTTTATGCGCCACTATTTTTTGTAACACCCTGTATAATCAAGAATATTTTTAAAATGTGCCCTCTAATCAAAAGCATATAGTGGCTTTTAAATTTTTTTTCTAAAATAAATGGTTTAGGTATAATAAAAGACGGGAGGTGAGCTGCAGGACCCTGTATATATACATATATATATATATATATATATATATATATATATATATATATATATATATATATATATATATATATATATATATATATATATATACTTAGGGTTTTATTTTCTTGGATTTTCGATTCTTAGAATAAATGGGACAATTGAGTGTTAAAATTTGTCCTTTATTTGAAATCGTTTCAACCATTGCATGGCCTTCATCAGTTTTAATACTTTAATATAATATATGTAAACGAGAGAAAGAAAAAAACAGTTTTCGGCTTACCTCATTAAAACAACAGATTTTCAAATATAAAACAAAACATAATATTGTATAATTATAACAGACACACATGCAAATAAGACGGGACTGTGGATGTTAATACGACTACCAGTAAATATTTAGAACTGCCTATCGACATAGGAATTCGTTTTTTTTTTCGGCAGATGGATGGTTTCTTTATAGTACTTACGAATTAAATATTTTAATTTATTAAATTATAATAGATCTTGCTGAGATTTTTTATATCTGGCTTGTTGTTTATTGAATGGTCGTGTTTTTTTATATAAATCATTTCCAAAAACTCTCGTTTATTTTGATTCGGTTCGAAACGTAATATTTTGGTTTCTTCAGAGTTAAATTTGTGTTGAGTTTGATTTTCGTGGTATGTAGGGGCGGTAGTATTTTTTTTTATCAAATTTGTGGCCGTTTAGGCGATTTTGAAGATATTGAGATGTTTGCCCTATATACACACACTAAGGCAATTACTGCAAGGAATTTCATAAATGGTATGTGATTTTTTATTTTTACTTGTTTTACTTTTTAGAGTGCTGAAAATTTGTTGCAATAGATTGAAACCTTTATGGCAGCATGATATATCATATTTTTTAAACAAATGTTGTATATTTTCCGATAAACCCTGAATGTATGAAAGTGATAGATAGTTCCTTGTATTTTTCCTATTTTCTTTAGAGTGACTGATATTTTGTAGACGTGATTTAAAAATTCTATTTATGAGTTTTGAGGGGTAGCTATTTTTAAGTAATATTTGTTTTGCTTTTTGTACTGTTGTGGTTCTAAAAATTGGATCTGTTAATTTAATTGCTCGGTCGGCTAGTCCTATTACAACAGATTTATTATTTTATTTAGTCCATAATCTTTCGCTTACTTAATAATTCAATTACTAAATATGAGGTATATAGAGGGGATGATGAAACCATTATCACATAACAGGGCAAAAAGATTTAGCGCTGCACATTTCATTTGCAATTAAATTTTAAAAAATTACCCAATTTTGTCCCGGCTATATTTCAGAATTTAAGTGGTAACCACTGCTACATGTTCATTAAAAAAAATTGTCGTCATGAGGATAATATTGAGATAATATCTCAAAGCCAAGCCAAGAAAAGTACATAGCATTCATAAAAAGCATTTATGTGTATGATTATATTGATAAAACTGAAGAATTTGATTTAATGAGAACGAAGGATATTTTTCTATACAGTTTATTGTATGGAAAAAATGAGTTACCCCACCACACTTCCAACAAAAAAATCAATTTTATGATAACTTAAAGGAAGAACATATTAGCGATGAAAGCTATGAGAGAGCGAAAGAGGTGTGGCCTGAGTTTGACTGTAGAAATTGAGTATGATGGTATGAAGTATGATGTTCTCTTATTATGTGCTGTTTTTGAGCAATTTTGAGATACTATTTTAAGTATTTATAAGCTGCATCTGTCACAACACTAAAGTCTTCCAAGTTTATCTTTTGATTATATGTTGCGCATGACCAAGGTAGAGTTAGATTTGTTGACATATATTGATATGGTTAACTTTTTCATTCGGGTGTTCGGGGTGGACTAAGTCTGTGTTCGGAAAGGAAGCATATTGCCAATAATACATTTTTACCATATCATGATCCTACTAAACCATCTTCTTTTATTACTTATTTAGATGCCACTAATTTGTACGATCACAGTATGTCAAAACCATTACCATATAGTAGATTTATGTAGCTATCACAACGTGAAATAACATATTAAAATATTATGGAAGTTGAAGATGATAGCGCACAAGGTTATGTTTTAGAAGTGGATGTGTATTTTCCTGAAGAGTTACATGATGCATATGCGGACCTTCCTTTTTAGCTTAAAATAATAAACTACCAACGGCAGCGGAAAAAATGCCAAAGTTGATTCCAAATCTCAACCATAAAAGTAAGTACATTGTGCATTATAGAACATAAAAACAAGTTATAAATAGACATTCCGCCCTTTTTGGGCAGGATGGAAACAATAGGCGCTAGAGTCTGAATTAATAACTTGACTTGAAAATAAGGCTTGACAGCTGTCAATTCTATATGTAAATATATATATATATATATATATATATATATATATATATATATATATATATATATATATTTTTAAAATAAAAAAATATATTCACTTAACCTAAAATTTTAATTTTGATTTTATGGAGCTGTTTCATATCCTTAGAGTGAACCTATAATACACAAAAAATTGCTTTTGTATGCAAAAGAAGAAAATAATTGCCTCCTGTTTTACGGTTTTTTAAAAAAGCTAAGCGCTGTACATATAACAAAAATATTTGTATATTTCCAATGGCTACCCTATATAATGTAGACCCCTTTTTTTAAATTAAGAACGTTACAATAAAAAAAAACATTTTTTAAATAAATATCTTTTTTTCGTTTTCATAGGAGCTCTTTCATCCTCCTAAGTTACTCTACATAATGGAAAAAAAATGTATACATATACAAAATTATATAATAAATTTGACGTGTTAAACAGACTTTTAGGCAATATTTCTTGAATACATTGCATATTTGAAAAAAATTGTTTTTTATACATAATATTAACATATTTATTTTGTTTTCAGGAGGCTGCCTCATAATTTTAGAGTAACCTTGTATAGTGAAAAAAATTATATACAAAAATTAATATAAATATGAGGTATTTCGCCGGTTTTCAAATTTCGAGAGTAAGAATACTCTGCTGATTGCGGGTAATATATAAACCACTCAGCGGGCGTGACAATTCATTATTTCTTAACAACCGATAAGAAAAGACAGGGGAAATATTCAAGCAAATTCAGCGCAGTTAAAAAAACTATCAAGATGTCTGGTTTAAAAAAACGGAAATGGACTGATGAATACTTTCTTATCATGCACAGTGATAAACCTATGTGTTTGTTGTGCAATGAAACCATTTCTGTTTTAAAAGAATATACTATGAAGCGGCATTACTCCAGCAAGCATTTCGCTCAATATAATTTACTTACGGGCCAGTTAAGAAAGGATAAAATTTAAAAAACTCATTACCGATTTAGGAAAACAGCAAAAAATCTAGACAGTGTTGTTAAAGCTAGTTCCAAAATAGCGAAACATCAAAGTCATTTTCTGAGGTGGAGTTTGTTAAAGAGTGCCTAGTAGATGTTGCAGAACTTTTGTTCCCATAAAAAACGGTAGAGTTTGAGAAAGTGAGCTTATCGCGATGTACTATTGTTCGACGTATAGATATGATGGCTAGCGATTTCAAAAAAAACATTGACTGATAGATTGGCTGATTTTCAAGCATTTTCGATTGCTTTGAATGAGAGCACCGATTTATCTGACACAGCCCAGTTATCTATTTTTCTACGAGGTGTTGATAAAGAATTTGTAGTGGTAGAGGAATTACTGGCTTTACGGCGACTACTACTGACAAAGACATTTTTGCTGAGGTGCAAAGTACTTCTGACCAATATGATTTGCAGTGGTGTGAATTAGTTGGAGTATGCACAGATGGTGTGCCTTTAATGGTCGGTTCACGAAAAGGTTTTATTGGAATTCTGAAGGAAGGAGCAACCGCCATTAATGAGCAAGAATGTATTTTAATAATTCTGCATTACATTATTCACCAACAAAACTTGTGCTCTAAGTCCATTCTACTGAAGAACGTTATGGATGTGGCAGTAAGTACCATCAATTTCATTAGATCCCGCGGTCTTAACCATCACTAATGTAAAGCATTATTTGATGAACTCTCTTCAGAACACGATGATTTGACATACTATTGCAAAGTAAGGTGGCTAAGCAAAGGTAAATTCCTAAATAAAAAAATTTTATGACCTTAGAAAAGAAATAGCTGGTTTTATTTAAATGAAAGAGAAAACATTGCCACAAATTTCTTTTCCAACATGGATTTGTGACTTGGCATTCCTAGTAGACATCACAGGACACTTAAACGACCTGAACTTGAAGCTTCAAAAACTACTTTTAAAACAAAATTCGCTTGTGGGAAACACAAATGGGAAGTAAAAACGGTTTTCATTTTTTAACAATTTCCAGTCATGAAAACCTTGAATACACTCGCTATCCTGCAGAACTGAAACTACTGTCAGAGAAATTCACTGATCGGTTTTCCTATTTTAAGAATATGGATAATGGTAATGTGGAAGATGCTCCGCTTCACCTACAAATGGCGTTGATCGAGCTTCAAGAGGACTCATATTTAAGTTTAAATTTAATGATATGAAACTAAGCGAATTTTACAAAACATACCTTTCCTAAAAAAAGTATCCACAGCTCAGAGTTTTCGCACGAAAAAAATTTGTACATTCGGTAGCACGCATAAATGTAACCAGCTTTTTTGAATCATGAAAATTAATAAAAATAAGCATCGTGCTTGGCTTACAGATGTTAATTTAGAAAACACTTTGCGCTACTATGTACTACGCATGTACTAGTGATAATGACTCCAATATTAATCATCTTGTTTCTCAGCTTCAAACTCAAGTCTCTCATTAATTTTCATTTGATTTTTTTATCTGTTTTTGTTAATTTTTTTATGTTATGTTATCCTATTGTAATTAATAAATAAAAAAAGCGTGTGAACTTTTATCGCTTTTTTATTCACTACTACATTTTTATTCCTTACCTACGGCCCGCGACCTGATTAAGTCCCGAAATTACGCCCTCAGCTAAGAAAAGGTTGGTCATACCTGCTATAAATTATAATAATACAATATGTTCGGATGTTATATGAGAAAGTAAAAATATGATAGGTTGATGGTCTTAATGGAAAGTAAATATTTTTAGTCGTCTAAAATTTCACTAAGAAAACATTTTGCAGCCCTTAATTCATTTAAATAAACTAAAACCGTATCTATAGCTACTCCCAAAATATTTAGTTTCTAATACGACTTGAAGTATAAATAAAATCCATATTAAATGCTATCATATGGGGTATATATGTAAAACATCTGAAACCCTTAATGGTAACTGAAGATGATTAGCAGTCAGTATAAGTATAATAGCTCACAACATCTTTAGAAATTACAAAATTTTCGAATTCGGGTAAAAAAATGTAAAACTATGTCCAGCAGGAAGAAGATGGAATTTTGATGTGTGTATTTACTTGATTTACTTAAGATCAACCATTCATATGCTACAGACCCAAAACGTAAAACCATAGCTAAACATATGGACAGAATATAGCAATTTTATTTCTAAATGGCTCGCCCTGTCTAAACCGGAGAGTAATTTTAGCGATGTGGTTTTTTAATTTATCAGAGAAAATTTGAGATCCCATAAAGAATTTAGGCCCCTCGTTACTCTTCTCGAAACAAATAGTGAAATATGGGAGAATTGAAAAAACGGAAATATTTTTTT
Organism: Kuschelorhynchus macadamiae; assembly: GCA_030620095.1. Lineage (NCBI taxonomy): Eukaryota > Metazoa > Arthropoda > Insecta > Coleoptera > Curculionidae > Kuschelorhynchus > Kuschelorhynchus macadamiae. The sequence goes on along the minus strand of JAUTXW010004464.1, from coordinate 605,243 downwards.
TAGTTTTTCTGAATTTCGACCGCTTTCTCGTTATTTGAGGTATAGTTTTTACCTTGATAAAGTAGTCAAGGTTTCGACTACGCAAAATTCCTTTAAAGTTATCCCATTTTCTACCCAATTTTTATTTTTTTAAGTAACATACCGTGCTTTGATATTGCTCGTTAACGAACTTGTCCGAGATTTTTGGACGAGAAATCCGAAAAAAATGCCCCTCTTCGAAATATTAATTATAGCGACCTGCATTTTGAATCATCGGAGTTTCTAAAAGAATGCCTTTATCGGATGCCACTCTCTTATTATATTGAAGAAGCGCCCATTTATCCTTTATGATCGACCCCATAGAAGCGTATTTCACCGACGTGGGGCTATTGTAACAAGTTATATAATAGATTGTGAATTTTTGTCTACAATTTTATATTATTTTTTATATTTTTTGTAGACCATAACCGAACGCCTATGATTTGATTATGAACTCTCGATATTGTCTACTTTTCTATGTTATTTTTTTATGACCATAACCACACGGCTATTATTTGATTATAAACTCTCGATATTATCCGATATTTATATTTTTATATTTTTGACAGCTCTAAACATATATTTTTTTAAATAAATTACGACACTAAAAGGAACATGCAACGTAGCAGGCCGTATTTTGAAAATTTTAACCAGTTCAAAGGTTATAGAGAAGAAACAATTTTTTTTTATAGATATGCAAATATTTTTATAAATAATTACACTACAAAAAGTTACACGGAACTGTAAAAACCGTATTTAAAATTTTTAAGTAGTTTAGAAGTTACGAGACAAGAACACTTTTATAACAACTATCAAAGGTTTTCCTCAAATAAATTACACTGTTAAATGTTACTTAGAATTGTGAAAACCGTTTTTAAAAATCTTAAGCCATTCAAAAGTTACGGGCAAAGAACTGTTATTTATTTGACAGATGTCAAAATATTTTGTTCAAAAAATAAGTTACATGGTTTTATGAAAACCGTATTTAAAATTTTTGAATAATTTGGAAGTTACGGAGAAAATACAGTTTTTTTACACTTCACTAATGTTACATGGAACTGTGAAAACCGTATTAAAAAATTTTAAGTAGTTTAGAAGTTACGGGGAAAAAATAGTTTTTTTGACAGATGTCACATGGTTTTAATAAATTACGGCTCTAAAAGTTACATGGAACCATATTTAAAAATTTTAAGCAGTTTTAAAGTTATGAAGAAAAACATTTTTTTGGCAGCTGTCAAATAGCTTTTGATTACATTGCTCCACTAAAAGTTAAATGGAACTGTAACGGTATTTAAAAATTTTTTAACAGTTCAAGTTACTGGGACAAAACAATTTTTTTGACAGCTGTCAAAATATTTTTCAAAAAAATTACCCACTAAAAATTTTAAGCAGTTGAAAAATCGCAAGGGGAAAACGATTTTCTGACAGCTTTTAGAATATTATAAAACAAAATACACCACTAGAGGTCACATATATCAATGAAAACAGTATTTAAACATTTTACGAAACTCAAAAGTCACGGGGAAAAAAACAATTTTTATTAGAGCTGTCGAAAGAAAATTAATAAATCACCCCCTAAAAGGTATTTGAAATATCCTATTACCGAAAACCACAAATCAATACTTTGAAACCCATTAAAGTTTCAGTAAAGAAAAAAAAATTGAAAAATTTACGGCTGCGAAAACAAAATGTCCGCTATTTATTATCCAAACCTTCTAAATCCGATCCCTTATACCGGAATGTTTTAGTAGCAAAAAAAGTACTGTACTTAAACAAATGAAACATTACTACATTATCGAAAAAAAAAACTATCTACGCCAATGACTTCTACTATTTTTCAATGTTAGAACATTTATCCCAACTATTTTTTTTCGGTTTGACTATTATCGGTTTTGCGTTTTCAAAATATGATTTTTTTGCGCTTTTATACCTCTTAAAAAAATCAAATATCTTCGCTTATGACACCCAAAATCTGATTTCCCGAGTCACTGACTTAATCCATTTTTAATGCAAATTTGAGAAGATTTAGTTTAGTCGTTCTCAAGTTATTGTTAACCCAAATTTTGTTTACACACCCACATCATTTTTTTTTTCAAAAAAATTTCACAACCCAAAAACACTAAAATATCAAGAAAAAATCTCACGAAAACCCAACTTATATTTTTCGAAAATGTTTACGATTACAATCCTGTTTAAACTACTACCCCTATATCAAAATATATGCTTTATTACTACTTATCCGCCCAGTATAAATTAAATCCGTTTTAAGTATTATTAGACCCTTGTATATGTTTGACCCTTAATGAAGCCTGAAAATTATCTATCTATCTCGTTTATATTATATAACCCGCACGGAATGTCGAAATTAGGCACGTAATATATGCTTTAACGCTTATCCGAACAGTATAATAATGAAATTCGTATTTACTATATTACACTTCATATGTACTACCATAAAAGTACACAAAATTTAGAAAATTTGAGTCCGTATACTGAAAACCTGCCTAAGCATAAAAAAATTCCGGCTTATATACTGAAAAATGCATCTATTCTGTATTCAATAAAATTGCAAGCAAGCATTCCGCTGCTCTAACTCGTCCAGAAAAGGTAATCGAGTAGCACTTATATCAACGATTATCACCATTCTCCAGCTAATTTTCTTAAAGATATTTTATAAAATTGAGGAAAGTATTGTACTTGAAATTGTGGCTACCTCCTTAAAAACTCTCAAATTTTATTCTGCCAATCCCTAAAATACCTAAGAAATTGTTTTCGAGGCCCTAAAATTAAATCAAATTTATTTAAATATATTCCCATTTAATTCTGACAGCGATGCTTTTATAGGCTTTCAATTGATAGAAGTTTTAAAATAAAAATTGGTCTTTTTTTCGCCAACTTTCTCAACCAGGGACCAAAAATGTAAATCTACGCCTTGTAGTTAAGATAAGGAGCTTTCGTTCTGCCTTTTCATTTTTGCTCTAGGTGATACCGACACCTTTCTACGGGGACTAAAACCCAACCTGTGCATACAACAGTTTAAAAATTTCTTAAAAATCAGCCTTATTGCCGATCGGGCTAAATGTAGTACCAGAAAATATAAGCGTTTAGATGCTACAAGGCCGGACGCGAAAACTAATCGAGAACAACAAAAAAAATTCAAATTTTAAATAGCTCACCCTGTATAAACCAGAGCATAATTTTGTCGATGTAGATTTTTAACTCTTCGGAGGCACTTTTGGGTTGAGTAAAATTTTCTCTTACGAGCTTATTTAAATAACACTCTCCAGCTATTATTCCACTTACATCTGTGAAAATCCCATTTAAAAAAATTTACGATTTTTTTTTAAATACATTACGCCATTGAAACGTGAAAATCTTTTATTATGAAAACTGAGAAAAAAATTTTTTTTAATAAAAAACCCCGTTAAAAGTTACATAAAAACTGCAAAAACAGTTCGAAAGTTAAGGGAAAATCATTTTTTTTCGGCAGGTGTCAAAATATATTTTTTAATAAATTGGGAAATTAAAAATTACATTGAACTGTGTAAACCGTATTTAAAAATATTAAGTAGCTTGGAATTTACGGGAAAATGCAGTTTTTTGACAAATATCTTTTTTGACAAATTACGCTTCTAAAAGTTACATGGAACATTGAAAACCGTATTTAAAAATTTTAAGCAGTTCAAAAGTTATAGGGAAAAACGATTTTTGTTTGATAGCTGACAATTTTTTTTTTTTAATAAATTACGCCACTAAAGGTTACATGAACTGTGAAAATCGCATTTAAAAATTTTAAGTAGTTTAAAAGTTACCGAAAAAAAATTTTTGACATAAATAAATTACGCCTTTAAAAATTACATAAAACTGTGAAAACCTTATTTTAAAAAATAGTCAGTGCAAAAGTTTCGATTCGATTTTTTTAAAACATGATATCTATCTATTAAAAGCCCAAATCGCTACTTTAAATCCTTCAAAAGTTTCAGTAGAAAAAAAAAGTGCGCAAATTAAAGTTCGATTATTTATTATTCAAAAGTGGTAAATCGATGCCCTAAACCGATAAATGTTTCACTAATGAAAAAGCTAGTGCTTTCAAATCAGAATTTTTAAACAAATTAAATGTCCTATATATATCTACTGCCCCTATAATAAATATATTCGAAGAGGTTAAACACTCTTATGCTTACCAAAAAACTAAAACTAAATAAATGTTTTCATAGAAAAAAATTTAAATTATTGAAAACCAGTTTCTAAAGCATAAAATTGGTGGAAAATGGTTTCTACACAGTTAGAAGAACTTGGTTTGCAACAAATTATATCATTAAAATTTTCAATAGACAAAAACAGTTTTAAAAGGGATATTTTCTTAAAATCATTCAGTTTGGGTATATGCAAACGTAGAAAAGTTGAAAGAACCTAAATTTAACACTATTTCTGTGTTTCAGAAAACCATCAACTCAGTAGGTGTTCTAAAATAAAATATCTAAATTATTGAAAAGCATTACTTGAAAGAGAAAATATTGAGCAAAACTGGTTTTGGTCCATTGTTTTACAGTTATTTTTATTCATTAAAAACACCTAAAAAAGTTAGTTAAAACATCACTTTAAAGTCATATTGCACCAAGCTCCAGTTTCGTTGTTAGTTCATGCAAAATTGCGGATCTCAACGAAAATTTCCGTTGAAAGTGATGAGTTTTGAACGTGAACGTTACAATTTTTTCATTTGAAAATTAGTATTTATACTGGATGAGAATTGGGGTTTCTTATCGATTAGTTCTGCCACTCACAAGAACAGCAGCAAAAATATCAAGAAAAAATTGGCAGTTATTCCAAGCACGACAACTTTTGCAGTAAGTATATTCGGGGTTAACCGTTTTAGTAGTTGCTTAGTTGCATGTCACATTAATGGGTTTTAAAAAATGAACCAGTTCTAGTTAATTTCTAGATAAAAGTATGATAGTGTTATGTAGAGTAGTTTTTTTTATTTAGATATGGTGTCAAAGGGATTATCGATTGGGATGGGAAGATGTATATTCACTTTTCCTAAAGTTGCCAGTGCGTTATCTCCGCATCAAGATTAACAACGATGAGGAATCTGAAATCCTGGAGAAGGGAGTCAAGAGTTCAGGTTCAATCTGGTTGAAGAGTACATAGATGCAGCGGTGAATAAAAATCAAAGGTATAGGCTTTCACGAATGGGGGGAGCATCGACGTCTAAACGAAAGTTAACAGTTAACATTTTTTTAATTGTGTAAATAATAGCATTGTATTTGTTTATTGTAACATATGTATATACCAACTTTGATACTGGGCTACAATTATTTAACTTTAAGGTGATTAGTGTTAAGTAATGTTACTAATGCTGTCCGCTTAGATATTTTGTAGCAGGTTGTTTATTCCAATTTTGTTTGTTTAGGTAGAACCAACAAGTACTCAGACATTGACATTTATACTGAACTTAATCCTTTGAATGAGATGGTGTGCCTTGTAGTGTTAAATATATTTGTAAACGTACCTAAAGAAAATGGTTATAAAAATGTACGAAGTAGTACGAAAATAATTTCCCAAGATTTTCTTCGCAAAACATTAAAGAATGTCTAGTGATGCAATGTATTAGATCTTAAAGAAGGTCTAGCGATACAATGTATTTTTTAAAACAAAATCATTTACATTTAAATTTTGAGGAACTTATTATACAGACAATTGCTGAATTTGATTTAAAATTATGTAAGATGGCTCTATTTAGACTAAATAACAAATTACACACCATCAGAATGAATTAAATGAAAAACATTGAAAATTGTAAACCATTAAAATATTATCGTATAAAATATATACAGACGCCTAGAAACTGAATTAAATGTAGGTTATTTAGCTTTATTATAAATGCAAAAAATAATTAAATGTATAGAAATATAATCGCTAAAATAATTTGCACAATATTTCAAACATACTTTTATTTAAACCGTATAAACTTCTATTTTATAATCTATAATTTCCTCATTTAAGTTTATTCCAATGTAACAATTTAATTATACAATAAACTAGTCAGCGGCAGATGAATCCCACTTTAAACCAGATGCTTCGAAAGATATTTCTCCTTGATATAAAACTGTGGTACTAAAATACGTTTAGCCAAGTGTCTTACTTGTTTTAAAAAGTCTTTAAAGTATTTTCTATATATTTGATTTAACACAGCACCAGTTGCAACTTCATATTTAAGATGAATGCACTTTTGCAATTTTTGATATGACTTTAGAAACATTTTTTGAATATCTGTCATATGATTTAAAAATTATCACCTATCCTAATAAATCAAATGATGACATGCATTTTGGATGAATGGTGATCCAAATTTTATGTAACGTGTCGAAACTTCTATATTTATATATCTTATACGGGTTTACGTTTATATTTCATCTAAAGAATTAGTGAACATACCTGCATCAATATATTTAAAACATGTAATATCTTAAACTGAACTTCTATTGCGCTGATGGATTTTATAATTTATTAAAAGTGTTTAAAAAGTAATGGAGCTCATTTAGGATTGAAACCCGATTATTATAAAAGAGATTTCTCCAAATGACTCAACGATTTAATTGCCCAGGCAGTATTCAAATCTCTGTTGCTTTCAAATGGTCTGAGCAAACGCAACTTTTGCCTATCATTCACTATGACGTGGCAATTTTCATAAGACCTTACTTGGTATTACTTGATAATTTTTCGTTTTGTCAGTAATCTGATAAATAGCATTAAAGTTATTGTTTCTCCTAATCAACACTAATTCTTGTCGAATATGCAGTATTAACACTATTTTTTGGGTTTTTCGCCTTAATAAAATCTGAAAATAAAAAAAAAATATTTACCTTATAAAATCAATAGACAGTCTTAAGCAAACCTACAAATAAAAAACTAAAAGCAGAATATTTCTTATGTTTAGTATCAGAAATATAACCAGAATGGCTAATCTCTGACAAAATGTCAATGAATGTCAATTTAAAGTTGTTATTTTTAATTGTTAGAATAAGGTGGAAAATATGTGTAACAAGAGTATGTTCATTTTAATTTATTGTATTTTGAGGTGTCCTTTTTTTACTTCAGTATTTAGCAAATTTAACCATGTGTTATTAAAACTAACGGAACAAGATGCTACACAATTATCTTTATTTAATAATATTAATTAAAGACATACACAGTTTTGAACCAAAAGTATACAGAAAACCTACACACACAAACAGATACTTAAATTTTTACTTAAATCATCCAGTCTTGGTTAAAAATGGAGTTGTAAAAAGTCTATATGATAGAGAAAAAATAATTTGCGAAGATCAAAATTTTATTAAAGAAAAAAAAATTATAAAAGATGTTTTAAATCAAAACAATTATCCTAATGATTTCGTTGAAAAACGTTTTTATAAATTTGAGAATCCAAAAGACAAAAAAATCCAAAATAGACCAATGACAAACCTCTTTATACCATACATACCTAATTTATCAGATAAAATAAAACGAATAGCTAAACGTTTTAACATCAGAACGATCTTTAAAACACAAGATACACTTAGACGCAAACTTACAAAAACAAAACCTAACAATGAACAAGAAAATACAAAACATTTTATTTATAAAATTCCGTGTCAATGCAATAAATTTTACATAGGTGTAACCTCTAGGCCATTCGCCGAAATAATTAACGAACACCAAACATACATAAAAAATAGGGAATTTCAAAAATCAAACATTTGCCAACATGCACTAGATAACAATCATAGAATTAATTGGAATGCTTCTAGTATTTTAGCAAAAGAACCATGTTCCAAAAAAACGTAAAATAAAAGAAAGTGCTTTAATATTATTAAATAAAAATAATTGTGTAGCATTTTGTTCCGTTAGTTTTAATAACACATGGTTAAATTTGCTAAATACTGAAGTAGAAAAAGGAAACCTCAAAATACAATAAATTAAAATGAACATACTCTAGGTACACATATTTCCCACCTTATTCTAACAATTAAAAATAACACCTTTAAATTGACATTCATTGACATTTTGTCAGAGATTAGGCATTCTGGTTATATTTCTGATACTAAACATAAGAAATATTCTGCTTTTAGTTTTTTATTTGTAGGTTTGCTGAAGACGGGGGTAGATTTTCCCTCGAAACGTCCAGAAAACAAACATTTTTCAATGTCGTCCCTCGGGTACCTTCATAGTGGATCCAGAACTTAAGACTGTCTATTGATAAATAGAGAGAATGATAATGATCTGTTAACAACGATAACTTTGTAAACAGTAATAACATTTAGCGTGCATTTCAATAGACGAGTGAACACATTAATGACGATATTCTTAACTTACGTCACTGCCAAATCCGAGGGGTGCATAATCTCCCTTGTACTAATAAAAAAAAATATATTAAATTTTGAATAAAAAATTTTCCTTATACACGCGACGTTGGAGCAACCAAATTAAAGTGTTTTATTAATACATATTTGATAATGTCTATGTATTATTAGGTTAAAATATAATATTCCTACGTAGAACTTGAATAATTTTTGTCTACTTCTGTACTATTATACAAAAAATATTTTGAAAAATCATAGACGCAGCTTTGACTCTCTCAATAATTTGCATCTAGTCATATTAAAGTTTTTTAGTAGATTTAAAGGTTGTATTAATTAAAGAAGAGGGATGCTAAGACCGTTAATATAGGCGTGCGAGTTGAGGATTTGAATTTTTAGTTTGTTGTAATTACGTTCTTGATAGTATATAAGGTAAGTATTTTTTTTTTATTTTCAGATTTTATTAAGGCCAAAAACCTCTCAATCTTATTAAAGTCTTCATCAAAATCCATTAACATTTTTAAAGGAATGCATGCGCTAAAGTTTCTTTTGCCATCTAAGAAAGATGGGTGGTTGTGCTCGTTGCATCCAGCATTTGGCAAATTGTTCCTTTCACTTCGTGTAAACGATATATAGCTGACGTTATTCCAGGATTTCTTACTCAACCGTACTAATTAGTAATGGAGCTTTTCGGAAAGAAACCTTTTGTCAGCTTGCCTTCATTATATAAAAAACTTTAGATAGGTAAGATACACATGTCTTGGGTTCGAATCGGTAGCCTAATCTCATCGTTGTTCTTTTTGTTGTACAAGGTAGTAGCAGAGTACGATTGATGAGTATGGTACTAGAAACTGACAATTGCATCATCACTAATTACGCTGTCTCTCACTCTCAGGACGAACCCATTTCTACTTTTTTTACTATAGACACATTTTCGGTTGAATTTTAGAAAAGAACGTCCAAATCTTGCATTAATATGTAACATAAAACTACACTAATGTCTTGGTTTTCCGATATTTTCTTTTCTTCACTGAATCCTTGAGAAATTAAGTTTTCAGATGTTAACTGACACAATGGTCGCCTTACACTGACCGTTTGCTCAGAGGATGAACATTTTGTATAGTAGTTAATGGAGTTAGCGCATATCAGTTTCTTTAAGAAACTGATCAATGTTCTGCCCTGATCAGTTATTTTCATCAACGTACGGGATTTGGAAAGTTGTCAAAAAATTAACAAAAATGTCCTCCTAAACATCCATATACCCTTGTATAATATAACATATGCTTTACTACTTATCCGAACAGTATAATAATGAAATCCGTATTTACTATATTACACTTCCTATGTTAAATATATATTTCCATAAAGGCACACACAATTTAGAAAATTTGAGCCCGTATATTGAAAACCTGCCAAGGTGTCAAAAAATTACGGCCTGTATTATACTGAAAAATGCATCTACCCTGTACCAACACCGACTCTACTAGAAAGACGGGAAGCGGGCATCGATGAGTCGTCATAAGTAGCTATTCCCGCAATAAACAGCAGGTATTGTGACGTCACGGCAGCCATATTGTTACGCACTGTCATGTCAATGTTTACTTTCCGAAGTTTTCCTTTTCTGGTTTTTCAAGTGAATTTTTAGTTTTGTTATATGTAAGTATACGTACGAATAACTACGAAAGTGTATATTGTCGATTTCTGATAAATAAAGCTTGATTTTTACTCAAATAACTATAGATATATGTGTGTTTTAGCTATGATTCCTTTTTTACTTTTTAGATTATTATTGCAATGAAATCAGTTATCAGGTTTTCAACAATAAGTCAAGCCTTTGCAAAGAAGAAGAAAACCCGGTAGATTCAGACTATGTGAAAGGCATGATTTAGCGAGAGAGAAAAAAATTAGAAAAAAATTAAGCAAATTGTTTGTAGTTTTGTTCACTCTTTTTTGAAAAAATCGTCCTATAAAATTGTTTGTCTCTTATCCATACTCTTTCAGTATCTTTTTTTTTAACAAAAAAGGAGGTTTAGAAATTTTAAAAAATTCTTCTCAAATTTCGATCGCGTCCATTTTCGATAAGCTTCATGAGACCGTAAAAGGGAATGTTTCCTAAAAGTTTGAAATCGATATTTTAGTTTTTTAGACAGTTATCATGGGAAATCGAGGCCCCAAGTGTGCTCTAAAAACGTATCAAAATAACAAGTGATATAGATACTTCACTGAACATTCTCCATTGTGTACCACCTTCAAACAAAGTGATATAGATATACCACCCCTATCGGACAGGATGAAAACAAAAGCCGGTAGAATTTAAATTATTTAGATTTGACATGTTTTGCCGTTTGTTTTTTTTTAACTAACTGCTTTAAAGTAAATAAAAAACAGTTTTTTCGTATATTTAGACAGCTTCTATCGCATTTAATATAAGAGATATGTTGTAGGGTTTGTCCTAAATCGCCAGGAAATATTTTTTAATAAACGAAATAAACATCTAAAAGTTAGTAAAAAATACAAACTTTGTAAATTTTTAATGGAACACCCTGTATACGGCTTGATATTTCGAAGCCTATTTTTTTTTAATTTCAAATATGTATATATCTATATTTGGTCCAGCGGTTTTTGTAATATTTGCTTTTAAAAAACGTGATTGCATATTGCGACATAGCAGTTGGAATGAAAAACAAAATGTCTGAATGCCATTAGCTGTCACTACCATACCAAATTAAATCACATTTACCATTGCTGTATGAATATTAATCATATGTCATCTTATGCTAATGACGACAATATGATATTTGAATTCCCAATAAGCCTGTAGGGTTTTTTCGTACATATACACAGCGCTTCAGACATTTATTCCAATATAAACTAAAAAAACTTAAAATTTGAAGGTTGTAGGATTTATCCGAAATTGCTAAAAAATGTTACTAGACAAAACTCTATTGCAAAATTTGTAAGAAATATAAACATGTTTTGAACATTTATGATTGTTTAAAGTGACTGCTAATATTTTCGAGACATTTTCTATAATCATAACCTAATTTAGGCAAACTATTGCAAATAAGCTCAGGATGTTTTTCATTTAAAAAATTAATACTGTCTTCGATCTTTCCCTTATTTCTTCTTTCTTTGTCGACTTAAAGGGGTCAAGTTAAGACTATTTTTTGACCAATTAATTGTCCCATGAGCTCCTATCCACTTGTGGCAATGATCACTTAAAAAATCTCTTACATAACTAGGGTTATAAAATGGCGCTCCATCCTAATGCCCCACAACGTTAGAAACTGCATGTATTTGTTTCTCATTAATGAGCCTTCAAATATTAACGGGCCAGTTATTCGATTCCTAAGAATATAACACCAGATATTTAACGGCATACGTCCCTGATTTTTAATTTTTATATAACCGTGAGGATTTTCTGATGCCCACATATGAGTGTTTCGTCGGATATACATCTCTACTGTAGTCAACATGGCCTCATCGCTGCACAAAATCTTGTTGAAAAAATCATTGCCCCCATTTTTCCTAGCTAACATTTAATTGCAAAATGCTAGTCTTCTAATTTTGTGGTCATCTGTTAATTTTTGAACTGGCAACATTTTATATGGACGATATCCATATTTGGGCAGCACCTTTCTTTCTTCAATCTTTTGAAGATTAATCAAAATATGTATCAGAATCTACTGTAGATAAATTTGATTTTCTGAAAAAATAAGTAACAAACCTTCAAATCACCTAAAATATTATTAACACATTTCCTACCTTAAAAAAATAATAAAATATAAACTCTTCGTCATTATTCGGTATAAAAGAAGGTTGACCAAGCAGGAACTGTCATGACGGGATGAATAGGATGATATTCCACTTGCGCTTCAGCGTTTTTGTAATATAGGTATATTTTCTTCTTCTGTATAATCCATTTTACAGACGAAACAGTTTCGTTTTGACAACTAAATAAATTTTAATTAGTAGTAATGGGTTTGGATCTTTCGTTTCCATGCCAACTGCGATTTAGTAAAACCACAGATATAATCACGATTTTTAAACGCAAATATTTCAAAAACTGCTGGGCCAAATATAGACATATTATAATTTTTTGAAATCAGAAAAATATACTCTTTCGAAATATCAAGCTGTATATAAGGCGTTTCATTAAGAATTTATCAAGTTTGTGTTAAATGCTACAACTACTGCCTTTAATTTAATCTGTTATAATAAGCTTTCATAATTCAGTCCTGATAGTAAGAATGTGAATTTATTTGTTCTGCGAGCAGATCGTCGTATAGAGCTGCAAGAAATGAGTGCTTTTTCTAATCTATTTTACTGATAAGTTTTATAGATACATTTAGAGTGAAAAAAATGACTTTAAGATTGCAGCAGGTAAGTTGGCATATTGCATAATTCTTCTTTTCCAGCAGAATTTTAACTTAGTTTCTCATAAAAATTCTCATAATTTTGTCAAGGATACATTCAAGGATCTAATAAGAAACTGATGCCTCTTTTTAATATGTATATTTATTTTAATTAACATTATCTTTGCGGAAATTGTTTGTAATTAAATCTTGCAAAGATTTAAAAACGTAAAATAAATAAATAGTTCTATCTAATGTTACGTTTTGATGCAAAGATGACTCCAAAAAACAGGTCCCCCATGCATCTACAGCGAAATGAAAAAGGAAAATAGTTTTTTTCAACCCTGAATACGCATGCTAGCTCCCACAATAGCTCCTCAAAATAATAAACCAAAAAAATTCAGTTTTCATTTATAATCAATGATAAGAGTTCGCCAGCTAAGGTGCTCGAGATCCATTAGATTCTAAATGAAAACTATTAAAGTTTTTTTTATGAAAAAAGACCATAAAATATTTTGAGACACAAAAATCTCGCCAAAAAGAGCCCGATTTCGGTTTCCAGAATCAAGAGTTTTATAATATGTATATAACTAGATACATATACGTTCGCTTACCCAAAATCAAGAGTTTTATTTGTATGGTAACGGAAAAATATAAACCTTTTGACGCTAACGAAAAAAAAAGATTCTGTTGTACTTATTAGTAGCACTAGAAATATGTATATAACTAGATACATATACGTTTTGCTTACCCAAAATTTCCTTTAAGCTTCTATAAGCAAGATAACTCTGTAGAACAGAACATATTATTCCATACCAGATTGACCAGAGATTATTTAGATGAACTCCATTTTTATTATCATACTTCTTCGTTGAAGCATTGGTTTCAGACGATTGTATGGCTCGGTAATTCCCTTTATGTGTTTTAGTTGAAGAGCTCATTTTGCCTAGATACTCAAAAATTCATTGTTCCCTTTCATATCACGTGAAAGTGTGATGCATCTCAACTGAATTTTGATATGGACCTGTAAATGTATGAACCTGAAAAAAGTATTAAAAAGTTTTAATATGGTTATTACTAAACAAAAAAAAATATATATATATATATATATATATATATATATATATATATATATATATATAAATATATATATATCTATATACATATATATATATATATATATATATATATATATATATATATATATATATATATATATATATATATATATATATATATATATATATATATATATATATATATATATATATATATATATATATCAATATGTTATAGTTCTAAACCAGTCATATTATTTTTCCAAAGAAAATTATGGTCTTCATTGGATAGTATAATAGTTATTGTGGCAACTCTTAAACGTAGAAACGGAAACTTGCAAATTCTGCAATTTCTACTAATCTATTTTAGTTAAGGACATTCGTCTAAAAAAGAACTAGAAGAAATATAATTATTTATCTTTTATACGCTCTGCTAAAGACAGAGTGTGAAGTGTGGGGTTATAAACAATCACACAGGGAGATCACAATTTGTAGTTGCTTTTGATTTACCGAGTTAAAATTAAATTATTTTTTAATTGGTAAAACTCTTTTTCGTGTATGTATCATTACAAAAAAAATCTAAACCACTTATGCTACCTACATTATTAATTTTAATTTTATATACATATGTATTTTAATAAACAGATTTAAGCATTTGCGGTAAGGTTTTGAACATTGTTTATAGGCTTTCTTAGGATACTTTTTTATTTTTTTTTTTAATAAAATAAACCTAGTTACCACACAATTTGTTTTATTTTTTTTATATTTTAGAAATGCCTACATTTTTAAAATGAATAGCTTCCTGTTAGAGCATGACTTATTTTTTTAGTATATATCCAAACAACTTATGTTTAAGAGTTCGCTCATAAACAATTTCAGTAAAGGGTTCAAAAAAATTCATTATAAGAAAAGGGCATGGGTCATATTGAAATTATCAACACGTGTCAACGCAAATTATTTCACACACTCTGCGTTTATTTGCCCTTAATAAAAACTGAAAAACTTGGCGCCTCGATTAGAGTTTTTCTGTTGATTATCAACCTTACATCCATTCATTGCACACCTTATTTTCACTAATTTCAATTGAAACTAAATAAAAATTATATGTATATATATATATATATATATATATATATATATATATATATATATATATAAACGATGCCACTGAAATACATACAATAAATATTAAAAAAAGAGATAAAATGAAAAAAAAGTTGTTGGCTAATTACAATACTCAATTAGAAAGAGAATATAAAGAATATCGTAATCTTTTAAATAAACTTATACATAAACAAAAAAATGAATATTACAAGTATCAGACTGAAACTAATAGAAATGATATAAAAACAATTTATAAAATTATTAAGAATGCCATCTATAAAAAAATACAAAAACTAATTCCCATGTTAACATTACAAATAACTTAAATGAACAAATATGTGATCCTTTAGAAAGGCAAATTTTTGTAATAAATATTTTAGTAATGTGGGGCCGAAATGGCAAAGGCTATTCCTCAGACAGAATGCAAAGAAGACCTTATTTCAACAAACTCAATTTTTCTTCCACCTGTAACAAAAAATGAACTAATAGATCATATATCATCTCTAAAAAATAATAGTTCTCCGGGACACAATAACATTCAGGTAAAAATAATTAAACAAACTCACTTAGACATACTTGATCCATTGTTGCACGTATTTAATTTAAGTTTAGAGAAAGGAATTGGCCCAAATCAATTTAAAATATCCATAGTAACTCCTATACATAAATCAGGATCGGTCAATAACATCGGTAATTACAGACCAATGAGTTTAATAAATAATTTTGCAAAACTATTGGAAAAATGTATTAAGAAACGAATAGCCCTCTTTCTAAGTAATAATAATATTCTTTCTCCGAATCAATTTGGTTTTGTTGAGGGGTGTAGTACTTCGGATGCTATGCATAGACTTATAACGGATGTTGTCAATAACTTAAATAATAACAAAAAATACCATTAGAAATTAGAAATGCCAAAAAGGTTAAATTTATTGCTATGTGTAAAATATTTATATTCCAAAATTACACACAATTTGCCACAATTTGAAAGGGTTTTTAATTAAGTTTTGATTAAAGACATCTAACCTTCAACAATGTATGAATGCTAATAGTTATATTTTGTATTGTTTTATATATGTAAATACTTATGTCTTAGCTTTACTTTACCATAATGTTAGCTTTAAGTTTGAATAGAAAAAAATTATACATTACTAGATATACCTACTTAGAAATAAGAATATAATTAACTAAACGTACATACAGATGTATGGACATCTAGGTGCTTGATATCATTATGTTTATTTATCCTATATGTAAAACTTATTTAAGATATTGCTGTGATGTAATGGGTTACCCCATGTATATATATATATATATATATATATATATATATATATATATATCATAAAAATAAGGTGCGTTTATATTATTCAGAATAGTTTTATACAATTACCATAGTAATAGGATGCACATTCTCTTCACTCGAAAGAAACCCAGCCCTTTAATGTAGCCCCTTTTAATATTATTAGGTAATTACAGAACAAATATTGGCAAGAAGTACCACTTAATCTTATGAGAGCCTGATGGGCTTTAGATAATTACCATTTACTTGTTAAACCTTAAGGGTTGTAATTTAGAAGGTAGGGTGCTTTCTCCAGACCAGAAGGTTCGCTAGCCCTTAGATGTTGTAAATTAGAAAGGTAGGGTGCTTTCTCCAGACGAGGAGGTTCGCTTGCCCTTAAGTTGAGATCAGATCAAGTCTGCCGCTGCAATGATTTGCACTGATATTTATATTAGAAAAAATGCTTACAATCTGCAGTTTCTAGCAGTCTTGTGAACTTGGCAGTAGAAAGTTGGCAGTAGATTTGCCGAAGATTGCCGAATGAACAGTGGCGTCGCGTCGCAAAAAAAAATTTCAAATATTTACTTGGCAGTTGAATTTAGCAGTAGATTTTTAAATACGGACAAAGACTATGA
Source organism: Kuschelorhynchus macadamiae (assembly GCA_030620095.1). Classification (NCBI taxonomy): domain Eukaryota; kingdom Metazoa; phylum Arthropoda; class Insecta; order Coleoptera; family Curculionidae; genus Kuschelorhynchus; species Kuschelorhynchus macadamiae. The sequence continues at coordinate 588,452 of JAUTXW010004464.1, read as the reverse complement.
AAAATTTTTGTAGTACTCACTCTAACTAAGAAATACTGTTAAGTATACAAAATAATTTAACCAAAACAGTGTCATAATTAAATTTGAATATAGTGTCTTAAAAATAGTATAAATCCTTGCAATCCTTTTAAGGAGTTGATTTTAGGGTTAAAATGATAAAAATTGTTTTGCATATATCGTTACAGTTTCCAGAGAAACAACACATAGTGTTAAAACCAAATTTACATGAAAAGTACCTTAGATATAGTACTATTTAAAAGTGCTCCTACCAACTCCTTGCAAGCCGTCCAAGGGGTTGATTTTGGGGATAAAACGATAAAAATTGCAGATTTTGGATATTTCATCAGTGTTTCCAAAGAAACTACACATAGTGTTGAAACCAAATTTACATAGAAGGTACCTTAGATATGGAGCTATTTAAAAGTACCCTCACCAAATCCTTGCAAGCCGTCCAAGAGGTTGATTTTGAGGGTAAAATGGTAAAAATTGCAGATTTTGCATGTATCGACTAAGTTTCCGAAGAAACTACACATAGTGTTGAAACCAAATTTACACAGAAAGTACCTTAAATATGGTACTATTTAAAAGTACCCTCACCAAATCCTTGCAAGCCGTCCAAGGGGTTGATTTGGAGGGTAAAAGGGTAAAAATTGCAGATTTTGCATGTATCGACTAAGTTTTCGAAGAGACTACACATAGTGTTGAAACCAAATTTACACAGAAAGTACCTTAGATATGGTACTATTTAAAAGTACCCTCACCAAATCCTTGCAAACCGTCCAAGGGGTTGATTTTGGGGGTAAAATGGTAAAAATTGCAGATTTTGCATGTATCGACTAAGTTTCCGAAGAACCTACACATAGTGTTGAAACCAAATTTACACAGAAAGTACCTTAGATATGGTACTATTTACAAGTACCCCCAGCAAATCCTTGCAAGCCGTCCAAGGGGTTGATATTGGGGATAAAACGATAAAAATTGCAGATTTTGGATATTTCATCAGTGTTTCCAAAGAAACTACACATAGTGTTGAAACCAAATTTACACAGAAGGTACCTTAGATATGGTGCTATTTAAAAGTACCCTCACCAAATCCTTGCAAGCCGTCCAAGAGGTTGATTTTGAGGGTAAAATGGTAAAAATTGCAGATTTTGCATGTATCGACTAAGTTTCCGAAGAAACTACACATAGTGTTGAAACCAAATTTACACAGAAAGTACCTTAGATATGGTACTATTTACAAGTACCCCCAGCAAATCCTTGCAAGCCGTCCAAGGGGTTGATTTTGGGGGTAAAACGATAAAAATTGCAGATTTTGGATATATCATCAGTGTTTCCAAAGAAACTACACATAGTGTTGAAACCAAATTTACACAGAAAGTACCTTAGATACGGTACTATTTAAAAGTACCCTCACCAAATCCTTGCAAGCCGTCCAAGGGGTTGATTTTGAGGGTAAAATTGTAGAAATTGCAGATTTTGCATATATCGTCTAAGTTTCCGAGGAAACTACACATTGTGTTTAAACCAAATTTACACAAAAAGTAACTCAGATATGGTACTATTTAAAAGTACCCTCACCAAATCCTTGCAAGCCGTCCAAGGGGTTGATTTTGAGGGTAAAATGGTAAAAATTGCAGATTTTGCATGTATCGACTAAGTTTCCGAAGAAACTACACATAGTGTTGAAACCAAATTTACACAGAAAGTACCTTAGATATGGTACTATTTAAAAGTACCCTCACCAAATCCTTGCAAATTGTCCAAGGGGTTGATTTTGGGGGTAAAATGGTAAAAATTGCAGATTTTGCATGTATCGACTAAGTTTCCGAAGAACCTACACATAGTGTTGAAACCAAATTTACACAGAAAGTACCTTAGATATGGTACTATTTACAAGTACCCCCAGCAAATCTTTGCAAGCCGTCCAAGGGATTGATTTTGGGGATAAAACGATAAAAATTGCAGATTTTGGATATTTCATCAGTGTTTCCAAAGAAACTACACATAGTGTTGAAACCAAATTTACACAGAAGGTACCTTAGATATGGTGCTATTTAAAAGTACCCTCACCAAATCCTTGCAAGCCGTCCAAGAGGGTGATTTGGAGGGTAAAATGGTAAAAATTGCAGATTTTGCATGTATAGACTAAGTTTACGAAGAAACTACACATAGTGTTGAAGCCAAATTTACACAGAAAGTACCTTAAATATGGTAATATTTAAAAGTACCCTCACCAAATCCTTGCAAGCCGTCCAAGGGGTTGATTTGGAGGGTAAAATGGTAAAAATTGCAGATTTTGCATGTATCGACTAAGTTTTCGAAGAAACTACACATTGTGTTGAAACCAAATTTACACAAAAAGTAACTCAGATATGGTACTATTTAAAAGTACCCTCACCAAATCCTTGCAAGCCGTCCAAGGGGTTGATTTTGAGGGTAAAATGGTAAAAATTGCAGATTTTGCATGTATCGTCTAAGTTTTCGAAGAAACTACACATAGTGTTGAAACCAAATTTACACAAAAAGTACCTTAGATATGGTACTATTTAAAAAGAACCCCCAGCAAATCCTTGCAAGCCGTCCAAGGGGTTGATTTTGGAGATAAAGGTGAAAAAATTGCAGATTTTGCATATATCGTCTAAGTTTCCGAGGACACTACACATAGTGTTGAAACTAAATTTACCCAGAAGGTACCTTAGATATGGTACTATTTAAAAGTATCCCCCCACCAAATTCTTGCAAGCCGTCCAAGGGGTTGATATCGTCAGTTTTTGTAAATCAGCTTTTGCATTTTTTTGGTGCGGATCACATAATACGCTTTATACTTTATATTCTTAAAAACCGTTAAAAACATGAAATTGTATTACCGGCTGCAAGGTCGCGTGCCTAGAGTCGCGTGATCGAGAATATTTTTCAGTCCGCTTTAGTCCACGTTCAGTTGCCATAGCTTGCTAACACGCGCTTAGAGGTGCGCTACAGCGAATATAGCTTTGTTCCTACAGCAATCACATAACTGTCAGAGCCATTTCTATTGGTGCAAAATAATTTTCTGATTGTTTTAAACTAATCAAAATTGCTTTGACTGGTTTCAGTTTTCTGTAGGAACACAGCTTGCATCGAGTTGGTCACGTTGCGTTGCTGACTATTTTATTCCAACTCCAAACAACCTGGCAACACTGATCGCCATCGCGAAAAAAGGACAAAAACAAGATAAGGTTCCCTTCGTTTTCCTCCGTTTTTTTTAGTTATGCGGTTATGCGTACGTTTGCCCTGGGGCTTGTGTGGTTGTGCCATCTTGCAATTTATTATTTGTATTTTCTATGTTGTGCCGGACAAATTGGATAAATTGTGTCTTAGCTTGGAATTATTCAAGGTAAGTTAGTAGTACTTTGAAAAATTAAATTTAACATTCTAGCAGAGTAAAAAAAGTATTGTTTGGCGAAGTTTTTGGTTGATTAGGCATTTTGTTTCGGCGTAAATATCATGTTGAATTAAATTAAGTCTTGTTTTAGCAGATTGGGCCGCGGCGTAAGGTTTGGTCAAAGTTTATTGGATAACTTTGTCTTGGACTTGGCTTTAAGCTCCAAAGGAAAAGGGGTCAGCTTGGTCGATTTTGGACCAAGAACAACACGCTAGCCCTGATGGGCTATTTTTACTTCAACATTCCTACAATATATGGGTAAGAATATGAGGTAAGAATACCTACTTAGTGAAAATTTTAAAACTTTTTTGGCGAAATCGACTTTAAATTTCTTGAAACGTAAAAATTATATTTGTGTCTGTAGGTCTATTATTACAAAAGAAAAAAGATTAGTGGGCAAAGTGCTCAAATCACAAACCAAGCATAAAGTTGTGCAACACTTGGAAGAAAAAAGAAGAAAGAAGAGAGAAGAGTGTTGCACAACTTTATGCTTGGTTACACCACTCTGATGAAGCCAATGAGCAGAAACACGTGTCAGTGGTTACCTTTATTTTTTTATTACGCGGTTTTTCCCAGGGCAAAATCATTTTTACTTTCATATCTTAGTTTTTAAGGCCTTTTTAATGGCACCTATTTCAAGTTTTAAAAAAATGATAAAACTTTACAAGTTTTTGTAAGAACTCATTTTTTTTAACTAATATATATTTTCCTTTATTAAAAATATAAACCTATTTAATGTGTCTTATTTTAAACGAAATATTAATCACACGAAAGTCAAAACAAAAACGGGCCCAAGTGATCTGGTTGTTTATATTAACACCATTAAAATAAGTGGGTATGGGGTTTTGCGTCTTTTAGAAAGAAATTACGTTCTCACTTTTAAATAGTGCGTTGAGTGTGATTCAATTTTTCTTTACAAAAGTGGTATATGAATTGAGTATAGTTTTTCTGGTGATTTTGTGGTAACAATTTGAAAATTAGGTGAGTGTGCTCACGAGTAAAACATATTGACCATTTTATTTGTATTTTAACTAATTTAGTAAAACTCAAAAACTTTGAGTTTTATTTGAATCTTAGTATAATTAGTTACTTAAATTATATATTATTTGTCTTTGATTACAATTTTTAGGCCTTATTAGGCATCTGTCGTTCAGATGTATTAAACATAGTCGTTCGTGTTTAAGACGCTGTCGTTTAGTGTCATATTTATATTCCTGATGTTCGGAATATTAGGCATTAAATGACTGTAATCAGTTTTAATTATTATTCAGTAATTATTGTTGGCAAAATATAATTATTTAATTGATACCATAAAACGTCATAATTGCATATTCAGTCAGTTATTTTGCTCAGAAATGTTTTTCTCCTGTTTACAGATTAAATTACCAAAACAAAAGACGGCCAAGCCTGGTTACCAACTAGTTTTTATTATTTCCTTTTTAATAATTAATGTAAAAAGTTTTTTTTTTGAATTTGATTTATTTTTATATTTCTTATTTTTCTTTAATGAGGTTTCACATTTTTACAAATTGAAAATAGGTACCATTAAAAAGCCCATTAAAAACTAAGATAGGAAAATAAAAAAAAATAAGAACAATAATTCCATTATAATCCAGGGTCCTATTGATTTTGTTTAAGTTGTTAACTTGATTTGGTATTTTAGCTTGCTTGTACCATCACCGTTGACTGACTACCTAAGTAATCAAGGCAGTCATAATATGAGAATGAAAATGTAATTGGTAGCAATGGTAGCTGGGATCCTAATCTTTGTTCATTAGCTAACATAACATATGAATACCGAACTTTGACTTCACTTTGAATTCTGTTGGTATGAAGGATACAAAACAAAGGCATAAAAAACTCAATTTTGAAATTGTTTGGTTTATTACTTTTCGTCGGTAACTATATAGATATATAATAATTTGTTATATTACTTTTAAAACGTTTTTTTCTGGAAATAATAATAATGCAAAATTTACTATCAGTTCGTAAGGATCAATTTTATATTTTAATATTTCTTTAAAAATTTTCTGTTTTATTACCATTATTATAATATTTTAGTTTTAGGTAGATATATTCTTGCTATGGAACTATTACTTTGTCCTATCTTAAATGCAATGTAAAGTTAGTAATTGATATAATGTGATATCATGTAACGTCATGCATCATATTTTTGGTATTTTCGAATGTTAAAAAATTTAGCCCTTATTTTTTTAAATGAATTTGTGTTGTGTGTTTTTTTTTTTTTTTTAATATTATTTTAACAAAAATATTATCTAAAAAGGAGTTAACAAAACAAAAAATGGTTTTTAAAAAGAGAGATTTGTGCAAAATTGTTGTAAATAATTTACTCGAAAAGATTCCCATGTTACAGTTTGATGATTTTGTTGAAATGAAATTTAAAGGTCATTCTATTAAAAAAGTAATCAGTTTAATAGGGGATAAAAGAATTACACATGAAAGTGAATTGAAGAGACTAATAGTCAGAAATATAAATTTAATTAAATGTATTTTTGATTCTCATACTAATGAAGAGTCCTTAAATTGGAAGGATAAAATACTAATATGTACTGATAACTTTAAATCAGTAAGCGCCGACGATATAACTAGTTATTATAGTAAAAGCAATGATTTTTATAAAAAAATGTGTTCATATCTTGGTATAAAAAATAACTATAAAAATCGCCACAAGGTTTACTCACAATGTAAAAGGCTTCTGAAAAAAAAATCTTTTATTCACTCAACTCCAGTTGCCGTATCCAGTCACGAATATATTCCAGATGTTGAGGCGTCCCCTGTTTTTTGCAATATATCTGACCCTACTGAAAAACAAATTTTTGAAATAGATGACAAGTCAAATAATTTTGCTCTGTCTTATACTAACTCTGACGAAAATGAAGATAAAAGTAGCTCAAGTGATTGCTTTAGACGAACACCTGACCCGTTCAATAAAAGTACACCTACAAAACTTCTTCCACAGGAAACTAAAAACAATTATTATTCATTGCCATCATTCGAAAGTAAAGATTCTTCCTCGGATTCTTCTAATTATAAAGCAAATCAAGAAAAATATGATTCAATCGATGACTTTATCTTAACTACACCTAAGAAAAAAACATTTTTGCTTAAGGACTCTGACAATATTAATAAAACTAATGAAGTTATTTTGCCCACACTTAAAAAACGGATTTTTCCAAATATTTTATCTGAAGAATCTGAAATCGAAAACAATAAACCTATAAAACTTTTGCCACAGGAAACTAAAAACAATTATTATTCATTATCATCATTCGACAGTAAAGATTCTTCCTCGGATTCTTCTAATTATAAAGCAAATCAAGAAAAAAATGATTCAATCGATGACTTTATCTTAACAACTCCTAAGAAAAAAACATTTTTGATTGCGGAATCCGGCAATATTAATAATAAAAATGAAGTAATTTTGCCCACACCTGAAAAACGGATTTTTCCAAATATTTTATCCGAAGAATCTGAAATCGAAAACAATAAACCTACAAAACTTCTGCCATTGGGAACTAAAAATAATATTTCATTGCCATCATCCCAGTACAAAGACTGTAATAATTATGAAGGAATTGCATGTTTAGATAAAAAAATGTATAATCTTGTCATTCAAAAGAACGAAATTAATTCTTACTACAGTACTTACTTACTCAGAAAGTGGATCAAAAAATATATAAGTAACACATGTATAATTATTTTTAAATTTTATAATTATTTAAAAAAAAACAACACTTTTAAATATTATGCAAAATGTAAGCATATGGGTTGCAAAAAATTTATTATTACATTAAAAACAGACAAAATTATAATGTATAGTTCTTCTAAAGATTACTGTCATAATGAGAAATTAACATTTTCTTTAAAAGGCATTGAAAGAGAATTAGCTTATGAACAAATAAGAACAACAAAACCATCCCAATATAAACAAAGTACAATTTTAAAAGCACAGCAAAACCTTATCCAGTCAGGAAATCTTCAACAGATAAAGTCAGACCCTACAGCAAGAAAACTTAAATCACAATCGATGTCATTATTAGACAGAAATAAAGATGACATAATTGACATAATGTTAATGCAAAGGGAACATTCAGAGTATATAAAGGAAGTAGCCAGTCCGTTTAATGTAAAAACATTTAGTATGGAACAACTTTTCTTTTTAAAGAAACAAACAAATGATTTGGGAACCTTACCTATAATTTACTTTGATGCAACTGGCAATATTGTGAGAAAGCCTTATAAAGATACAAAACGTATTTATTTGTACTCAGCAGTAATACCCTTAAGTTTCACGAAACGAATTGCACCAGTTTTTGAAATGGTTTCGGCATCACATGATTCAAAGGCAATTTTTAAACTTTTTTATGAGTTTCGGTGGTTTTGTGAGCAAAATAATCACTGGCCAATTTTTGGAAGTATCGTCACTGATTTTTCTTTTGCTACTATTCATGCGGCTTCCAGAGCATTTAATAAAATAGATCTTATTACATATTTAAAAGAAGCTTATAACATTGCGATCAATAAAAAAAACACACCCACTTCTTTCATAACCATCCACCTATGCTGCGCGCATTTTATGAAAATGGTAGCCAAAGATACAGATAAGCATTTCAAAATTGAAGAACAAAAGATATTGATTAAAGAACTTTTAGCAAAATGCATTCTTTTAAACAATATGGAGACTATTTCTGATTGGGTTTTTAACATTGCAGTTATATTAACTAGTCCCTGTTGTAATGCGATTTTTAAAAATTCTTTAATTAAATTAAAATCACTACAAATAGCACAAGAGAAAAATAGCCCTGAATTTGATTATGTGCCCCAGACTCTACCAGAAACTGTGTTCACCCACCAAGTACTTTATGAGCAAAGCCCATTTTACAAGTATTTTAAAAATATTATCGATAATGTTGGTATTTTAAGTACTGGTGGAAAACAAAATGAACTATTTAATAAAGATTTTTTAAATATAATTGTCACTAAATATATGCCTTACTGTCCACTATGGACAGTTTTGTTAATTAGAACATCTTATGATACATCTCGTTTAAGTAATTGCTACGTCGAAAATCATTTCTTAAACTTAAAGCTAAACATTCTTGAATGTGAAAAAAAATTAAAAGTTTCTAGATTTGTTCGTAAATCTAGGGCCCATGTTTTAACTCTATGGAAAGAACTTAAACTTGAAATACCCAAAACCAATTTAAGTAAAATAAAGCGAGATAGTGACGCCGAAATTGTGTCACAGGAAAGTTGGAAGAAACAAAAAAAGCTGACAAAAAATCACTTTTCAGGAAATTTCTTGAAAAAGGTATCCGTGCCAGAGGTCGCAGATGTGGTTCGTTTAGAAGACAAAGATGATCCGTTTGATATTGAGCACTGTATGTATTGTCACGCGGGAAGACTTGATGAAACCGCTTGGTGGGTACAATGTGATAAATGTAACGGCTATGTTCACCAGAAATGTGATAATTCAAACTTAGATAATTCATATTCGGGAACTTTTGTTTGTAATTTTTGTTCAGGTAAAATCAAAGCTGATAATTCTGCATTTTTAGATAAAACTGCGGATAAAAATTCATTAAGGCTGCAAGAGCAATTTCAGAACTTTTTAGATTCTCTTATTTTATCCTCTAAAGATTATATTGCTATAAAAAATAGCACTGTAGAACAGCGAAATAATATTAAATGGAGAAATGAACGTAGAAAAAGACTAACAGCATCAAATTTTGGTAGGATTTATAAATGTAGCACTCATTTTAATAAAATTAAATTAGCACAAAACATTTTAAGAAATAAAGATATATCTACTGTTCCTTCTATAAAATATGGCATTCAAAATGAAAAAGCTGCTCTATTAGAGTACTCAAAAATGAAAAAGATCTCCGTAGAACCAACTGGTCTAAATATTCATTTTGGTTTTCCCTGTTTAGCAGGTTCACCAGATGGTTTAGTTGGAAAAGATGGATTGGTGGAAATAAAGTGCCCTATGAAAGTAAGGGATAAGTGCATATCGGATTGGGACTTAGAATACTTGGATTCTCAATTTGAATTAAAAAAAAACCATAACTATTATTTTCAGATCCAAGGCTACTTAGAAATTCTAAATAGACCTTGGTGTGATTTTGTGGTATATTCACCCAAAGATATTTTAATTAAAAGAATAAACCGCGATACAAAGTTTTGGTATACAACTTTAAAGAAGCTCAAAGAATTTTATTTTTGTTATTATCTTCCTGAGTTTTTATGTCCTGAATATACTCTCTCTGAAGCGGAACGTAAATGGAGGACTATAAATGATATTAAACTCTTGCCAAATGGCCTTGTACGTGACATAAACTACTATAAGCCGCTTCCCTGTAAGAGAGATTATACCATTGCCAAATTTGAGGATTACAACTTAGTAATTAATGAATTAAAAATTTCAGATTTTAATTCATTGACTCGCAATACATGGCTTACTGGGTTTTTGGTAACAATAGTTTTCAACATTGTAAATACAGATTTTAATATTATAGAAGAAATTTTTGGTACACAAATTTTTAATCATTCTTCTTTTAGCGATTATTTCTTGGGTAGTGTGAATTTAAGAGGTAACAAAATAGTCATGCCTTTTTTGGTAAGCGGTCATTTTCTGTTTGCAATAGCCGATTTTGAAGAAAATACATTTTCAATTATTGATCCGATGGGAAGTTCTATAAGGGTATGTGAATTATATCTACAAAAGTTTAAAAATTTTATTACCGCCTACAACAATTATTACAAAATAAATAATTATAGAGTCGATCATTTAACACCTAAAATATACTCGCATATTTTGCAAAAAGATAATTTTAACTGCGGACCCTTAATAATTTATATATTTCAGCAAATCTGTAAAAAAGAAAATCCTAAAAATATGTATGACATCACAGATTACAGAAACCAACTGAAAACTCTTTTATTAACAAATGCACCCAACGTTCAAAATATATGTCTATTTTGCGCTAGAGATTTTAAAGTAGAATCGTATGTTCAATGCAAAAGTTGCTTACGGTATATTCATAAAAGATGTTCCAAAGATACTAGCCATAGTTGTTACTTCAATAATGTATGTGATATTTGCAGAATGTATTAAAATAACTAGACTATTTATTATCCAAGGAAGCTCACACAAAGAAAGCAGGTTGTCTACTTGCTAGCAAGCTTAGCAGCTTATAAGCGCACACAAAAAAGCGCCAGAAATGTATGTGTGCGTGTATTTATATTGAACTTTAATCATTGGCGCTTATAAGCGCTTGTTGCCAGTAAGCAGGCAACATGCTTTCTTTGTGTGAGAGCCCTAATATGAGACTGACTTTTGTTCTTACATATTATGTACGTAAAAATTTACAATAAATATAAATAAAATTATAAAATGGAAACCTTGTGCTCTTAATTACTGTGATTTAATATAAGCAGCCTTTATGTCCTCTTAGTAAAAGATGTAAGCCTTATTATCTTTTTCTTAATAATAATAATTGTATTGGATAATGTATTTTTGTTTTAGGTTTTAAGTTGTTTTGTTTTAAGTTTATATTTGTTACCTTAATAATTTATGTGATACATATTTGTGATACAAAGAGAGCAAGTTGCCTGCTCGCTGCCAACAAGCGCCAAAATTTTGTGTTCGCATTATGTAAATTTATTATAATTATTGGCCCTTATAAGCGCTTGTTGCCTGCAAGCAGGTCTGCTTTCTTTGTGTAAGTAGCAAATTGACTGACTTTGTTCTTTCACGACAAATTATTAGAGTTTATGTTTATTTTAAAGAGTTATAAAAGTTGATTTTTTTTTAATATACACTTTGACACGACGACTTTTTATTCTTCCTAACCTGATAATGTATAATAATTGTAATGAAATCGTACTTACAATTTCTAACAAGTGCAGAAAAGACATTTTTTATTTTTTCAGCAAAATCAACCCCTTGACCCTTGACGGTTTGCAAGGATTTGGTGGGGGTACTTTTAAATAGAACCATATCTAAGGTACTTTCTGTGTAAATTTGGTCTCAACACTATGTGTAGTTTCTTTGGAAACTTAGTCGATACATGCAAAATCTGCAATTTTTACCCTTTCACCCTCAAAATCAACCTCTTGGACGGCTTGCAAGGATTTGGTGAGGGTACTTTTAAATAGTACCATACCTAAGGTACTTTCTGTGTAAAATTGGTTTTAACACTATGTGTAGGTTCTTCGGAAACTTAGTCGATACATGCAAAATCTGCAATTTTTACCATTTTACCCCCAAAATCAACCCCTTGGACGGTTTGCAAGGATTTGGTGAGGGTACTTTTAAATAGTACCATATCTAAGGTACTTTCTGTGTAAATTTGGTTTCAACACTATGTGTAGTCTCTTCGAAAACTTAGTCGATACATGCAAAATCTGCAATTTTTACCCTTTTACCCTCCAAATCAACCCCTTGGACGGTTTGCAAGGATTTGGTGAGGGTACTTTTAAATAGTACCATATTTAAGGTACTTTCTGTGTAAATTTGGTTTCAACACTATGTGTAGTTTCTTCGGAAACTTAGTCGATACATGCAAAATCTGCAATTTTTACCATTTTACCCTCAAAATCAACCTGTTGGACGGCTTGCAAGGATTTGGTGAGGGTACTTTTAAATAGCACCATATCTAAGGTACCTTCTGTGTAAATTTGGTCTCTACACTATGTGTAGTTTCTTTGGAAACACTGATGAAATATCCAAAATCTGCAATTTTTATCGTTTTATCCCCAAAATCAACCCCTTGGACGGCTTGCAAGGAGTTGGTAGGAGCACTTTTAAATAGTACTATATCTAAGGTACTTTTCATGTAAATTTGGTTTTAACACTATGTGTTGTTTCTCTGGAAACTGTAACGATATATGCAAAACAATTTTTATCATTTTAACCCTAAAATCAACTCCTTAAAAGGATTGCAAGGATTTATACTATTTTTAAGACACTATATTCAAATTTAATTATGACACTGTTTTGGTTAAATTATTTTGTATACTTAACAGTATTTCTTAGTTAAAGTGAGTACTACAAAAAATTTTCATAGTCTTTGACCGTATTTAAAAATCTACTGCTAAATTCAACTGCCAAGTAAATATTTGAAATTTTTTTTTGCGACGCGACGCCACTGTTCATTCGGCAATCTTCGGCAAATCTACTGCCAACTTTCTACTGCCAAGTTCACATCAGTGTTTCTAGCTCAGGTTCAAGTTTAATTAGTTTGTTTAAAATGAACTGTTTATAATTTTGAGTAAACATTAGTAGTATAAGCGAATAATGAATCGAATTTACTATAGTCTGGGCTGGTTGTGGCAATATATTTTCGACATTTTTTACAAAATAATTTTCATCATTTTTTTACTGAACTGCTAAGAAAATTTATACTGCCAGTTAGATAGTGCTTCCGCAAATAAATCTCTGATAGAAATTTTTTAAATGCAAATTTCTCTATGAAGTAGGTAGGTAGAAATAGCTCTTCAGAACCATGGCCCCCCAGATCTCCTGATATTACTCCTTGTGATTCAATGTGTCAATTAATTGGGAGTACTCCCCAAACTTTAAAAAAAGTGAGTGAAGAGTAAAGCAGAGCTGTTGAAAAGTATATTGTTTTGAAAGTGGTTTAGAAAATTGTAATTTTTAGGTTTGTTATCGCAATTAAATAAAGAAGTTATAAAAAAATAAAAAGTGGTTTAAAGAAATTTTATTTTTCCTTTCAGTCAGTATAATGGTCCATGATTTTTGAACCCTATAGTTAAATAAGCTTAAATAATAAGCAGAATATTCTGTCGGAATGGCCGTTCATTTCTTTTTTATTTATATATCTACGGACTTTATAATTTTGTTTTTTTATTAACACTTTGGCCTAAAAACCCGGTAACATGGATTTTATACCGTTGGGCCCGTCGTTTCGCCAGTAAAATAATTAGTATCGCACGGCTTACAAAAAACAATGAGTATGCCGTGCTTAGATTTTCAATTTATCTATATAATGATTTTAAACATACTAAAGAGGTATAAACAACAAGCCTCGCATTTGTTCCCATAGACAACACCTCTTACTCTATGGGTTAATATCTCACTGCCTAATATTTTCATCGTTTCTATTCAACATACCGTTGAGTGTTCTCCATATCAGTGTTGTCAATCGGTGTATAATTATACGATTTTCGCATCTTTTAACCTTGCTGTGTATAATTTTCTAACCCTAATAAAACTCGAATAAAATCGTATATTTTGGTTAAAAGTAGATTCCACATTATTCGTGTCAAAATTCAAATACTGCGAGAAATTTTAACACATTCCTTTAAAGTAGAGTCTAAATCTATAAGTCCTTAAGTCATTAAATAAATGGTAAAATTGCATATGTAAAACGTTACCTATACCGCCATAAAAAGAAATACGATAAGCAAATAGGGATGCCGATCTTTCTAAAAGGAATCGATCTATATCGGAACTACAATAATCGATCTTCGATTAAATCGGTTGCGAAAGAATCGATTCTTAAAAAAACGATCTTTTGCTTTTGATAAGTTTTTGGAACCTAATGAAACTAAATTATTATACTCTTTTTATTATTATTATTTACTTACATAGTAATAAGTATACAAAATTTTTAAAACAGAATACATATTATTACATAAACAGCTGCAGATCATAGTCAGAGTTCTAAATAGAAATGTACTTTTTTAAGTTAAACCCAGCTTACCATTATGTTTTATGTTTGAGAAGACAAAATAATATGCAGAGAACATGAAAAAAACAAAAACATATTTTAACCTCCATAAAGAAAGTAAAACCAAAAACATTTAAGGCAAAAAAAATATAAAAACTAAACTTTACACTTTAGGAGAATACTACTAACGCAAACACACAGCATAAGGAAGACTGATAAAACTTCAAACATATCATTTAAATAATAATATAAAAATACATTTTTTTTGTGTAATTAGAGAGAAAAAATATTTAATTGTTTGTACAAGGTTTTCATTTATATTGTGGCGCCCACCAGAGGATTAATAATAAAACAGAAAAAAGGCTTAAATAAAAAAAATATAGGGTCTTTCCTTATTATCTTATTTATAATCAGAAAAACAAGAGCTTATTAATGATAATAAATGAAATAGGGAGTTCCATTTAAAAAGAGAGAAAGTGATTACGTTTCCTATTTTCACCAAATTCCGAAAGATAATAAGTATGGAGAAACCACTCAATTTTTATGTTTAATGTTTTATTATAACGTCAAAACGAAAACGAAAAAAATATAAGTTCCAAATTTGAAAGAGACATTTTTGAAGTATTTTACCAGCTACCCGATTACGAGAATGGTTTATTGGAATTTTATTTATTGGAATATTTCTCTTCTCTGATGACACCGAAGTAGATTCTATCGAAAAGTGTTCCAACGCAATTTGTGCCAATTTTGGATAAATTAATTTGTAACTATCCCTAAACTCAATTAGTAATAAAAACCATTCAGATAAGGAATATTGAAATACCATACTTTATTTTATTATTTTGTAATGCAAATTCGGTAAAAAAAGGAATCGATTTTCGAACAAAAAAAATCGATTTTCGATTAAATCTCTTAGCAAAGAATCGATTTAAAAAATCGATTTTTTCAAAACTAAGAATCGATCTTAAAAAAGATCGATTCAAGATAGACATCCCTATAAGCAAAGGTTTTACCTAAAGTAGTGTATTTAAGTTTATGGCTACTGTATGTTTTTGTCTCATTTAATTTTAAATAGCAAGAATAAACGTTTTGATTTTTAATAAATGAATGGAATTAATTAAATAACAATTTACTTTAAACTACTCTTTTTTTACTTTTCTTGTCTCCGCGCTAAATCTCTAACTGTAGCAAATGTACATGAATGAAATGACCCCTTTTCATAATTTTTTTTTCGGGTGCAGGGGCGTCACTATGAAGAATGTCTTGACTCTTGAAGCAATTGCCTAAATTGTGTTAGAGTTGCAATAAGCAAAATCGACATCTATAGCGAACTTACTGTTATAAAGGTCATTTTTTTTGTTATTGGTAAAAGTTGGCTGTTGGCACAAATACAAAACAGCAAACTTTTTTTTCTTGAATCAGTTAATTTTTTTTTGTTCGTCCCCCTCTTCTTCTACCACAAGGGTCTAGAGACGGGTGTACAAGATACAAGGTTTTGGATCCAGTCATTGTATAATTTATATATATATATATATATATATATATATATATATATATATATATATATATATATATTGGCAAAACTGATATATATATATATATATATATATATATATATATATATATATATATATATATATATATATATATATATATATATATATATATATATATATATATATATATATATATATATATATATATATATATATATATATATATATATATATATATATATATATATATATATATATATATATATATATATATATATATACATTTTAGATCCTCACGACCGTACTAAGATAAATAAGGAATCTAATATCAGGTATGCGGTCTGTAGGTCAAATAAATAACTAATTTACTTCTGACATCCTCTATATTTCGTCATTTATTTATGACTTCATCAGGAGGAAACGCTAAAATACACCACAGATTAAAATGATATCAAACTAAAAAAAAAACAGTTAAGACTTACAAGTGAAGTTACAAAAACATGGCTATATGCATTTCAACACACAGTAGAACGTTAAATTAGGACGAATACAACCACATGAATATTAAAATGTTGATAACAGGTAGAACTTAACAACTAGCAAGACATTTATATATACATTTATTTATTTATTTTTTTGAATAATAAGAACTATTTTATTTTTTTGTGGTAAAAGAAACATTGATAAACAGTTGATGTTCGTGGAATATTTATATTATGGTATTTAAGTTATTTGTTTTTTGTTGAACAAGGCAAAGAATTCATTTGTTCAACAGATTGCAATAAATGGTGCTCAGCTGTTGGATGTCAGATCTAGAATTAACTGAATTATTTTCGTTGTTGATATGTACTATTTCCAGAAATAGCCTTTTTCTGTAATTATTTTCATATTCCAGAATTTGTATGTTTTTGTAATCAAAATTGTGATCCTCTTTCTGCAAA
Source organism: Kuschelorhynchus macadamiae (assembly GCA_030620095.1). NCBI lineage: Eukaryota > Metazoa > Arthropoda > Insecta > Coleoptera > Curculionidae > Kuschelorhynchus > Kuschelorhynchus macadamiae. The sequence continues at coordinate 571,873 of JAUTXW010004464.1, read as the reverse complement.
TGATCAATTTTTTATAACTTCACTTGTAAGTCTTAACTGTTTTTTTTTTTAGTTTGATATCATTTTAATCTGTGGTGTATTTTAGCGTTTCCTCCTGATGAAAACATAAATGAATGACGAAATATAGAGGATGTCAGAAGTAAATTAGTTATTTATTTGAACTACAGACCGCATACCCGATATTAGATTCCTTATTATATATATATATATATATATATATATATATATATATATATATATATTGATATATATATATATATATATATATATAGTTTTGAGTTAGTTTTTCTTGAACATCCGTGTATATATAGTTACTAGATTTTTCTTGGGTTATAAGTTCATAGCATTAAAACAATTCTCAAAAATTATTAGTCATCTATTCATTTTAAAATTTGACGTTTCGGCAGGTGGCTCCGTGCCTTTCTCAAAAATACTTTCTAAAATAATTTAAATTAGAGAACCTACACACTTTAACGTTTCATGGTAAGTCTGTCTTGTTTTACTAAAGTGTGTAGGTTCTCTAATTTAAATTATTTTAGAAAGTATTTTTGAGAAAGGCACGGAGCCACCTGCCGAAACGTCAAATTTTAAAATGAATAGATGACTAATAATTTTTGAGAATTGTTTTAATGCTATGAACTTATAACCCAAGAAAAATCTAGTAACTATATATATATATATATATATATATATATATATATATATATATATATCTTTCGGAATTTGGTGAAAATAGGAAACGTAATAACTTTGTCTCTTTTTAAATGGAACTCCCTATTTCATTTATGATCATTAATAAGCTCTTGTTTTCTGATTATAAATAAGATAATAAGGAAAAACCCTATATTTTTTTATTTAAGCCTTTTTTCTGTTTTATTATTAATCCTCTAGGTGGGCGCCACAATATAAATGAAAACCTTGTACAAACAATTAAATATTTTTTGTCTCTAATTACAAAAAAAAAATGTATTTGTATATTATTATTTAAAGGATATGTTTGAAGTTTTATCAGTCTTCCTTATGCTGTGTGTTTGCGTTAGTAGTATTCTTCTAAAGTGTAAAGTTTAGTTTTTATATTTTGTGTGCCTTAAATGTTTTTTGGTTTTACTTTCATTATGAAGGTTAAAATATGTTTTTGTTTTTTTCATGTTCTCTGCATATTATTTTGTCTTCTCAAACATAAAACATAATGGTAAGCTCTGTTTAACTTAAAAAAGTACATTTCTATTTAGAACTCTGACTATGGTCTGCAGCTGTTTATGTAATAATATGTATTATTACATAAACAAGCATATATATATATATATATATATATATATATATATATATATATCATGTACAAATTTATTGTTCACAATTATGTGTGTAATAAGTGTGTTCCTGAATAATAAATTTGTGACCAGAAGAATGGCGGATGAATCAATTCGTTCTGCGAAAGGCTCTTCTTCGGCAATTGTGGAGGATGAAAGCTTAGAAAAACTGATGAGTAAAACTTGTAGTAGTCTTCTAGCCTAGTTTGAAAGTAGGTTTGATGCTAGGCGGCTTAAACTAGAAAATAAACTTACACAGGTATGTGATTCAATTCAATCACTTAGTATTAACGTTGAAAATAACTCTAAGAAAATCGTGTACTCTGGAGCAAAACAGCAAAAGAAACAGCGTTTGCATTTGTGGTCTTCCGGAAACTGTAACTGAAAACCTTATGAGTTAGTTATTGCTTTTTTAAACCAGGATCTTAAGATCGCATGTGCCAAAAGTGAAATCGATTACTGTTTTCTCTTTCTGTGTCATTAATTTTCTTTCTAACCGCACCTAACTTCTAAACGTTTGGAATTTTTAGTACTTGCGAAGAACAAGTATGGAAATAATAAAGTGTGGTCGTCAGATGGCAGAGTATATTTTTGGAACAGCAAAAATAACAAAAAAGTGATGATAGCCGGCGAAAATCAGATTTCATTTTTTAATGGTCAGCCTGCGTCTTTATAGTTTTGGTCGTGCTATGCTAGTGTGACGAGAAACTTCGAAATTACAAAGAGTATAGCGCCTCAGGCGCAAAAAATTGCGCGCGGGCAAAAATTTTAGCACATTCACCATTTTATCAAAAATAAGAATGAAACAAATTGCCGCATGCGATTACATAGTGCCGCGAGCGAAAAGTTTTTGGTGTATTCACGATTGCATCAAAAATAAGAAGTAAACGAATTGCCGCAAGCGAAAAATCAGAATTTATTTAAGTATAATAACTCTAGAATAGATAAACTAATAGTATAATGTCACAGGTAATGTGGTGTAAAAGCTTAATTTTTTTTATTTAAATAAATCACATTTACCATTATATTAAGACATTAACAAAAAATTAATAACCCTAAAAATACAGTAACAAAATAAAAACACAAATGACAAATAACAAACATAACAAAGAAGTACATAGATATCAAGAATCAAGAACAAAGTTATCAGATAGTAACAATAAATTTAAGTTGAAATGATTATCCTTTTTTTCATGTTTTTCCTTAAAATAAAATAGTTTGATATAAATCAAAGGAATAAAACATTACAGAATGCAATTATTAAAACTTTATTCATATTTTCGAGAAGATTTTGTTTTTGTTACTTTTCTCGTCAGTCCAGTATCTATTGATATCACTGAAAAGTCTTTCATAGTCAACATTCCTGCCTGCAAAGTGAAAATGAACTGAATAAGGGGTTTAACAATATCTAGATGAGTATCTGCTGTATACAAGTCCCTATAAATGGTTTGCCATCTGTGAGTCATGGAAAATTTTTTTTCTTCCCATTCTGGTAGATGTCGGTCGATACATTTTGAAATAACACAGTATATATCAAATATATGATTGTCATTTAATTTTAGGGAAAATCCAATATCTTTGGTCTTTTCATAAAAATATGAGAAGGACTCTTGAAATTCATCTTAACTTATTTTGGTTTTTAAAAGAAAATGCCTCGTTTTGTAAATAAATTTTCTTTTCTCAAAAAAATCAAATGATATGATTTGACTTTTTTTTCATAATTTAATTTAAGGTAATAACACGTATCGAATAGTGAAATAAAAAAGTCCGTTTTTAAATTAAAAAAGTTGATGATGATCGTTCGAATCCGAAACGTCGGATTGAAGAACTAACCTCAGTAATTTGTAGAGGAGAAAAAGTGACAATGATGAAGTGAAAATTATTTTCATCTGTCATTTCAACTAAGCCTAAAATGATAGAGCCATAAAAGTTATTTTTTGTGTTTTTTTTTAGTTTTTCTATAATTGTAGGCTTAGTTGAAATAACATATGAAAATAATTTTCACCCTATCATTGTCACTTTCTCTCCTCTACAAATTGGTGGGGTTAGTTTTGCAGACCGACGTTTCAGATTCGGGCGACCGCCAACAACGTCTTTAATTTAAATACGGACCTAGTTTTTTTATTTGACTATCCGATACTTTTTATAACTGTAAATTAAATTATGACAAGAAAGTCATATCATACTATTTGATTTTTTTGAGAAAATCCGTATTATTTGAAGATGAGCACTAATAGAATCTTTACGGAACAGTTAATAGCCCGAAGTGAAGAGCAAAAAAAGCTCTTTTCTCTAACACCAAGTTCAATGTAATCAGCTCATCCAAAACCGTGATATAAGCGTTTGAAAGAGAAAAAGTTTAACCTTCTCCCACCACTTTATTATTGAAAATAAAAAAAAGAATAATAAATAGCAACAAGCTGCATAATTGCTTGACGAATACAACGCTTATATTTTCGACAAACCGGCATTCCATTTTTGAGGTGCTGTTACGCTCCCTAGTAGCCAGTTTTCGAACTTGAAAATAACTTCCAGTTATTTCCTTTGGCCGATTAACTAATATATATACATATATACATATATATATATGTATATATATATATATATATATATATATATATATATATATATATATATATATATATATATATATATATATATATATATATATATATATATATATATATATATATATATATATATATATATATATATATATATATATATATATATATATATATATATATATATATATATATATATATATATATATATATATATATATGCAGAAATATATAATTTCTGCAAGTGCAAAACGGCCTACAAGAAAAATTGCTTTCGATTATGTCACAGGGTACCCTCCTGCGATCATGATTTCCAAATTTTTGCCAAATTCCTATGGGTTTGCAGCCAGAAACCACCGGAGCCCCAATAGGTGGCGCTAAGTGTTATACTTAGCATGTAGTACTGTTCCAGTATGATAGACGTTTCGTTTTCGATTTTGTCATATCGAGCAATCTGTTATTTCAGATCTCCCTGCGTACAAGCCTGCCTGATGAGGGTAGAGGCCCAGAAATCATGATCGCAGGAGGGTACCCTGTGGCATAATCGAAATCAATTCTTCTTGTAGGCCGTTTTGCACTTGCAGAAATTATATATTTCTGCTATTCTACATATATCTTTTCCGGCCAAGAACTTTTGATAAAGGTGTGTGAAAGCGCATTTTTATTGATTTTAGTATCTACTCTACGCATGATGGTGCTAGAGCATACTTTGCCAAATTTCTATGGGTTTGCTGCAGGAAACCACCGGAGCCCCAATGGGTGGCGCTAAGTGTTATACTTAGCATGTAGTACTGTTCCAGTATGATAGACGTTTCGTTTTCGATTTTGTCATATCGAGCAATCTGTTATTTCAGATCTCCCTGGGTAGAAGCCTGCCTGATGAGGGTAAAGGCCGAGAAATCATGATCGCAGGAGGGTACCCTGTGACGTAATCGAAAGCAATTCTTCTTGTAGGCCGTTTTGCACTTGCAGAAATTATATATTTCTGCTATTCTACATATATCTTTTCCGGCCAAGAACTTTTGATAAAGGTGTGTGAAAGCGCATTTTTATTGATTTTAGTATCTACTCTCCGCATGATGGTGCTAGTGCATACTTTGCCAAATTCCTATGGGTTTACAGCCGGAAACCACCGGAGCCCCAATAGGTGGCGCTAAGTGTTATACTTAGCATGTAGTGCTGTTCCAGTATGATAGACGTTTCGTTTTCGATTTTGTCATATTGCGCAATCTCTTATTTCACATCTCCCTGGGTACAAGCCTGCCTGATGAGGCTAAAGGCTCAGAAATCATGATCGCAGGAGGGTACCCTGTGACATAATCGAAAGCAATTCTTCTTGTAGGCCGTTTTGCACTTGCAGAAATTATATATTATTCTACATATATCTTTTCCGGCCAAGAACTTTTGATAAAGGTGTGTGAAAGCGCCTTTTTATTGATTTTAGTCTTTGTATATATATATATATATATATATATATATATATATATATATATATATATATATACCCTTCACATTAATAATTGTGTGCCTTAATTTTTTTTTGTTGAATAAATAATTCTTATTACAGTAGTAAAGCTTTTGGACGCCCTAAAAAAGAGTTTGGAAATTACTGTTCTAAGAGGAAATCTAACGTTCAACGTCTTATTAACGCGACAAAAAAAATGTCCAGAGTAGAAGTAGGTACCGGCATACAAAAAGTGCAAAAATATGGTATAGTGATTATTAAATGGAGAGGAAACAGAATTGAAAACTAATATGAAAAATCATTTGAAAGACTTAATTATATCAACTTACCATAATGAGAAAACTCAAAATTAAAATGACTAAATTTAATTAAAACATTACAATGCATGAAACAGATGAAACCAATTGACCGGAGGTATCAAATCGGTTTTCGTAAAAAAGCCTGAATTTATCGCATGTAGAAATCAAGTTGCATCAATTGCCTCCATGCTTCCTAATATAGACCTACCACTTACAAATACAGAAAAACAAAAGAAACTATCATTTAGTATTAGTAATCTCCAACGAGGATATTGTTTTGGAGCGTTTGGAGTTTGAAGATTAACTGTAGTGGAAAGTTAATATAACCCGAAAAATGTTAGTGAACTTATGGTCGTTATTAAATTTTATAACATGGACCTTTTGGTATAATACAATTTAGTGTAGATTGAATCAATTCCCAATTCTCGGTTATATGACATATTATAATAAAGCATACTTTGAAAAAAATAAAGGTTCACTAAAGTTATTTGTCTTTAATTTTTTGGTTTCACACCGTTTCGAAAGATAAATATCCCCAATCGTTTTCAAGTGTAAACTAAGCACAGCACAGCAGAAAGAAGAAAATTCATCTTTGCCATTTCTTGTTAAATGGCCTGAAGAACGCTTCAAAACTACAGTGTATCGAAAGTATATATAGTCTATTGGATTGGAGTGCTCTGTATTCAAGTTTACTGCAAAAATTAAACGTAGACCGAAATTTATATGATTGACAATAACAATTATGCAACAAGTAGTACATCAGACAAACATGTAAGAATCCCTGCTAGTCATAAAAATATAAACCAAAAATTTGTCACATACTTCGATCCTAAATTTTATAACTTGTTGCCTTTGAAAATTAGGGAATTTGAAATAAATTGAAAAATTGGGGTATACTGTTAACATATATATATATATATATGTAATAATTATATTAACTTTAAAAAAATGCTACAGGTGTTTAGGGAACATTAATTGTATTGTAGTCTCTAATCAAACATTAGAAAATAAACATTCTTAATGATAAACTCATGATATGATGCAATATTTATTTAAGCACAAACATGTTAGTTAAAACATTTAGGTACTTTTTGTAGAAATCAGAATTTGTAGACTAGGATATGTAACCTTGCATATATGTAAATTTTTAAATATTTGAGACCAAAAAATTAAAGGACAGCATGAGGAATATGACTTTGTTGTAGAAATGACCAGAGACGAAAAATCTCTAGAAATACGATAGGCGGTATATCAGGTATTAGTATTCAGTATCAGTCAGCACATTTGGAGATTCAGGTAGTTATCAATATCCTTATTATATTATCAATTTTAAAAATACATATTTTATCAAACTCACGTAGGAAAAAAAAGGTTAAATTTTCTTTCTTGCATATTTCACAAATCGATAAGAATATTTCTCAGATTTTATTGTTCTATTTGTCTATAAATGAAAATATTTTCTTGTATTTCTTACCATGGTTTCCAGATATGATTTTCAGCAAAACTTCATATAATCCATCGAAACACTATACAATAAAATATTTATATAAAATCCATATAGTTCACCTAGTAGTACATGACAACTTTAGAACATTTCGGTTAATTGAATCCTTTTTAATACATAAAACTTGAAAAAATGAGGAATTCTAGGAACTCGTCACACTAAATTAGAGCCCTCTCTACATAACACGACGTCAACGGTTTAGACGTCGCGCGTCTCCGGGAAGAAAGTTTGATATGCATATAAAATATAGTTTAGTATTAGATACAAGGGGACGTCGACCAGAAAAAATCTTTTGCCCATCATATAACATTCGTTCATTAAAAACAAGATGCTATTTATTTGATATTTTATATATTTATTTAGCTTTTATGTATATATATATATATATATATATATATATATATATATATATATATATATCGAATCAGGGCGATCTGGGGATGGCCGCCGGGCTCTCCTGCTGAAAAGTTTCAATCCTCTCGACCGAAAGCAATTGTTTAAATTATAGTTAGATTATGTATTTTTGAATTTCGAAAAATGTAGATTGTCTCATCAATCATAATAAATAGAATTCAGTTTATATTATTTTCGTCATTATTACTATTATTATTATTATTTTTTTTATGATATTTTAAACTATTTTACGATATCATTTTCCTCATTTTGTAAGCCAATGACTTTAGACTAGAAAAAATAATATTTATTAAAAAAGTAATATAATGATTTTTTATTTGTAATATAATACATGTGTTTCATAAATTTTGCATTTGATACTTTTTTCGGACATAATCTTACATTGCAACCCGTTGCACCCCAAATAAATTGAAATAAATATAGAGATTCTCAAAAACCAGATTTTTATTTTGCTTGCGCAAAAATATTTAGAGAAGCTATATTGCCTTTCCAAGGCAAATTCAGGTTCTTTTGTTTTAGATATCTTAAAGAAACGGGGTCTTTATTCTCAAAAGGCATATGAAGAAGAAAAAGATTGTGTGTATGGATCAGTACACTGGCGCATCCGACTACAGGAGTATAGGATTTGATCATAACAAGGCCTATCTGAGATTTGGAAAGCGAAGAAAGAAAATAGGTCAAATTTAAACAAATGGGTATTATTTAGATATTTTTTATAGACAATTTTTGTAAACTTTGTTGTAATTTGTACGCTTTTGATTTAAATAGAAAATTTTTTTATTTTTTTTATGTAATATATATTTTTACTTTATATAAATATAAACGGACACTATATAGTCTAATTTGTGATGCACTTTTGTATTTGGTAACAACTTTAAAAGGTCAAATTATTTTGTTTACAAAATATTCGTGCCTTTCCCATTTTATATTTATCACAGAAAAGGAAATAAATAATGTTATAAACAAATGGTCAAGAGAATTCCAGAGAACTTGCTATTAGTTTATGTTCACTATAATATTTGCCAAAATCCCAACTACTTTTAGTTTGAATCAACCTCCATGTTTTTTTTAACCCAGCATTTGGCCATTATTGTTATAATATATCGTATCTTCCCCTACAAGAATTTATAGATCATCCCTCATAATATAAGAGGGCGAGAAATTTCTATAGCACATGCGTAATACCTCTCTATCGATTCACGGCCGGAAGTTCAGGAGGAAAGACCTATAGGCTTTCAATGAACTAGATTCCCTAGAGAGAAAATTAAATAACTTTTTTTTTGACAGTTGTGCATATATATATATATATATATATATATATATATATATATATATATAGTATTAGGTACTTCTTTTCTTGGGATGCGTGTTCATAAGATTAAAAGGATTTTTTAATTATTTGTCATATTTAATTCCAATTTGACGATTCGACAGGTAGTTCTTTATCAAAATTGTTTCTTTTTATTGTTCCTAAAACATGTTGCATGAAATAAACAATCTAAGATTTAAAAAACGGAAAATCATCTTACTATTAGACGTAAATTAAAAGGTCAATAACATTAAATCAAATTAAATACACGTAGCACATTGTCATTTTGTCAACCAAATACATACACAGAACACCTACTGGAGACTAACTTAGATGTTTTTGTCATCAATTGCATTTTTGTTTTTCCCGATTCAATACATTCATATATCTCTCTTTTCCGTTTATGAGATTCCATTTTTAAAATTCTTACCTTCGAAAAATTTAATTTATGGTTTATTTGATTTTCCTGTTTAGTGAGCGCTGTGGGGTTTCCTTTGTCGAATTTATGTGAATTTAGTTTCTAAATTGACTAATTTGGCCAATGTAAACTCCACAGCAGTCACTACATGGGATCTCATATACAACGTTGCTTCTTTTTAAATTGGGTGTTTTGCTTTTTAGAACGCTAAAATTTTGATATTAAGTAAATTAAATCCTTTATGAACCACATTTATGTTATATTTGGAAAATAAATGCTTCATCTGTTCGGACAAACCTTGCACATATGGTAATGTTAAAAAGTTACTTTTAATATTTTTTTTTGGAAATTATATTTGTTTTAATATAAAATTTATGTATTTTTTGTTTAAAAATTTTTTAATTAAAAGTTCAGGACAACTATTTCTTAGGAGCCCATGTTTGGCTTTAGTTATCGAATTTTCCCTATATTCAACATCTGACAATTGATTTGCTTATTTATTGTTATTTCTTCTATGTAAAATGACATCTAAGAAGTTTATTTCATTTTTTTATTCGATTTCGAGGGTAAACTGGAGTTTTTCGTGATAATTATTAAAGGTGTTTAATATATACTCAACTTCATTTTGAGGGACTGCACAAATACAATCATCAACGTAGCGATAAAAAAATGGTATTTCAAATTTTAGTTGGGGAATTAGAGTTTCCTCCAGGTCTTCCAAAACTAGTTAGGCTATTGCACTAGGGATACTCGAGCCCATGGAACAACCATCAATTTGTTGAAAGAAATTATTATTATAAAGAAGATACGTTGAATTTAGATTTAGTTCAACTGCTGCTACGAATTCATTTAAAGGTAACAGTATATTTTTTGATTTCATGCCATTTTTTTCAGTTATGTTACTTGCAAGATTTAAGGAAATATTTGTATAAAGCGATATGACATCCAAAGAGACCAACTTGTAGTTATCAGGCAGTTTGATGTTTTTAATTTTATTTATAAAATCAAAAGAGTCCTTAATATAATATTCGTTTTTATTGATAACATTTGATAGAATGTTTTTTACGAATTTTGAAAGCTCGCTTAGCGGGGATTGAACACATGACACTATAGGGCTTATACCTTCCTTATGAAGCTTTGGCAATCCGTATATTTTAGGAGGCACAGTATTATTTATTTTTAGTTTTTTAGCGGGGTCTGGCGATATATATCCTTTTTTATACCATTTATTAACTAATTCGCTGTTTAGTTTCTGTAATTGAGAAGTTGGATCAATTTTTATTTGTTTATAAACAGTGTTATCATTTAGGAGGTTATTCATTTTGTTATTATATTCTTGCAATTCCATTATAACTGTTTTTTGCTTTAGAAAGGTTTGAGTTTTTTTTTAATTTCTGATTTAGGCTTTTATTGCTTTTATTCGAAAGATTTTTGTTCTTATTTCTTCTTTGATTGTATTATTTAGATTAGTTATATAATTTTCAATATTGCATATGATGTCCGGCAATGGCAGTTGTTTAGAATTTTCTAAGTGTGCTGCAAAATTTAGACTCAAACTTAGTATTTCATTAGCGTAGACGGAAATTATGGTATTCGTTAGATTTTCTACCCAGTTTCTTTCCCTTGTTCTTAAGAATAAACGTTTTTTTAACAATCGATGCTTTAAGTGCATTGAGAGTATTACGCATTTATTAGCCAAATATAACATAAATGTGGCGCATAAAGGTTTTAACTTACTTAATCAAAATTTTAGCCTTCTAAAAAGCAAAACACCCAGGTGACTGCTGTGGAGTTTACATTGGCCAAACTAGTCAGTATTTAAAATCGAGGCTAAATTCACATAAATACGACAAAGGAAACCCCACAGCGCTCACTAAACACGAAGATCAAACAAACCATAAATTCTATTTTTCCAAGGTAAGAATTTTAAAAACGGAATCTCATAAACGGAAAAGAGAAATATATGAATTTATTGAAATCGGGAAAAATAAAAATGCAATTAATGACAAAAAAGATGTTAATTTAGTAAACAGAATTTTTTCAACATCATCTAAGTTCCCCAACTCTTTTTAAAAAAAATATATCTAAATAATAAGAATTCTCCAGTAACCACTAAAAAAGTTTTGATAAGAATGAATTCCTACACCATATATATCAGATAGTCTCCAATAGGTATTCTGTGTTTGTATTTGTTTGACAATATAATGTGTATTTAATTTGCTTTAATGTTATTTGATGTTATTGACCTTTTAATTTACGTCTCATGGTAAGATAATTTTTCATTTTTTAAATCTTAGATTGTTTATTTTTTGCAACATGTTTTAGGAAAAATTAAAAAAAAAACATTTTTGAAAAAGACATAGAACTACCTGTCGAAACGTCAAATTGGAATTAAATATGACAAATAATTAAAAAATTCTTTTAATTTTATGAACACGCATCCCAAGAAAAGAAGTACCTAATACAATATATATTTGAAGTTTCAAAAAAAATATTTGCGAAACTATATATATACAATTTTTCACATTAAAAGAAAGTTTCGCTTATTGTGTTTTATCTTTATCAAAATTTTATTTCAAATTTCTTGATTCTTAAAAGTAATTTTTTTTATTTAAAACACAGGAGAAACCTTCACATAGACGTAAACATCAATATATATATTGAAGCTAGGGTTGCCAACCGTCCGTCAACCGGGAGGATAGTCCTCATTTGGGCTAATATGTCCTCCACAGATACTCGGAAGGATGCTATTTGTCCTCCTTAAGGGAGAACTGTCGAATTGAAAGTAAGATGAAAAGGTACCTACGCATTAAAAAAAAATTCCTGCACGTCCGACCTCAAAAAAATGTGTTATGTATAGGTAATTTAAATTACATTTCGCTTAAAAATGGGTTCAAAAGGGTTCACGCGCTGCAGAAATACAAAGACATGAGTACGATTTACCATTTCAAATTTTGCAGTTACGTAGGCAAAGGATCAATGTAAGGCGGCAAAGAGCCATTTTGTGGAAAAAAATATGCGAAGGCATGTGCGTCAAAGTGTTCAAAAAATGGTCGAAAATGGACAAATCTACTTTTATTTTATAACTCTAGATTTGATTTTTTCATAAAAATTCGCATTTAGCGCCCAACTATACATATTTTTCTATTAAAATCACATTGAAGCTAATACATATCTCTTATAGTTTTAACATAATATTGCAGCGGCGGAGGGCTTGCAAATGATCCATATTACTGTGTGCAGTTCCCCCTTTAATGTTAAATAATTCAACCAAATGATAATTAAAAGTATTTGAATATCGATATATTGAAATACTTTACTTAACACAACTGAAACAAAAACTATTTTATATTTTTTGTAATGATACTTTTAAATATATAAAAATCTATGACTTGTTATAAAAAAAATTAAAAAAAAGTTGGGTATGTAATTGCATACATTTTTAAATCACGTAATGTGTTTTGAACGTTTTGGTATAAAATCAATTAAGTACAATAATAATTAGTGATGTCACCGGATCCATGTTTTGAAAAAGCCGGATACCGGATCCGACTTGAATAATTTCGGCCGAAACCGAATCCAAGCTTTCATTATTATTTCTTTTAAAAACAAAACTAGAAATTGATACTCAGTCCTCGTCTACACGTCTATGATTTTTTTATTAAATATTTATTAAATACAAATACTATGTTATCATTTATATTTATAGTTTATATATAATAGTAGAGAATTTAAAAACATTAAAAAGCGGATCGCTTAATAGAATATATGATTTCGGTTATGAAAAGTGTTTTTATCCAACAACCTTACATTTATTAATCCAAAATTCTCACAACAAATGTTAGATCCGGCCCGATTTTCCATCAGATACGCTCGAAACCGGATCTCTAATTATAGGTTGGATCCACCGGATCCGGTTCCGGCGACATCTCTAAATTATTTAAAAAACGGTAATTGGCTTTTACCCCTAACTTTCCTCGTAACGGATTCCATCTCATACTTTTAACACAAATTATATGTGCATATTGATATTTGAAAAAACTTTATACGCATATAAATATTAGTATATTTCAATTTTCTTGATAAAGAAAAAATTCTTACAAGAAAAGGCTTTACATATTTTTCTACTTATAACTCTCAGTACTTATAATAGGGGAGCGCCTCCTCCTCCTCCTCTTCCTCTCTCTCATGTCCCTCATTCTTAACTTCCTCCCCTTTTATTCTCATTCGCACCATATTTTTAATTTTTTCTCTTTGTTCTCCCACATTTGATTTTGCATTCTTAAGTCTTATAAATAGGTGCATCAAGATCATTTTAGTATGTTGAGGTACGAGTGACTGTTAAAGAAAAAAATCTGTTGAATAAATCTATTAATAATATTAAAATAAAATGAGTGAATCAGTTGGAGAAAGAAACCGATCCATTCCGCTTCAGACAATTAGCCTCGAAGAAATTATACCAGGAGTTCAAGAAGAAAATATACCATTAGTTCGAGAAGAAAATAATGGGATTGTTTTAAAAAATTTGAACAAAACTGAGAGTGAAGAGAAAAAAGTGTTTTGTGCTATTTGTTTTGAAATAATCGAATATTATGATTCATGTAGACCAAATACATGTTCCCACATTTTTTGTTTAAAATGTATTTTAAGATGGAATGATGAAAATTGTTGTTCTATAATGGTAAACAATTGTCCTGTATGTCGCACTAGATATTACTATTTGGTACAAATCTTCAAAGATGTAATTAGGCATCATTTTGTTGTAATTTTAAAAAGAGGATAATATTTTTTTATAATTTGTGTTTGTGAAAACTCTGGTAACAAATAATTTTGTAAAAAAAAGTAAATGTAAATATATATATAATAATTGACACACATTTTTTCCTTTTCCTATATTGAAACGACAACAATGATCTAACAAGTTTTTTAATACATACTAATTTTCACATTACATAACAAAACAATTGTTATGGGTTTACACAAAAAGTGCCACATGTAAAAATGACGATTTTGATTGTCGGACCGGCATAGCCTAATCTACTACTTTTTAATTATACTAATAATATTAATATAATTTGCATCAAGTAAGAGAAAACTCAATTGAATACAGAAACAAGCGTTAACAAAATGTTATGCTAATATATGAGTGCTTCTAGTGGCAGTTGACATAATCGACACTTTTTTTTTACATATGATTAGCTATTTCATTTACAAATACAGTGTCAGATGTTAGAATAAAAAGAAGTATTTTGCATATAGCACTGAAAATATATAACCGCTTATAGTAACTGTTTACATTTTTTAAAATTAATATTGTTGACGTATTCTACTTATTATCTTTACAATTTATGTTTAAAATTAATATTTTTGACATTATCTACCCATTACGTTTATAACCTATATTTAAAATTAATATTGTTTAAATAATCTACACATCACCTTTACAAACTATGTTTATTATTAATATTTAACAACATAATCTTCTATCTCTTTTTTTTCATTTTTATTGCAGTAAAAGCAAGCATGTTCAGGAATTAGTAGAAAAAGATGTATCCTACAAATAGCACAATGTAAATCAGAAGCACTAACAACATAAGCTCTTTTGTAGTGGCAGCTCACATGATCGGACTCCCCTCTCCGTAAACATCTCATGTGAATTGCACTACAAGGAAGGCAAATAGCAAATGTTCCTAGTCTTCGACTTTCAATTTTAGAGTAGCTTTGTATAACACATACATCTTTTTCTTCAAAATTATTAAATAATTCACTAGCCCTAAACTTGCTTACTTTTACGTCAGCCTCGGTTCCTAAATTTAGCAGTTGTCCATCCATGTCCACTCCTTCGTCAATTTCCTGATCATCTTCCTCCATCTCTTCTTCTTCCTCCTCAATATAATTAATGTCGATGTTAAACAAGAATGATCTTCTAACAAGCCTAGATGATTTGTCCAAAAATGAATGTTTATAAGTGATGGAATCGCCTTCCAAGTTAATAAAAATTTCTTTTCTTTCTTCAATTTGAGCGGCGTTCTCCACATTATTTTCTTCAATTTGGTCAGCGTTTCCAATCATATTTTCTGCTATCGTTAGGAGCTTTAGATTTAGATAGATATATTTGATAAAAAACAATTTTGGTTATAGGTTATAAATAATATCGACAACTGATATTACAGCGAATGATACTGTATGATCGTCGAGTGGATGTTCTTAAGTATATATTCCATCGACCACCACTTTTACTACCTGCAATCCTTAAGTTTTTTTTTTTTTCGCTGTTCCTTTCCCTGTCAGTTTCCTGGGGGGGGGCTTCGCCCCCCTCACCCTCACCTTATCTTCTTTCTCTCCCTTCCTTCTTTCTCTTTTTTATATGTTTCTCCTTTTTCCTTCCTTCTCCTTTTTCCTTCCTTCTCCTTTTTCCTTCCTTCTCCTTTTTCCTTCCTTCTTCTTTTTCTTTCCTTCTCCTTTTTTCTTTTCTTCTTTTTTAATCTAACCTAACCTAACCTAACCTAACCTAACCTAACCTAACCTAACCTAACCTAACCTAACCTAACTTAACTTAACCTGAAGAGGGTAGCCCGAAATTGGGGAGCCGGGATTTGAGTCTCGGAAATTCAGGGGTCCGGGGGGGAGGGGGAAGGGGGAAGGGGGGAGGGGGTAAGGTTGTTGATCGGCTTGGGAAAGTGGTTTTTAGAGATTGTCGTTCAACTTTAAGAAGGACACATGTGATTAACTTTTGCATATAAAATAGCCTCAGCGAAGAGACGAATGCAATTGATTTCTGCATTCACACTGTGCAGAGCTCGCGAGTTTTCTGATGTTTACATTGTGTCTATTTGGTAATTTTTTAATTTTTATTTTTATTTCTAACATTTTTATTTGGCAAGATTTAATTCTTATATATATTGGTGACATTTTTATGTACATTTGTGGCATTTTTATTTGTTATTACGATTTTTTTCATAATGGACAATTTTTTGGCATCGAGTAGCAAAATAATTGACAATGACTTTGACTTATACACATGTACTCAAATGCAAAATTTTGCAAACCAACAAAACAATGAAACAGACGTATTTACAACTAGTCAACAACAAACTATTCAGGACTTGAATGAAATTATTTACAATAGCCAAGTTCAGAATAATGCCAACAAACACAACAACGAAAAATATTTATTTACAGCTACTCAACAAAAAACTCTTGACGATCTTAATGACATTATTGACAACAAAACGGACTTAATTACAACAAAAACTAAACAAACTCTTGAAGAACTGAATGACATTGACGAAAATCAATTCGAAAATTCTAGCTATGAAGATATTGTTTGTTTTCAAAAATCTAATCCAAATTATTTAACATTAAAATCGCCAATTAATTCTCCGAGACCAATTTGCTCTCCTTTTTTGTTTAGTGAAAATTCTGATTCGGAAGAAGAACAAATTGATCAAAATTTAAGTTTGGCTATTTGTCCTATTAATTCACCATATGATATTGTAAATTCTGATTCGCAAGAAAAACAAATTGATCAAAATTTAAGTTCGGCTATATCTTCTATTAATTCACCATATGCTATTGTAAATTCTGATTCGCAAGAAAAACAAATTGAAGCAAATTTAACTTCGAATATTTCTCCTAATAATTCACCAGTTGAACAAAATTCAATTTCGAAACCATCATTTATCATTAAAAAAAATTTAAAATTAATAAAAAAAATAAAAAACAAATAGCAAACCTTAAGTGTCTGGGTTTCGCTATTCAAAATTTAACTAATTTGATCACAATTAAAAAGGGAGACGAAAGTACGGTGAATTATGTTAAACAGGCCTTTGACAAATTAGTTGACTCATTTGAAGAAATGGATTCATAAAGTCAATTAATTTCTATTGCTTTTTTCAAAATTTGTATATAACTAAATAAAAATGCACAATATTAATTTTATTATTATACAAAGAACTTCAAAAATGCAATTGCTTTTTTCAAAATTTGACTATAACTAAATAGAATTGCACAATATTAATTTTATTATTATTATTATCCAGAAAACTTCAGAAATGCATAAGTGTGGAACATGTAATAAAGTCTTCACTAGAAAGGATAATTTATTGCGACATATTAAAAAACATGTTAACGGAAATTCCATAAAACTCAACAGTTGGTTGAAAAAACCAAAGCTTGTTAAAGGTAAGAACATTTTATTTTTCATGTTATATTTTGTAAAATATTTTTTTCTTAATTTATAGATTTTACAAATATTGTAACATATTGTAAAGAATGCAAGAAAAATATAAACCAAAGTCTGTGGGGTGGACATCTTCGATCTAGTGTGCACAAGAACAATTCCAAAATAGGCTTGGAGGAAGGTGTTGAAATTATCAAGTCAGCATTCAGGGAACGAATAATATCTTATAGGATTTCCTCACAACAAAACTTCATAAATGTGAAAGAATATTTTCAACATTTGGAATACAAAATTGCACATCTAATAGATCAAGAACTGCAGAAACATAAATGTATCAAGCTAAATATGGAACTGTTCGGTTTCTATTTTAACCCCAGCAGCGACAGCTATGATGTCAAATCTTTTAATGCGCCGTTCCAAGTCATTTGCCAGGGATATCAGAAAAAAGAACTGTTAGAGCAAATCTGCACCATTATTGACCAGAAAGCTGACGAATTTGCAGAAAGAGATTCAGGTAAAGAATTTATTTTCGATTTTACAACAGCAACAAAAAAAGTAATTTTTTAATTTTTACGTTGCAGGATGGGCTTTGATGAATTTATTTCATTTGGAAATTAATGTTAACAAGCACAATCCGCGGAGAGCCTCATCTTTTATCGAACTTCCTCAAGAGATCAAGAGACGTCAAGCTGTGATCAACATTAGGAATGATGACAACTTTTGCTTCGCCTGGGCAGTTGTGTCTGCTCTTCACCAACCAAGCGGATTAGATTTTGAAACTTCATCCTACCCACACTACTCTTCTGTTTTGGATATGGCAGGTATAGAATTTCCAATGTTGCTAAAGAACATTAAGATTTTTGGAGAAAAAAATAACATTTCTATTAAAGTATATGGATTAGAAATTATAAATCCTAAAAAGGGGTATGAAGTAATTGGTCCACTTTATTATTCATCGAATAAAAAAAATCAACATGTCAATTTATTGTTAATAAGTGATGATGATGAAAAAACTTTTCATTATTGCTATATTAAAGATTTATCAAAACTAGTTTCTGCACAAATTTCTAATCACGGAAAAAAATATATTTGCGATGGTTGTTTACAATATTTCCCTACAGAAGAAAATTTATTACAACACAATAGCTATGATTGTGATCATTTACGAATTAACCTACCTTCTAAAGAATTAATAAAAGATAAGTTTGGAAACTATTCATATGATAATATTTTGAAATTTGTAAATTATCATAAACAAATGAAAGTTCCTTTCGTGGTGTATGCAGATTTTGAATGCATTTTAAAGCCTTTAAATAATGACAATGTTGATAAAAATCCTAATACTTCATACACCTTAAAACAATATGAACATATTCCACATTCATTTGCCTATTACATTAAATGTTCCTTCGACGATAATTATTCTAAATTTGAAAAATATAGAGGTCAAAATTGTGATACATTATTTATAAATTCTTTAGAAAGAAATGTGTATAACATATACAATAAATATTTAAAGGCTCCTAAAAAAATGACCCCTTTGAACGAACTGGACAAAATTTATCATAACTATGAAAAAGTTTGTCATATTTGTAATAAACCTCTTTTAAATGACAGGGTTGCAGATCATTGTCATATAACCGGTCTTTATAGAGGTCCAGCTCATTCACTCTGCAACATAAATTACAGAATACCTAACTTTATTCCAGTTATATTGCATAATTTGCGTAAATATGATTCTCATCTATTTCTTAAAAAATTATGCTTAAACAAAGAACAACTAACAGTTATCGCACAAAACAAGGAAAAATATATTTCATTTGAAAAGCTTATTCATGTGGATAACTATTTTGATAAAAAGACAAAAGGCAAGAAAAAAAATATATCATTAAGGTTTATTGATTCTTTTCAATTTCTATCCCATTCTTTATCAAAACTCTCTGAAAGGTTAAAAGATGAACAATGTAAGGAAATAAAAAAAAATTTCAATGATGAAGAAAGATTTAAACTTATTCGGCAAAAAGGTGTATTTCCTTACAGTTATATTGATGATTATTTAAAATTAGAAGAAACAACTTTACCTCAGAAAGACCAATTTTATAATACTTTAACGGATGAGCACATCAGTGATGCAGAATACCAAAGAGCTGTAAAGGTTTGGCAATTGTTTAAATGTGAATCTCTTGGTCAATACTCCGACGTTTACTTACTCTCTGATACTTTACTTTTGGCAGATATTTTTGAAAATTTTAGAAGCACTTGTTTATCCACATATAAGCTCGATCCAGCTCATTTTTACACTTTTCCAGGTTTACCTAGGGAGGCCTGTTTGCGTTATACTGGAATAGAGTTAGAATTGTTAACTGATCAAGATATGATACACTTTTTCAAAAAAAGCGTTCGCGGTGGTGTGAGCTCTTGCATTTGTAGAAAATCTGAAGCTAATAACCCATTTCTTTTAAATTTTGATCCTTTAAAGCCAACTAAATACATAATTTATTATGATGCAACAAATTTGTATGGTTATGCAATGTCACAGCACATTCCAACGGGAGATTTTGTTTGGTTAACAGATAAAGAAATCAATGATTTAAATATTATGAATATTTCTAAAAAATCTAATAAGGGATATGTTTTAGAAGTTGATTTAGAATATCCTACAAGTCTACATTCCTATCATAACGATTTTCCGTTTTGTCCAGAAAACTTTAAACCGCCAAATTCTAAATGCATAAAATTAATACCCAATTTAAATGATAAATCAAAATATGTTATTCACTATCAATTATTAAAACAATGTTTGGAACATGGACTCAAGTTAACTAAAATTCATAGAGTTTTACAGTTTTCTCAATCTGATTGGTTGAAAAAATATATAGACTTGAATTCAAGATTAAGAAATGATTCAAAGAATGAATTTGATCGTAATACTTACAAGTTGGCAAATAATAGTATTTATGGCAAGACTATGGAAAATGTTGATAGGAGAATTGACGTAAGACTTGTTACAGAGTGGGAAAAAAATAGAAGAAAAGATGGTGCTGAGAATTTAATTGCAAAACCATATTTCAAGGACTTAACAATATTTTCTGAAAACTTGGTAGCTATTCAAATGCAAAAGATTCAAGTTACTTACAATAAACCAATATATGTAGGCTTCTCAATATTAGATATGAGGGCCTTGGAATTGAAGGGGTATAAGTGCAATTTTTTTATTTTCAGGGTTAAGTACAGATATGGAAACTTAAAGTTATATTTTATTTGGTAAAGAAAAGATATAAGTGATTTTCGACAAACTACTGCCATCTATCGGCACTTACAAAAATGGTGTTAAAATAAATTACAGAAATCTTGCCATTGAAAAGATGCAAGCGCACTTATACCCCTTTAATGCTAACATGTTCATGTGAATCATTTGCGTCGGATAAACTTAGCTCCTCCTTTAGTTAACAAAAACGAAGGTTCAAGGTGTTATAGTTTCAGTATTAGTGATTATAAGTGAACTTACAATGGAAGGAAGCAGTAGTGATAAAGGTAATTTGTTATTTTCATTTTTACTTGATTATTTTTATAAAATTACTAAATGAGGTTAATTTGACATTTCTGTAATATTGAGTGGCTAAATGACCATTGCCGGCTATATATTTTTACGTAAAAATTATGGGTTTGTTAAAAACGCAATAAATTAAAATATTTCAATAATGAAAGTCAATGAATAAAACATTGATTTGGCATTTGATTAGTAATAATATAAAACATTTGCTAAAAAATAACTAATAAAATCATATTTTTTAGAACCAGTAGATCCCTACGATACTGACGAAGATACTGACTATGAGCCCGAGGGAGAACGCCAAAGAGTGGATTCAGAAACTGAAGAAGAGGAATCGAAGGAAACCAGAAAAACAAGAAAGAGGAAGAGAAGAGAAGCAGAGTGGCAAGATAACAAAAGGAAGGAGTTGCGAAATTCTGGTAAGGCGTATGTTGATTATAAAAAAAAGGTTCACCCAGCACGTTCTGTGAAACCTTACGTCCATGATTGCAGATATCACTGCAACGAAAATATCAGAGAAGAGGATAGGACCCGTTTATTTTAAGATTTTTATAATCTCTCCTCTTATGACCTCCAAAACTCATTTCTGTCATCATGTATTAAGAAAAAACCCGTTTCTAGAAAAAAAAATTCAAACAAAAATAAACGTTTTAGTACAGAGATTTACCTTTTAAATAAGCGTGTCTGCAAAACTTTTTTGCTAAAAACTTTTGATATCAGCAATAAAAGATTCACCACTGTGTGTGCAAAAATTAACAATAATGGCATTTGCGAAAAAGATAAAAGGGGACTTAATCCCGGTCCAAAAATTGATCCGGATAAAAAAAATAAAGTAATAGAGCATATAAACTCATTTCCAAAATATGTAAGCCACTATTCACGAAAATCTAATTTAAATAGTCGGTACCTATCCTCAGAATTAAATTTAACTAAAATGTACAGCTTGTACACTGAATGGTGCAATGAACAACAATCGATCCCTGTCAGATGTTCTTACTACAGACATATTTTCAATACAGAATTTAACATAAGATTTCATCGACCAAACTC
Source organism: Kuschelorhynchus macadamiae (assembly GCA_030620095.1). NCBI lineage: Eukaryota > Metazoa > Arthropoda > Insecta > Coleoptera > Curculionidae > Kuschelorhynchus > Kuschelorhynchus macadamiae. The sequence continues at coordinate 549,805 of JAUTXW010004464.1, read as the reverse complement.
AGATACGTGCAGTAAATGTGACAATTTCCAGAATATAATAAAATATTCGGAGGATTTAGAAAAGGTTCAAACTGCTAAAGTTCAGCAAGAAATCCACCAAAAAAAGGCAGAAAAAGCTGTACATTGTAAAAAAATGGATGTAGAAAAACATACTGACTCAACAGACACACACGTCATTTGTTTTGACTTACAACAGACTTTGCCTACTCCTTTATTAACCACCTCCAAAGTATTCTATTTAAGGCAGCTTTGGACATATAACTTTTGCGTCCACAATCTCATAACAGGTAAATCAGACATGTATGTGTGGAATGAAACCATCGCATCAAGGGGATCTCAAGAAATTGGGTCTTGCCTTATCCACTTCATCACAAAGGTCCTTCCAGAAAATATTACAAAGCTAATTGCCTATAGTGATTCTTGCGGCGGGCAGAATAAAAATAAGAATATTGTTAAACTTTTTATGTTTTTAGTTAAAGCGACTCGGTTGCAAGAAGTGCACCACAAATTCCTAGAGCCCGGGCACACATTTATGGAGTGCGACTGGGATTTTGGCTTAATCGAAAAGGTAAAACGAAAAATCCCTCAGGTTTTTATTCCAGAGCATTGGGTAAAAGTTATACAATCATCCTGTAAAAAATTTACAGTGCATGAAATGACACAAAAAGATTTTAACTCATTTGATATTTTAAATGATAGGATTTTGGACCCTAAAAAAGACACTGATAAGTTTGTCTTAAAATGGAGACAAAAACAATATTTCAAATTTGATAAGTATGAAGATACATACTCATTTTCTTTTAAGGCGACATTGGAAGAACATTTTCCATTTACAAAATGCAATTGCTCCTGCAAAAATAGCGGTCGACCAATACTAACCTTAGAAGATATGTTTAAAGATAACGTAAGTCAAGACAGACTTAAAATAAATAAACTAAAATGGGATAATCTAATGTCTCTTCTAGAATACATCCCACCGCTTTATCACAGTTTTTACCAAAATTTGCCCCATGCTGTAAAGGAGAGCAAAAAAAGTACTAAGAAAACACCAAGTGGAAATAAAGATGATGATAATTTGGTGGTGCCAGGACCATCAACTCAAGGCGAAGAGGAAGATCCAGATACCGACGTCGTCGAGTCTGATTATGAAAACTAATATTTGTAAAATAAAATCATATTTTGTTCAATAAAAGTTGCTTATCTTTGGATATATTTTATTTATTATTTTTCAAAATTTATATAATAGTTTAGAATTAAAAGGGTATAAGTGCATTATTTCAAAAATTTTCAGATTTTTGACAATTTTCGTCTATTTTCTTGTAATATACATATTTCTAGCACAATTATCTAAAAGTCTAATGATAAAAAGTTTCACAATAGCTTCCATGGAATTTTAAAAAAGAACTTTACTTTAGAGCCCAATATCTCAATAATTAAAAAACTACACTTATACCCCTTCAATTCTAAGGCCCTCATATATCTAAAACTGTCATGTATGATTTCTTTTATAATTTTTTAAAACCTCTTTATCAGGAAAATATTTCACTTTTATACACCGATACCGATTCGTTCATTTTAGAAGTCACAGCTCCAAATATTTATTCTGACATGATAAAAAATATTCACAAATTTGACACATCTAATTATGAATTTAATAATATTCATGAAATGCCTATTACAAAGTCAGTTATAGGAAAATTCAAAGATGAATATGCTGGTGAACCCATTACTGCTTTCTTTGGTACTGGAGCAAAAGCATATTGTATTAAAACGGAAAACAGTTTAACAAAAAAAGCAAAAGGTGTTAAAAAAAGTGCAATTAAAAAGCAGTTGGATTTTATTCATTATAAAGATGTTGTTGAAAATCATTCTAAAACCTTTTGTTCAATGTATGTTTTTCGATCTAGACAACATACAATTTTTACAGAGTTAATTAATAAATTGGCTTTGAGTTCCGAAGATGATAAGCGGTATAAAATTCCCTATAGTTTTAATACATTAGCTTGGGGACACCAAGATATTGCTTTGTATCAATGGAATGCAGAACATGAAGATTTAGATATATTTATGTAGATATTATAAGGTATTTAAATTTGTTGTTTTTGAAACCAAAGTTAGTCTTCATAAGTCTTTCACAAAATGTGCTTAGAAACTTTTGACAAAGAAATTGATAACAGTTATTTTAAAACATATGAAAAACGACTTTCCACTTTTAAAAAATGGAAAGGAAAATTGAGACCAGAAGTGTTAGCTGGAGCTGGCTTTTACTATACTTCAATCAATGATATTTGTAAATGTTTTTATTGTGGTATTGAAATTTTTGATTGGTTAAGTTATGATGATCCTATTGTGGAACATAAGAAATTTGCTAGGGATTGTGATTTAAATAACTGTTTATGGAAAAATAGGAATCGAATAATTGTAACCATTCAAAATAAGTCTTCAAGCTACACATTTTATATAGTATTATTAATATCCTTATTTATGAACTTTTACATATATTTAAATTAAGTATTTTATTGTTATTTTTTTACAACTGCTTTTGCTTTCGTGGTGAAAGTATCTGCTTAATGTTAATAAATTTGGAATATAATTATTAATTTGTTTTAATGACTATCAGTAGATCTCAATTTATTCTTCTTTATTTTATTTTCCAAAATGTTTTTTATGTTCATCATCCCCCTGGCGTAACACAGTGTGAAATATGTTTTTCTAATAAAACAGACGTCACTCTAAGTAAATATTGTAAATTTATGAAAATTGGATTAATTAACAATAGTACAATTAGTTGGATGGAACGAATAAATGGAAATGAAAATGCAAGTAAATTTTTTAAAATTTTGTATCATCCAAATCGATCTATTTTTGATACAAATTGGATAGAAAGGTTAGAGTTTAAAAATAATCAGTTACAAATTTTAACCCTCAACTGTACCAATTATTATGACGGATTCAAAAATTATTACTTTTCCATCATTAGTGTTACATTAAACTTTGCATTATTTTTATACATTACCATTTTAATTATTTATCTTTATTACAAATTTCAAACTGGAAATCTATTTTTTCATTAATTCATTTTAATCGAAACTTTAAAGAAAGTGGGGATGAGAATATTTAAGTACAAGAATAACACAATATGTTTCAGTCTCGTTTAGTCATTATGAACAACGCCGTGGTTCATAAACCTTTGGAAACGCTTCTTAATTCAAAAATTTATTTTTTAAATAATTCTTTGTCAAAATTTGTTCTTGTTGGCATTAGTTTAAATGATTTTTCTCCAAAAATTGTAATTGGTGGAAAAACTGGATTTTCAATCGCACTAACCGAAGAAAATTGGAAAGACATTTGTGTTCATCAAGGAATTATTGTAAACAATTTTTACTTTCCTCAAATTGATCAAACCAGTGTGAATATAAACAACATTCATCTGCAGGTTCAGAAAATAAATGATACCCCTGTTCTACAAATTACAAAAGGCCCACACTTCATATACTTAGGACAAGAGTCTTTGGACAATTTGTGGCGATTAAAGGAAATTATTGATTATAGATTATCTATACTTAAAAGGCAAGAATTCAATACATATTTCAAAATATTTCAAAATAATATTTCAGCTGATTGTGGCGACTTGTGTACGCATGTTTATAATATAATAAGTCCAACAGAAAATCCTAACAGTGAAAATGTTTCAACTATGATGGAATTACTTGCTTTAAATCCTGAACAAATGGAAAACAAATTGAAGCAAAATGGAACAAAAAGAAAATATTACGAAGAAAACAATGAAAATGGATCAAAAAGAAAATATTACGAAGAAAACAATATCTTTTCTGGAAGAGAACAATAAGGTGCATGTGTTAGTGAAGTGAAGCTTTGCTTACAGACAAGCCCGTAGGAGTAACTTTCAGATGTGGTATTTAGACTCCGTTTTGAAAAAGAATAAATGATTGTAAACTTATTCTAGATTCGATATTATCTGAGGAACATAGAAATAAAATATATTTGACACGTTTTAATAAAAATTGTATTTGATGTTTTACTTAATAAAATTTTAGTTTCCTAAATGTGAATTTTATTTGAAATTAATTAGCACATTAAGACTTTGTAATTTGTATCAGCTAAAGCATAAAGTGAGGAACAGAAATAAAACAAATTTAACTAAAATTTAATTTCAATTTAATTAAACAATATTTTTTTTATCAATCCATGTATTATATTTTTTATCAAGTCCTAACCATTTCACATAAACTTTGTTTCCTTTCCTTCTCAAAATCTTCTCAATAAGATACACATCGGATGCTTTACTTTTAGTAATTCTTGCTCATAAAAACCACCCAGAATGTCCTGATTATCTTCGTCTTGAATTAAATATGTCCAAGGGTTTGTCATCTTAACTTCTTTAATGTGGAATATCTCATTTGACCAATTTGGTGTGTAACCTTTAGAAAATGCCTCTCGATGCTTGCTTATTCGTACGTGATCACCCACTTTAAACTTTGGAGATTTTATATCTAACGTTTTAGCATGAGTAAATGCAGATTTCAAGATTCTATTTTCATTTGTTTTATTTACTTGTTTTGGCTTCATTCCTATTGAAGAATGTTTTGTATTGTTATAATCTTTCACAATATCCGCTAATATATTAAACCATTTGTAATTTCCTTGAATGCTAAATATTTTCCACATATTATTCTTTAAAGTCCTATTCACTCTTTCTACTATACTCGCTTTCAAATTGGAAAACGTGCTATAATGGTTAATTCGAAATTTTTGCATCAAATTTTAAAAATTTACATTGAAAAACTCTCTCCCTCTGTCCGTTTGCAAGTTTTTTGGTGAAGTTTTTGCACTGATTAATATTTTTTTCATTGCCGCTGTTACGTCTTTTCCAGATTTAGATTTTACCGGTTCGGCCCAAACATACTTAGAAAATACATTTATGGTAATCAAGATATATTTAAATCCCTTATTAAATTTGGCATAGGGTAACATTTCAACCAAATCAGCTTGAAAAAGATCATTTAACCCTTTCACTACCACCCTTCTGCGTTTGTAGTTTTTTCTAGCAGGTTTATGTAATTCATTAACGACTTGTTGTTTTCCCATTCATTCATTTTATCAATTTGTATTGTATAACTTTTTTCATTTAAAATTTTACTAATTTTAGTAATCTCCTTTTCTAACGCATTAAAGGATTTTTTTATCTCTCCAGTTAAGAAAGTAGTTGATCTACTATCACTATTTTTGAATTCCTCCTCTGTTTTATTTAATTCTTGTTCTAATTTCTTAATTACACTGGACATTATATTTTCCAAGGAAATATATTGTTGATTTTCTTCCAAAGTGAGTTGGTCAATTGTTCTACTGTTAAAAATGCTATTTTGATTTCTTTTTTTTTCATCATCTAACCTTTTTATAAAAGTTCTTAATTGTTTAATTTTTTCCTTGTGTTTTTCAATTATTACTTCTCTTATATTTGTTTCCATTATTTTATTAATTTTGTTGATATCATCACTTAATTTTTTGTCTTCCTTTTTAACATGTTCATTTAAAAATTGCAAATCTTTACTTATTTGATTTAGCGTTAGCAACTGTTTATTAACGTTTTCAATTGAGGTATAACATCCTTTAATCTGGTTTTCATACTTTAAAAAATTTTCATCAAAAACCTTAAGCTTTTTAGCAAAGATTTCATTATTTGTTTCATTTCACCTAATCTCCTTTTTAAATTATTAATGTCACTTATTCTCTCTTGATTTTGTTTTGAAATATGGCGTCCAAATTTATCAACTGTCATGTTGAGCTTTCATTAAACAATAAATATGATTATATTTGATAGCTGTTATTTATAGTATTACTTTATCTTCTCTTAATTCTTCAATAATAGAGATAATCTCGTTACTATGAGCATTATTTCCCGCATCACTTGATGAAATTAATAAACGTAGCCTATCAACAATTTCGTTTACATTATTCCAGTATACATAGTCTGTATTTGATCTGTTTGTTTTCAAAATTAATCCCTTTCCGGTAGATTTGGCTCTAGTTGTTCTAAACGGAGGTTTTGGTTTGTTAAATGCTGTAACTAATCTTGGCAAGGTTTTTGTCTTTGTAATCCCCTTTCTTTGTAAATATGGTCCTATTATTGTAACATATTTGTGTGATGTATTTCCTTGAACTTGTTCATTTGAATCAAAATTCCTACGATATACATTTGTTTTAGCTAGAATGTTCATGTAATTATCTAAATCTTCCTTCTTATAGCCTTTCGGTTCTTTTTTGAAAAGCAATTCGTATAAACCTGGCTTGCCTGTGTACGTTATTCCTCCCACTTTAATGTCTTTTCCAATAATTTCTACCGGTATCTGTGTTAAACCAAAAGAAAACTTATCCGTTTCGAGGTCATGAACTATTCCATAATAATGGTCAAATTTATGTTGTGTATCTTTCACACCTTCATCAATATATGATCTGGGTAATTCATGAAAATCTGCTAAGTAATCTTTATATGATGGTGTACCAACATAGTTTTGAATTGTTTTTCTAGTTTGTTCCAATATATCTGACAAGTTTAAATTTGTTGTTGTGTCACTAGAAGGATCTGAAGTTTCTGCTATAACAGTTGATGACAATGGTTGTACTACAGGAGAGGAAGAAGTGATACTACTGTCATTTAAAAATGTTGGTAGTTCTGTAGGGAGTAACGGAGATTTTCCTGTTTTCTGAATATTTTTCGTCGGAGTTGATGTTTTATAAAGCTTTGTAGGTGTTTTGAAATCTTCATACTTTGAAACTCTTTCTTCTTTTAAATCGAATGGTTCGGATTTACCAATACTTGAAATTAGCTGTTTAAGTGGTTGTGTTATTGGTCTATAAGTTTGTTCTAATTCGGACTGAGCAGTAGAAGTAGCTAATTTCAAGCTTTGATATTTCTGCTTCACGGCTTGTCTCGATCTTATTAATTCTCGAGCTAAACGTTTATCCATGCTGTACAAGTTTTAAATGAAATAAAACTGCAAATTTTTTACTTTTATAAATATATAAAGGAATCGAATTTACTCCTATATCTGCCGTGATTTACTTCACAATCTTTGTCAATTACAAGAAAGCCATATGGATCCATCCAACAGTTAAAACAATCGATGTTTATATGCCTTCCATGCGTGAAATAGTCCATAATAATAGATTGATTATGACAAGGAATATCATCAAAAATGATAACGGAATTTGGCTTTATTTCATGAGGTGAAATAATGTTCTCATCGCTATCATATTCAAAGTATCCAATTTCTTTCATAGGCTTTAACAACTTTCTTAAATATTCATATTTTGGTTGATCTAATGACTTTGAATAAACATAGACATTTTCAAACCTAATTCCATTAGGATGCTCGAGCTCCTAATCAACAAAGCTCGTAAGCATAACGTTGGTTTTACCGCTACCACTGCAACCAACTATAAGCCCTCTTTTTGAACCACCGCAAAATAAGTCACCATGCTTTCTCAACTGTTTACTTAAAATTTTTTCGTCATGATTGGTAATGAGAATTTTTGTTTTTCAATCCTCATTCTTAATCACACTAGTAAATATTTTTAGCTGTAAAAGTATTTATACCAGAAAAATGTCAATGTGCTTTTAGTATAAAAAGAACTTCAATGACTGTGGGTCGTCATAAGTTGAAAAAAACTATTAAAACACGTAATAGAAAAGGCTCTGGTTTAGTAAATAAATTAATTAGTAAACTACCATTCGAAGTTCATATACCAGGATATAATTATTGTGGTCCCGGCACCAACTTGGAAAAAAGATTAACTAGAGGTGACGTTGGTATAAATCCATTGGATTCCGCTTGCAAAGAACATGATATATCTTACTCTCAGACTGAAGATTTATCAAAAAGACACATATCTGACCAAATATTAGAAAAAAAAGCCTGGGATAGGGTAAAAGCTAAAGATTCTTCTATTGGTGAAAAAATTGTAGCTTTAAGTGTTGCAGGAATAATGAAGGGTAAAAGAAAGTTCGGTTTGGGATTAAAAAATACAAAAGGGGGTAAACTTAAATTGAGAAAAAAACGTATCATTCGAACACCCAAAAAAATTGGAGGATTTCTACCTCCTTTGTTTCCCATTCTTGGCGCCCTGGGTGAACTAGATAAAGGCGCGGCAGGAATTGCTAAGGCAGTAAATGATGCTAAAGCAGCTAAACAGCAACTAGAAGAAATACATAGACATAATATTGCAATGGAAAATGCTTCTAAAGAAGGCAAAGGATTATATATTAGACCATATAAAGGAAAGGGACTATTTATTAGACCTTATAAAGGAGGATCCGTCAAAATGAAAGCAATCAGACAAAAAAAAAACTCAAAATAAGTTTTCCAAAAAGAGCACTTACGAACAATGATATTATTAAATATGTAAAGCTGTTAAAAATAACTGGCTTTAGAGGTGTTTTTATGCTCGATGAACTTCCAAAAAAAATTAATCTGAAAGAATGTGGTATTGTAAATTTGGATAAAAAACAAAATAAAGGATCTCATTGGACTGCTTATATTAAAAATAACAAAAATGTAATATATTTTGATAGTTATGGAAATTTAAAACCACCTTTTGAACTTCTCAAATATTTTAATTCGAATGGCAAAGTGGATGTATTTTATACTTATGAAAATAAACAAAAATTTAATTCATATAACTGTGGTCAACTATCCCTAAAATTTTTGCAAAAAAATATATAAACTCATTATTTATTGTAATATCTCATTCATAAATAAACTGCAATGTCTACCACAATTGCCATATCAGGAAACAGTTCTGTTTTGTCTGCTGATTTTAATCCGCCCATATATTTAGAGGATGAAAAACAATATTACCTGGGTTTAGCTGATTTTGAAACGTTTATGACTATCCCCAATATAAAAGAAGGATATAATAAATTTTATATAGATAATAAAGTAATTGTTATTCCCGACGGAACTTATGACATTACAGATATAGAAACATACATAAGAGAAAGTATAGAAGATTTATTTCCGAATGAAAAAATTTTTTTTCTTTTAAAAGCAAATGTTAATACTCTAAAAACTTTTTTAATGTGTAGTAGAATAATTGATTTTACCAAGGAAGATTCGATAGAAAAAATGTTGGGTTTTAATAGCAGGATACTAGAAGCTATGAAAGAGGAAGAATCAGATAATGTTGCAAAAATAACTAAGGTGAATGCTATTTGTATTGACTGTAATATTTGTGTCGGTTCTTACAATAATGGTAAACCTGTTCATATTATTCACCAGTTTTATCCAACTGTAGCTCCAGGGTATAAGATAGTTGAATCTCCTTTGCCCATTTTGTATTTTCCAGTTAGCGTCAAAGCAATTAACAATATAACAGTTAAAATAGTTGATCAAGATGGAGAACTTATCAGTTTTAGAGGAGAAACTATAACAGTAAGGTTACATTTACAAACAAGTGAAATATAAAATGGTTGTTAGATATAATAGAGCCCTTGGGATGAGACTTGCCCCTACCACTATCAACAAGGTAAAAACTTATAAAAAGAAAAAGCCTAAACAACAGTTCAGTATCAAATCCAACACCAACAAGTTAAGACGAGATAATCGTAAATTTCTCACATCCTTGGGTTTCACTGTTTTAAAATAATGAACATATTAAACGTAACCGAAAAGCTTTATGTAGACAATTCCATCGTTAGCTCTGAGCTTCACACATATCAACCATATATTTCTTCAAAATTCGATTACAATGATGAAATAAGGATCCCAATTCAAGAACTCGATGCTTACACTCTACCATCAGATAGTTTACTTTATATCGAAGGAAAATTAACTAATACAGAAGGTAAATATAAGAAAGAATTGCTATCTATTAACAATGGTATAGCCTTTTTGTTCAGAGAAATCCGCTATGAACTAAACGGAATTACTATAGATTCAATAAGAAATGTTGGATTAGCATCAACCTTAAAAAGCTACCTTTCTCACAATACCAACGAAAGTTTAAAACTGGAAAATGCAGGTTGGTTTCCACATCGGAAAGAAGGTGATACAATTTTAGTTGATAATGATGGAAAATTCTCCGTATCCATACCACTAAAAATGCTTTTAGGATTTTTTGAAGATTACAGAAAAATTATTATGAATATGAAACAGGAATTGGTTCTTATTAGATCAACTGATGATTTAGATGGTGTTATTTTCAAAGAAGATCCGGCACACCTTGTTACTGCTCCTGACACTCCATTGGTTACTTTCGATAAAATTTATTGGAAAGTTCCTCACATTCTAGTTGATATGCCACAACAACTTGCTCTATCAAAAATATTAGAATCAAATAAAGATATATTGATAGGATTCAGGAGTTGGGAACTTGTTGAATATTCTTCTCTAACCGAAAAAACCCGTCACACATGGCCGGTAAAAACAACTAGTAAACTAGAAGCTCCTCGTCATGTTGTGATTGGCTTTCAAGAAAACAGAAAAGGGAAAATTGTTAAAGATATGAGTAAATTTGACAATATTACCTTGTCAAATATTAGAGTATATTTAAATTCTGAAAGATATCCTTATCACGATTTGTACTTAAATTTCGAAGAAAACAAATTTTCTGCTTTATACGAAATGTTTGCCAACTTTAGACAGTCTTACTATAGTGTTCCAAATGAACCCATTTTTAATCCTGAACAATTCAAAAACATTAGTCCTATTACACATATTGATTGCTCCCATCAAAAAGAAACAATTCAAATGGGATCCGTAGTAATGAGAATTGAATTTGAGACACACAATGCAATTAAAAAAGATACTTCTGCTTATTGTCTTATTTTACATGACAAATTATTTAGCTACAACCCTCTTACTAAAATTGTGAAACAATTATAAACTTTATCCCCACTATTTTCATATTTCGATTTAATTTAAAGAAATTTTCCAAAGCTTTTAGTTTTAGTCATGACATCAAAACTACAACTACAAATTGAAAAATTTATTTTTAAAATTAATCAACTGAAAGAAGAAATTGCAAATTATTCAAGTAAAAAAAGTCTCATTAAAAAAATTGCTGCTTTGAAAATATGAGATTGGTTATAGATATTCAAGGATTCAAGGATGAAAAAAATAAATTTATACCGAAAGAGCTTGCAGCTTTTGATGGTTATGAAATGACTCATTACATTTTTAAAAAGCCTTTTCCAATGGAGTTTCTTTCACCTGATTGTCACAAGCAGGCGGTATGGTTAACGAAAAATTATCATTGTATACATTGGAATAATAGATTTACTCCATTACATCATTTCCCAAAAATAATTGAAACACTTACGAAAAAAGCAGATTTTGTTTTTGTAAAAGGAAGCGAAAAAAAGGATTTTATACAGAAATATTCTAAAAAGCCTGTGATTGAAATAGATGAACAACCAGCGTTAAAGCTAATGGAATCAAAATGCTTCTATCATTCAAAATCACCTTATACGTGTGCTTTGACAAATGTGTTATTTTTATATGACAATTGTTTTATGAATGAATAAAAATATAAAAAAACTTAATTACCTTTTTATTTTGCATTAACCAACCATGATTGAATACAATTAATATGATACCTTAAATCTAATTTTCTAAATTCATTTAAAAGTTCATACTCATTTTTATATTTTAAATAATCATTACAAAATTTAGCGGCTAACTTACATTGTTCCATTCGATCTATATTATTAACATATGCTGACAAATCTTGTGCTTCTGCGTCTTCTTCGCCTACAATTGATAAATATTGGAAGTATGCAGCAGATATAATAAACTCTTCATACATTTCAGTAACCATTTGCTCCATTGTAAATATGATTAAATTTATTCTTCCTTTTCAATTTCTTGAAGAATAGTATCCTCGTCAATAAATTGCTTCAAGTCTTTTAAATAGTAACCAAAGCCAATATCTTTTAGATCTTGAATAAGTTGAAAAAAATTTAATGTTTCAAAGTATTTGTTGCAACAGAGGGCAGCCTTTACGAATTCCGCAGATTGATTACAATAAAAGTCTATCCACTCCGAACCACTTGCCATACAATATAAGAAATAGGTTTTTGAAAGATTACTAAATTTCTCCTCTAATAATTTAACTGCAATCAGCAACTCAGCCATTTCATTTATTTAACAGAATATTTTAAATATGTAGGGAGACGTCTCTTGCGAATAGGATTAACTTTCCTTGATAATACCTGTTTTTTATCTTCGTATAATTGAAACCTCTTTTGGGTTGCAATAATAGCAGGTATAAATTGGCAATCTTCTCCTATAAATTCTATTAGGTGCCTTAATTCTCCTACAAAGTATGATTTCCCAAATGTATTGAAAAACGTAGTAAGGCTTATAATTCCTTCTAAATAATCATCACAACAGTCAATTGCTTCCAAATAATCTCGTTTCAGTGGATAAAACAGCTTGGTGTATTCATCTTTCGAAATCACTTCAAAGAAATTGAGATATTTAACTTTTAACTGTCTGACAGTTGTAGTTAATTTTTCGCGATTACACATAATTCACTTATTACTTGACACATTTTTTCTTTTTGTTTTATACAAAATTGGTGGAAAAAGTCAAAAATAACTTTTTACGCAACTCGAGCACAGCTTAGTAAATGTGCCTCGGCATACTAAAATGATCATGATGCACCTATTTATAAGACTTAAGAATTCAAAATCAAATGTGGGAGAACAAAGAGAAAAAATTAAAAATATGATGCGAATGAGAATAAAAGGGGAAGAAGTTAAGAATGAGGGACATGAGAGAGAGGAAGAGGAGGAGGAGGAGGCGCTCCTCTATTATAACTACTACTCTCGTTTTATTACGAAAAGTGAAATATATCTGTATGTAGTGGAATTCGTTACAAGGGATGTTTCGGCCAAACCTTACTGTGCATGACAGTGATTTAACAAACATTACATCGCATATCATTTGCTAAAAACATTATTTTATACTTTTTACCTTATTTACCTATTTAGGCCAAAGATTAAACTCGTTTTTGTTTTGATTTCTGTTAGTTCAAGAAAAGAAGGAAAGCTAGTTTTTAACCCTAGCATCAAGAAAATTGTGAAGCAGGCTATTTTTTATATTATAGCTCTTTTGAGCTAGTGAGAGTTTAAAAATACAAAAAAGATGCAAAAATGGCCAATATTTGTCAAAATATACTAAATAGAACAATTATGTGAGAAAATGAAGGTCAAGATATCATGTAAAAATGGTCCTGTTAAATGTTTCCCTGGATACGATAGTCTCTTAGATAAATCAATTGGACTCTATGTTTAAATTTCTACCTCTGACATATTTTGTCAAATTAAAAATATGAAAGTTGATTTCTTCTCCCTATGTACACAAAACCTATGAACAACATAATGAATAACAAAATCGTGAATTAATTTTCGATTTCATATGTAAAATAACCCCAGAGAAAGGAAGGAGCTATTTATTAGAAAAAGGCCGATTTTGACATTGCAAGGGATCCTATTTAAATTTCTTAAAACTGGAGTAGTTAAAATAGGGGAGCGCCTCCTCCTTCTCCTCTTCCTCTCTCTCATGTCCCTCATTCTTATCTTCCTCCCCTTTTATTCTCATTCGCATCATATTTTTAATTTTTTCCCTTTGTCCTCCCAGATTTGATTTTGCATTCTTAAGTCTTATAAATAGGTGCATCAAGATCATTTTAGTATGCTGAGGCACATTTGCTAAGCTGTGCTCGAGTTGCGTAAAAAGTTATTTTTGAATTTTTCCACCAATTGTGTATAAAACAAAAAGAAAAAATGTGTCAAGTAATAAGTGAATTATGTGTAATCGCGAAAAATTAGCTACATCTATCAGACAGTTAAAAGTTAAATATCTCAATTTCTTTGAAGTGATTTCGAAAGATGAATACACCAAGCTGTTTTATCCACTGAAACGAGATTATTTGGAAGCAATTGACTGTTGTGATGATTATTTAGAAGGAATTATAAGCCTTACTACGTTTTTTAATACATTTGGGAAATCAAACTTCGTAGGAGAATTAAGCCACCTAATAGAATTTATAGGAGAAGATTGCCAATTTATACCTGCTATTATTGCAACCCAAAAGAGGTTTCAATTATACGAAGATAAAAAACTACCTGTTTTTTCATCAAGAAAAGTTAATCCTATTCGCAAGAGACGTCCCCCCACATATTTAAGATATTATGTTAAATAAATTAAATGGCTGAGTTGCTGATTGCAGTTAAATTATTAGAGGACAAATTTAGTAATCTTTCAAAAACCTGTTTCTCATATTCTATGGCAAGTGGTCCGGAGTAGATAGACTTTTATTGTAATCAATCTGCGGAATTCGTAAAGGCTGCCCTCTGTTGCAACAAATACTTTGAAACATTAAATTTTTTTCAACTTATTCAAGATCTAAAAGATATTGGCTTTGGTTACTATTTAAAAGACTTGAAGCAATTTATTGACGAGGATACTATTCTTCAAGAAATTGAAAAGGAAGAATAAATTTAATAATATTAACAATGGAGCAAGTGGTTACTGAAATGTATGAAGAGTTTATTATATCTGCTGCATACTTCCAATATTTATCAATTGTAGGCGAAGAAGAAAAGCACAAGATTTGTCAACATACGTTAAGAATATAGATCGAATGGAATAATGTAAATTAGCCGCTAAATTTTGTAATGATTATTTAAAATATAAAAATGAGTATGAACTTTTAAATGAATTTAGAGAATTAGATTTAAGGTATCATATTAACTGTATTCAATCATGGTTAGTTAATGCAAAATAAAAATGTAGTTAAGGTTTTTTATATTTTTATTCATTCATAAAACAATTGTCATATAAAAATAACACATATGTCAAAGTACACATACAAGGTGATTTTAAATGATAGAAGCATTTTGGTTCCATTCGCTTTAGCGCTGGTTGTTCTTCTATTTCAATCACAGGCTTTTTAGAATATTTCTCTATAAAATCCTTTTTTTCGGTTCCTTTTACAAAAACAAAATCTGCTTTCTTCGCAAGTGTTTCAATTATTTTTGGGAAATGATGTAATGGAGTAAATCCATTATTCCAATGTATACAATGATGATTTTTCATTAGCCACACCGCCTGCTTGTGACAATCAGGTGAAAGAAACTCCATTGAAAAAGGCTTTTTAAAAATGTAATGAGTCATTTCATAACCATCAAAAGCTGCAAGCTCTTTCGGTATAAATTTATCTTTTTCATCCTTGAATCCTTGAATATCCATAACCAATCGCATATTTTTAAAGCAGCAAATTTTTTAATGAGAATTTTTTTACTTGAATAATCTGCAACTTCTTCTTTCAGTTGATTAATTTTAAAAATAAACTTTTCAATTTGTTGTTGTAGTTTTGATGTCATGACTAAAACTAAAAGCTTTTGAAAATCCCTTTAAATCAAATCGAAATATGAAAAGAATGGGGATAAAGTTTATAATTGTTTCACAATTTTAGTAAGAGGGTTGTAGCTAAATAATTTGTCATGTAAAATAAGACAATAAGCAGAAGTATCTTTTTTAATTGCATTGTGTGGCTCAAATTCAATTCTCATTACTACGGATCCCGTTTGAATTGTTTCTTTTTGATGGGAGCAATCAATATGTGTAATAGGACTAATGTTTTTGAATTGTTCAGGATTAAAAATGGGTACTCTAATATTTGACAAGGTAATATTGTCAAATTTACTCATATCTTTAGCAATTTTCCCTTTTCTGTTTTCTTGAAAGCCAATCACAACATGACGAGGAGCTTCTAGTTTACTAGTTGTTTTTACCGGTCATGTGTGACGGGTTGTTTCGGTTAGAGAAGAATATTCAACAAGTTCCCAACTCCTAAATCCTATCAATATATCTTTATTTGATACTAATATTTTTGATAGAGCAAGTTGTTGTGGCATATCAACTAGAATGTGAGGAACTTTCCAATAAATTTTATCGAAAGTAACCAATGGAGTGTCAGGAGCACTAATAGGGTATGCCGGATCTTCTTTGAAGATAACACCATCTAAATCATCAGTTGATCTAATAAGAACTAATTCCTGTTTCATATTCATAATAATTTTTCTGTAATCGTAAAAGCATTTTTTGTGGTATGGATACGGAGAATTTTCCATCATTTTCAACTAAAATTTTATCACCTTCTTTTCGATGTGGAAACCAACCTGCATTTTCCAGTTTTAACATTTCGTTGGTATTGTGGGAAAGGTAGCTTTTTAAGGTTGATGCTAATCCAACATTTCTTATTGAATCTATAGTAATTCCGTTTAGTTCAGAGCGGATTTCTCTGAACAAAAAGGCTATACCATTGTTAATAAATAGCAATTCTTTCTTATATTCATCTTCTGTATTAGTTAATTTTCCTTCGATATAAAGTGATCGATGGTAGAGTGTAAGCATCGAGTTCTTGAATTGGGATCCTTATTTCATCATTGTAATTGAATTTTGAAGAAATATATGGTTGATATGTGTGAAGCTCTGAACTAACGATGGAATTGTCTACATAAAGCTTTTCGTTTACGTTTAATATGTTCATTATTTTAAAACAGTGAAACCCAAAGATGTGAGAAATTTACGATTATCTCGTCTTAACTTGTTGGTGTTGGATTTGATACTGAACTGTTGTTTAGTCTTTTTCTTTTTATAAGTTTTTACTTTGTTGATCGTGGTATGTCACTAGCTTGTAAATGTAACCTTACTGTTATAGTTTCTCCTCTAAAACTGATAAGTTCTCCGTCTTGATCAACTATTTTAACGGTTATATTGTTAATTGCTTTGACGCTAACTGGAAAATACAAAATGGGCAAAGGAGATTCCACTATTTTATAGCCTGGAGCTACAGTTGGATAAAACTGGTGAATAATATGAACAGGTTTACCATTACTGTAAGAACCGACACAAATATTACAATCAATACAAATAGCATTCAACTTAGTTATTTTTGCAACATTATCTGATTCTTCCTCTTTCATAGCTTTTAGTATCCTGCTATTAAAACCCAACATTTTTCCTATCGAATCTTCCTTGGTAAAATCAATTTTTCTACTACACATTAAAAAAGTTTTTAGAGGGTTAACATTTGCTTTTAAGAGAAAAACATTTTTTTCATTCGGAAATAAATCTTCTATACTTTCTCTTATGTATGTTTCTATATCTGTAATGTCATAAGTTCCGTCGGGAATAACAATTACTTTATTATCTATATAAAATTTATTATATCCTTCTTTTATATTGGGAATAGTCATAAACATTTCAAAATGAGCTAAACCCAGGTAATATTGTTTTCCATCCTCTAAATATATGGGCGGATTAAAATCGGCAGACAAAACAGAACTGTTTCCTGATATGGCAATTGTGGTGGACATTGCAGTTTATTTATGAATGAGATATTACAACAAATAATGAGTTTATATATTTTTTTGCGAAAATTTTAGGGATAGGCAGTCCAATGAGATCCTTTATTTTGTTTTTTATCCAAATTTACAATACCACACTCTTTCAGATTAATTTTTTTTGGAAGTTCATCGAGCATAAAAACACCTCTAAAACCAGTTATACTTTACATAATTAATAATATCATTGTTCGTAAGTGCTCTTTTTGGAAAACTTATTTAGAGTTTTTTTTTGGTCTGATTGTTTTCATTTTAACTGATCCTCCTTTATAAGGTCCAATAAATAGTCCTTTTCCTTTATATGGTCTAATATATAATCCTTTGCCTTCTTTAGAAGCATTTTCCATTGCAATATTATGCCTATCTATTTCTTCTAGTTGCTGTTTAGCTGCTTTAGCATCATTTACTGCCTTAGCAATTCCTGCCGCGCCTCCACCTAGTGCACCCAGGGCGCCAAGAATGGGAAACCAAAGAGGTAGAAATCCTCCAACTTTTTTGGGTGTTCGAATGATACGTTTTTTTCTCAATTTAAGTTTACCCCCTTTTTTATCTTTAAATACCAAACCGAACTTTCTTTTACCCTTCATTATTCCTGCAACACTTAGAGCTGCAATTTTTTCACCAATAGAAGAACCCTTAGCTTTTACCCTATCCCAGGGTTTTTTTTAATATTTGGTCAGATATGTGTCTTCTTGATAAATCTTCAGTCTGAGAGTATGATATATCGTGTTCTTTACAAGCGGAATCCAATGGATTTATACCTCTAGTTAATCTTTTCTCCAAGTTGGTGCCTGGACCACAATAATTATATCCTGGTATATGAACTTCGAAGGGTAGTTTACTAATTAATTTATTTACTAAACCAGAGCCTTTTCTATTACGTCTTTTGATAGTTTTTTTCAACTTATGCCAACCCACAGTCATTGAAGTTCTTTTTATACTAAAAACACATTGACATTCTGGTATAAATACTTTTACAGCTAAAAATATTTACTAGTGTGATTAAGAATGAGGATTGAAAAACAAAAATTGTCTTTACCAGTAAATAATCATGACGAAAAAATTTTAATTAAACAGTTGAGAAAGCATGGTGACTTATTTTGCGGTGGTTCAAAAACAGGACTCATAGTTGGTTGCAGTGGTAGCGGTAAAACCAACGTTATGCTTACACTGCTCGAGCATCCTATTGGAATTGGGTTTGAAAATGTCTATGTTTATTCGAAGTCATTAGATCAACCAAAATATGAATATTTAAGAAAGTTGTTAAAGCCTATGAAAGAAATTGGATACTTTGAATACGATAGCGATGAGAACATTATTTCACCTCATGAGATAAAGTCAAATTCCGTTATCATTTTTGACGATATTCCTTGTCATAATCAATCTATTATTGGGGACTATTTCACGTATGGAAGGCATAGAAACACCGATTGTTTTTTTATTTTTCAAGGATATTACTCAATCCTTAAACGTCTAATTCGGGAAAATTCCAACTTATTAATTTTATTTAAACAGGACTGTTTGAGTTTAAAACATATATATAACGACCACTGTATATTGGATATGACATTTGATCAGTTTAAAAATATTTTTGCTAACTGTTGGATGGATCCATATGGCTTTCTTGTAATTTACAAAGATTGTGAAGTAAATCACGGCAGATACAGGAGTAAATTCGATTCCTTTATATATTTATAAAAGTGAAAAATTTGCAGTTTTATTTCATTTAAAACTTGTACAGCATGGATAAACGTTTAGCTAGAGAATTAATAAAATCGAGGCAAGCCGTGAAGCAGAAATATCGAAGCTTGAAATTAGCTACTTCTACCGCTCAGTCCGACTTAGAACAAACTTATAGACCAATAACACAACCTCTTAAACAGCTAATTTCAAATATTGGTAAATCCGAACCATTCGATTTAAAAGAAGAAAGAGTTTTAAAGTATGAAGGATTCAAAACACCTACAAAGCTTTATAAAACATCAACTCCGATGAAAACTATTCAGAAAACAGGAAAAACTCCGTTACTCCCCACAGAACTACCAACATTTTTAGATGACAGTAGTATCACTTCTTCCTCTTCTGTAGTACAACCATTGACATCAACTGTTATAGCGGAAACTTCAGATCCTTCAAGTGACACAACAACAAATTTAAACTTGTCAGACATATTGGAACAAACTAGAAAAACAATTCAAACCTATGTTGGTACACCGTCATATAAAGATTACTTAGCAGATTTTCATGAATTACCTAGATCATATATTGATGAGGGTGTGAAAGATACACAACATAAATTTGACCTTTATTATGGAATAGTTCATGACCTCGAAACATATAAATTTTCTTTTGGTTTAACACAGATACCGGTAGAAATTATTGGAAAAGACATTAAAGTGGGAGGAATAACGTACACAGGCACGCCAGGTTTATACGAACTGCTTTTCAAAAAAGAACCGAAAGGTTCTTTTTTTAGAAGGAAGATTTAGATAATTACATGAACATTCTAGCTAAAACAAATGTATATCGTAGGAATTTTGATTCCAATGAACAAGTTCAAGGAAATACATCACACAAATATGTTACAATAATAGGACCATATTTACAAAGAAAGGGGATTACAAAGACAAAAAAACCTTGCAAAGATTAGTTACAGCATTTAACAAACCGAAACCTCCGTTTAGAACAACTAGAGCCAAAACAACAGGAAAAGGATTAATTTTGAAAACAAATAGATCAAATACAGACTATGTATACTGGAATAATGTAAACGAAATTGTTGACAGGCTACGTTTATTAATTTCATCAAGTGATGCGGGAAATAATGCTCATCGTAACGAGATTATCCCTATTAATGAAGAATTAAGAGAAGATAAAGTTATACTATAAATAACAGCTATTAAATATAGTGATATTTATTGGTTAAGGAAAATACAATTTATTCAAATATTGAAAGTAAAATTCTCAACAATTTTAAGTTAGATTTTATTAAACAAAATCAAGAGGGAATAAGTGACATTAACAATTTAAAAAGGAGATTAGGTGAAAATGAAACAAATAATGAAATCTTTGCTAAAAAGCTTAAGGTTTTTGATGAAAATTTTTTATAAATTATGAAAACCAAATTAAAGGATGTTATACCTCAATTGAAAACGTTAATAAACAGTTGCTAACGCTAAATCAAATAAGTAAAGATTTGCAATTTTTAAATGAACATGTTAAAAAGGAAGGCAAAAAATTAAGTGATGATATCAACAAAATTAATAAAATAATGGAAACAAATATAAGAGAAATTATAATTGAAAAACACAAGGAAAAGATAAAACTGGAGTGATAAAAAACTCCCTTAATGCTTTAGAAAAGGAGATTACTAAAATTAGTAAAGTTTTAAATGAAAAAAGGTATACAATACAAATTGATCAATTGAATGAATGGGAAAAAACATATAAAAGTTATATTTCGAATTATTACAAAACACAGAAATTGAACTTCTTTTAAATTGAATAAACAGTCGTTTATGAATTACATAAACCTGCTAGAAAAAACTACAAACGCAGAAGGGTGGTGGTGAAAGGGTTAAAAGATCTTTTTCAAGCAGATTTGGTTGAAATGTTACCCTGTGCCAATATTAACAAGGGATTTAAATATATCTTGATTACCATAAATGTATTTTCTAGCTATGTTTGGGCCGAACCGGTAAAATCTAAATCTGGAAAAGACGTAACAGCGGCAATGAAAAAATATTAATCAGTGCAAAAACTCCACCAAAAAACTTGCAAACGGACAGAGGGAGAGAGTTTTTCAATGTAAATTTTCAAAATTTGATGCAACAATTTCGAATTAACCATTATAGCACGTTTTCCAATTTGAAAGCGGGTATAGTAGAAAGAGTGAACAGGACTTTAAAGAATAATATGTGGAAAATATTTAGCATTCAAGGAAATTACATATAAAATATATTAGCGGATATTGTAAAAAATATAACAATACAAAACATTCTTTAATAGGAATGAAGCCAAAACAAGTAAATAAAACAAATGAAAAGAGAATCTTGAAATCTGCATTTACTCATGCTAAAACGTTAGATATAAAATCTACAAAGTTTAAAGTGGGTGATCATGTACGCATAAGCAAGCATAGAGAAGCATTTTCGAAAGGTTACACACCAAATTGGTCAAATGAGATATTCCACATTAAAGAAGTTAAGATGACAAACTCCTGGACATATTTAATTCAAGACGAAGATAATCATGACATTCTGGGTGGTTTTTATGAGCAAGAATTACTAAAAGTAAAGCATACCGATGTGTATCTTATTGAGAAGATTTTGAGAAGGAAAGGACACAAAGTTTATGTGAAATGGTTAGGACTTGATAAAAAATATAATACATGGATTGATAAAAAAAATATTGTTTAATTAAATTGTAATTAAATTTTAAGTAAATGTGTTTTATTTCTGTTCCTCACTTTATGCTTTAGCTGATACAAATTACAATGTCTGAAAAGTACCTACTCTTATGTGCTAATTAATTTCAAATAAAATTCACATTTAAGAAATTAAAATTTTATTAAAATATATTTTATTTCTATGTTCCTCAGATAATATCGAATCTAGAATAAGTTTACAATCATTTATTCTTTTTTCAAAACGGAGTCTATCTAAGTACCACATCTGAAAGTTACTCCTAAGGGCTTGTCTGTAAGCAAAGCTCCACTTCACTAACACATGCACCTTATTGTTCTCTTCCAGAAAAGATAGTTTTCTTCGTAATATTTTCTTTTTGATCCATTTTCATTGTTTTCTTCGTAATATTTTCTTTTTGTTCCATTTTGCTTCAATTTGTTTTCCATTTCTTCAGGATATAAAGCAAGTAATTCCATCATAGTTGAAACATTTCCACTGTTATGATTTTGTGTTGGACTTATTATATTATAAACATGCGTACACAAGTCGCCACAATCAGCTGAAATATTATTTTGAAATATTTTGAAATGTGTATTGAATTCTTGCCTTTTAATTATAGATAATCTATAATCAATAATTTCCTTCAATCGCCACAAATTGTCCAAAGACTCTTGTCCTAAGTATATGAAGTGTGGGCCTTTTGTAATTTGCAGAACAGGGATATCATTTATTTTTTGGACCTGCAGATGAATGTTGTTTATCTTCACACTGGTTTGATCAACTTGAGGAAAGTAGAAATTGTTTACAATAATTCCTTGATGAACACAAATGTCTTTCCAATTTTCTTCGGTTAGTGCGATTAAAAATCCAGTTCTTCCACCAATTACAATTTTTGGAGAAAAATCATTTAAACTAATGCCAACAAGAACAAATTTTGAAAAAGAATTATTTAAAAAATAAATTTTTGAATTAAGAAGCGTTTCTAAAGGTTTATGAACCACGGCGTTGTTCATAATGACTAAACGAGACTGAAACATATTGCGTTATTCTTGTATTTAAATATTCTCATCCCCACTTTCTTTAAAGTTTCGATTAAAATGGATTAATGAAAAAATAGATTTCCAGTTTGAAATTTGTAATAAAGATAAATAATTAAAATGGTAATGTATAAAAATAATGCAAAGTTTAATGTAACACTAATGATGGAAAAGTAATAATTTTTGAATCCGTCATAATAATTGGTACTGATTATTTTTAAACTCTAGCCTTTCGATCCAATTTGTATCAAAAATAGATCGATTTGGATAATGATACAAAATTTTAAAAAATGTACTTGCATTTTCATCTCCATTTATTCGTTCCATCCAGCTAATTTTACTATTGTTAATTAATACAATTTTCATAAATTTACAATATTTACTTAGAGTGACGTCTGTTTTATTAGAAAAACATATTTCACACTGTGTTACGCCAGGGGAATGATGAACATAAAAAACATTTTGGAAAATAAAATGAAGAAGAATGAATTGCGATCTACTGATAGTTATTGAAACAAATTAATAATTATATTCCAATTTATTAACATTAAGCAGATACTTTCACCACGAAAGCAAAAGCAGTTGTAAAAAAATAACAATAAAATACTTAATTTAAAGATATGTAAAAGTTCATAAATAAGGATATTAATAATATTATATAAAATGTGTAGCTTGAAGACTTATTTTGAATGGTTACAATTATTCGATTCCTATTTTTCTATAAACAGTTATTTAAATCACAATTCCTAGCAAATTTCTTATGCTCCACAATAGGATCATCATAACTTAACCAATCAAAAATTTCAATACCACAATAAAAACATTTGCAAATATCATTGATTGAAATATAGTAAAAGCCAGCTCCAGCCAACACTTCTGGTCTCAATTTTCCTTTCCATTTCTTAAAAGTGGAAATTCGTTTTTCATATGTTTTAAAATAACTGTTATCAATTTCTTTGTCAAAAGTTTCTAAGCACATTTTGTGAAAGGCTTATGAAAACTAACTTTGGTTTCAAAAACAACAAATTTAAATACCTTATAATATCTACATAAATATATCTAAATCTTCATGTTCTGCATTCCATTGATATAAAGCAATATCTTGGTGTCCCCAAGCTAATGTATTAAAACTATAGAGAATTTTATACCGCTTATCATCTTCAGAACTCAAAGGCAATTTATTAATTAATTCGGTGAAAATTGTGTGTTGTCTAGATCGAGAAACATACATTGAACAAAAGGTTTTAGAATGATTTTCAACAACATATTTGTAATGAATAAAATCCAACTGCTTTTTAATGGCACTTTTCTTAACACCTTTTGCTTTTTTTGTTAAACTATTTTCCGTTTTAATACAACATGCTTTTACTCCAGTACCAAAGAAAGCAGTAATTGGTTCACCAGCATATTCATCTTTGAGTTTTCCTATAACTAACTTTGCAAGAGGCATTTCATGAAAATTGTCAGAATAAATATTTGGAGTTGTGACTTCTAAAATGAACGAATCGGTATCGGTGTATAAAAGTGAAATATTTTCCTGATAAAGAGGTTTTAAAAAATTATAAAAAAAATCATACATGACAGTTTTAGATATAGGTATCTAATATTGAGAAGCCTACGTATATTGGTTTATTGTAAGTAACTTGAATCTGTTGCATTTGAATAGCTACCAAGTTTTCAGAAAATCAGAAAAAAAGTACTTGAAATATGGTTTTGCAATTAAATTCTCAGCACCATCTTTTCTTCTATTTTTTTCCCACTCTGTAACAAGTCTTACATAAATTCTCCTATCAACATTTTCTATAGTCTTGCCATAAATACTATTATTTGCCAACTTGTAAGTATTACGATCAAATTCATTCTTTGAATCATTTCTTAATCTTGAATTCAAGTCTATATATTTCTTCAACCAATCAGATTGACAAAACTGTAA
This sequence comes from Kuschelorhynchus macadamiae, assembly GCA_030620095.1. Taxonomy (NCBI): domain Eukaryota; kingdom Metazoa; phylum Arthropoda; class Insecta; order Coleoptera; family Curculionidae; genus Kuschelorhynchus; species Kuschelorhynchus macadamiae. Next base: position 524,993 of record JAUTXW010004464.1, on the reverse strand, counting down.
AACTCTATGAACTTTAGTCAACTTGAGTCCATGTTCCAAACATTGTTTTAATAACTGATAGTGAATAACATATTTTGATTTATCATTTAAATTGGGTATTAATTTTATGCATTTAGAATTTGGCGGTTTAAAGTTTTCAGGACAAAACGGAAAATCGTTATGATAGGATTGTAGACTTGTAGGATATTCTAAATCAACTTCTAAAACATATCCCTTATTAGATTTTTTAGAAATATTCATAATATTTAAATCGTTGATTTCTTTACCTGTTAACCAAACAAAATCTCCCGTTGGAATGTGCCGTGACATTGCATAACCATACAAATTTGTTGCATCATAATAAATTATGTATTTAGTTGGCTTTAAAGGATCAAAATTTAAAACAAATGGATTATTAGCTTCAGATTTTCTACAAATGCAAGAGCTCACACCACCGCGAACGCTTTTTTTTTGAAAAAGTGTATCATATCTGGATCTGTTAACAATTCTAACTCTATTCCAGTATAACGCAAACACGCCTCCCGGGATAAACCTGGAAAAGTGTAAAAATGAGCTGGATCGAGCTTATATGTGGATAAACAAGTGCTTCTAAAAATTTCAAAAATATCTGCCAAAAGTAAAGTATCAGAGAGTAAGTAAAGGTCGGAATATTGACCAAGAGATTCACATGTAAACAACTGCCAAACCTTTACAGCTCTTTGGTATTCTGCATCACTGATGTGCTCATCCGTTAAAGTATTATAAAATTACTCTTCCTGAGGTAAAGTTATTTTTTCTAATTTTAAATAATCATCAATATAATTGTAAAGAAATACCTTTTTGGCGAATAAGTTTAAATCTTTCTTCATCATTGAAATGTTTTTTTATTTCTTTACATTGTTCATCTTTTAAGCTTTCAGAGAGTTTTGATAAAGAATATGATAGAAATTGAAGAATCAATGAACCTTAACGGTATATTTTTTTTCTTAGCCTTTTGTGTCTTTTTATCAAAATAGTTATCCACATGAATAAGCTTTTCAAATGAAATATATTTTTCCTTGTTTTGTGCGATAACTGTTACTTGTTCTTTGTTTAAGCATAATTTTTTAAGAAATAGATGAGAATCATAATTACGCAAATTATGCAATATAACTGGAATAAAGTTAGGTATTCTGTAATTTATGTTGCAGAGTGAATGAGCTGGACCTCTATAAAGACCAGTTATATGACAATGATCTGCAACCCTGTCATTTAAAAGAGGTTTATTACAAATATGACAAACTGTTTCATAGTTATGATAAATTTTGTCCAGTTCATTCAAAGAAATCATCTTTTTAGGAACCTTTAAAAATTTATTGTATATGTTATACACGTCTCTTTCTAAAGAATTTATAAATAATGTATCACAATTTTGACCTCTATATCTTTCAAATTTAGAATAATTATCATCAAAGGAACATTTAATGTAATAGGCAAATTAATGTTGAATATGTTCATATTGTTTTAAGGTGTATGAAGTATTAGGATTTTTGTCAACATTGTCATTATTTAAAGGCTTTAAAATGCATTCAAAATCTGCATACACCACGAAAGGAACTTTCATTTGTTTATGATAATTTACAAATTTCAAAATATTATCATATGAATAGTTTCCAAACTTATCTTTTATTAATTCTTTAGAAAGTAGGTTAATTTGTAAATGATCACAATCATAGCTATTGCAAATATATTTTTTTCCGTGATGTTTAGATATTTGTGCAGAAACTAATTTTGATAAATCTTTAATATAGCAATAATGAAAAGTTTTTTCATCGTCATCACTTATTAACAATAAATTGACATGTTGATTTTTTTTATTCGATGAATAATAAACTGGACCAATTACTTCATACCCCTTTTTAGGATTTATAATTTCTAATCCATATACATTAATAGAAATGTTATTTTTTTCTTCAAAAATCTTAATGTTCTTTAGCAACATTGGAAATTCTATACCTGACATATCCAAAACAGAAGAGTAGTGTGGGTAGGATGAAGTTTCAAAATCTAATCCGCTTGGTTGGTGAAGAGCAGACACGACTGCCCAGGCGAAGCAAAAGTTGTCATCATTCCTAATGTTGATCACAGCTTGACGTGTCTTGATCTCTTGAGGAAGTTCGATAAAAGATGAGGCTCTCAGCGGATTGTGCTTGTTAACATTAATTTCCAAATGAAGTAAGTTCGTCAAAGCCCATCCTGCAACGTAAAAGTTAAAAAACTACTTTTTTTGTTGCCGTTGTAAAATAGAAAATAAATTCTTTACCTAAATCTCTTTCTGCAAATTCGTCAGTTTCTGGTCAATAACGGTGCAGATTTGCTCTAAAAGTTCTTTTGTCTGATATCCCTGGCAAATGACTTGGAACGGCGCATTAAAATATTTGACATCATAGCTGTCGCTGCTGGGGTTAAAATAGAAACCGAACAGTTCCATATTTAGCTTGATACATTTATGTTTCTGCAGTTCTTGATCTATTAGATGTACAATTTTGTATTCCAAATGTTGAAAATATTCTTTCACATTTATGAAGTTTTGGGGTGAGGAAATCCTATAAGATATTATTCGTTCCCTGAAAGCCGACTTGATAATTTTAACACCTTCCTCCAAGCCTATTTTGGGATTGTTCTTGTGCACACTAGGTCGAAGATGTCCACCCCATAGACTTTGGTTTATATTTTTCTTGCATTCTTTACAATATTTTACAATATTTGTATAATCTATAAATTAAGAAAAAATATTTTATAAAATAAAACATGAAAAATAAAACGTTCTTACCTTTAACAAGCTTTGGTTGTTTCAACCAACTAGTGAGTGTTGTAGAATTTCCGCAAACATGTTTTTTAATATGTCGCAATAAATTATCCTTTCTAGTAAAGACTTTATTACATGTTACACACTTATGCATTTTTGAAATTTTCTGGATAATAATAATAAAATTAATATTGTGCATTTTTATTTAGTTATAGTCAAATTTTGAAAAAAGCAATTGCATTTTTGAAGTTCTCTGGATAATAATAATAAAATTAATATTGTGCATTTTTATTTAGTTATAGTCAAATTTTGAAAAAAGCAATAGAAATTAATTGACTTTATGAATCCATTTCTTCAAATGAGTCAACTAATTTGTCAAAAGCCTGTTTAACATAATTCACCGTACTTGCGTCTCACTGTTTAATTGTGATCAAATCAGTTAAATTTTGAATAGCGAAACCCAGACACTTAAGGTTTGCTACTTGTTTTTTATTTTTTTTATTAATTTTAATTTTTTTTTTAATAATAAATGATGGTTTCGAAATTGAATTTTGTTCAACCGGTGAATTATTAAGAGAAATATTCGAAGTTAAATTTGCTTCAATTTGTTTTTCTTACGAATCAGAATTTACAATATCATATGGTGAATTAATAGGAGATATAGCCGAACTTAAATTTTGATCAATTTGTTCTTTTTCCGAATCAGAATTTTCACTAAACAAAAAGGGAGAGCAAATTGGTCTCGGAGAATTAATTGGCGATTTTAATGTTAAATAATTTGGATTAGATTTTTGAAAACAAACAATATCCTCATAGCTAGAATTTTCGAATGGATTTTCGTCAATGTCATTCAGTTCTTCAAGAGTTTGTTTAGTTTTTGTTGTAATTAAGTCCGTTTTGTTGTCAATAATGTCATTAAGATCGTCAAGAGTTTGTTGTTGAGTAGCTGTAAATAAATATTTTTCGTTGTTGTATTTGTTGGCATTATTCTGAACTTGGCTATTGTAAATAATTTCATTCAAGTCCTGAATAGTTTGTTGTTGACTAGTTGTAAAAACGTCTGTTTCATTGTTTTGTTGGTTTGCAAAATTTTGCATTTGAGTACATGTGTATAAGTCAAAGTCATTGTCAATTATTTTGCTACTCGAAGCCAAAAAATTGTCCATTATGAAAAAAATCGTAATAACAAATAAAATACCAAATAAAAGTGTCACAAATATAAATAAAAATGCCACCAATATAAATAAGAATTAAATTTTGCCAAATAAAAATGTTAGAAATATAAATAAAAATTAAAAAATTACCAAATAGACACAATGAAAACACCAGAAAACTCGCGAGCCCTGCACAGTGTGAATGCAGAAATCAATTGCATTCGTCTCTTCGCTGAGGCGATTTTATATGAAAAAGTTGATCACATATGTCCTACTTAAAGTTGAACGACAATCATACAACCACTTTCCCAACCCGAGCAACAACCTTACCCCCCTTTCCCCTCCCCAGAGAAGGAAGGAAAAAGGAGAAAAAGAAAAGAGGAGAAAGAAGGAAGGGAGAGAAAGAAGATGGGATGAGGGTGGGGGGGGGTTAAAGGGGGTCTTAGGTTAGGTTCGGTTAGGTTAAAAAAGAAGAAAGGAAAAAAGAAGTAGGAAGGAAAAAGGAGAAGGAAGGAAAAAGGAGAAAAAGAATAAAGGAGAAAGAAGGAAGGGAGAGAAAGAAGATGGGGTGAGGGTAAGGGGGGTTGGCGGAGCGGTGAGGGGGGCGAAGCTTTTTTTTTATCAAATCTATCTATCTAAATCTAAAACTCCTAACGATGGCAGAAAATATGATTGGAAACCAAATTGAAAAAAATAATGTAGACATCGCCGCTCAAATTGAAGAAAGAGAAGAAATTTTTACTAACTTGGAAGGCGATTCCATCAGTTATAAACATTCATTTTCGGACAAATCATCTAGGCTTGTTAGAAGATCATTCTTGTTTAACATCGACATTAATTATATTGAGGAGGAGGGAAAAGAGGAGGGGGAAGATGATCAGGAAATTGACGAAGGAGTGGACATGGATGGACAACTGCTAAATTTAGGAACCGAGGCTGACGTAAAAGTAAGCAAGTTTAGGGCTAGTGAATTATTTACTAATTTTGAAGAAAAAGATGTATGTGTTATACAAAGCTTAACTACACTTGAAAGTCGAAGACTAGGAACATTTGCTATTTGCCTTCCTTGTAGTGCAATTCACATGAGATATTTACGGAGAGGGGAGTCCGATCATGTGAGCTGCCACTACAAAAGAGCTTATGTTGTTAGTGCTTCTGATTTACATTGTGCTATTTGTAGGATACATCTTTCTCTACTAATTCCTGAACATGCTTGCTTTTACTGCAATAAAAATGAAAAAAAAGAGATAGAAGATTATGTTGTTAAATATTAATATTAAACATAATTTGTAAAGGTGGTGTGTAGATTATTTCAACAATATTAATTTTAAATATATGTTATAAACGTAATGGGTAGATAATGTCAAAAATATTAATTTTAAACATAAATTGTAAAGATAATAAGTAGAATACGTCAACAATATTAATTTTAAAAAATGTCAACTGTTACTATAAGCAGTTATATATTTTCAGTGCTATATGCAAAATACTTCTTTTTATTCTAATATCTGACCCTGTATTTTTTTTATTGCAACAAGAACGAAAAATGAAATAGCTAATCATATGTAAAAATAATGTGTAGATTATGTCAACTGCCACTATAAGTGCTCATATATTAGCATAAAATTTTGTTAACGCTTGTTTCTGAGTTCAATTGAGTTTCCTCTTACTTGATGCAAATTATATTAATATTATTAGTATAATTAAAAAATAATAACTTTTAATTTCCACTGTTTATTTTAAAAATGTTAAACCATAACAATTGTTTTGTTATGTAATGTGAAAATTAGTATGTATTAAACAACTTGTTAGAACATTGTTGTTTCAATATAGGGAAAGGAAAAAATATATTAATATATTATTATTAGTATAATTAAAAAATAATAACTTTTAATTTCCACTGTTTATTTTAAAATGTTAAACCATAACAAATTAGTATGTATTAAAACACTTAAAGAATATTATCGTTTCAATATAGGAAAAGGAAAATTGTGTGTCAATTATTATATATATATATATTTACATTTACTTTTTACAAATTTATTTGCCCAGAGTTTTCACAAACACAAATTATGAAAAATATTATTCTCCTTTTAAAACTACAACAAAATGATGTCTAATTACATCTTTGAAGATTTGTACCAAATAGTAATATCTAGTGCGACATACAGGACAATTGTTTACCATTGTAGAACAACAATTTTGATCATTCCATCTTAACATACATTTTAAACAAACAATGTGGGAACATGTATTTGGTCTACATGAATCATAATATTCGGTTATTTCAAAACAAATAGCACAAAACACTTTTTTCTCTTCACTCTCAGTTTTGTTCAAATTTTTTAAAACAATCCCATTTTCTTCTTCTCGAACTAATGGTATAGTTTCTTCTCGAAATCCTGGTATAATTTCTTCGAGGCTTTATTGTCTGAAGCGGAATGGATCGATTTCTTTCCAACTGATTCACTCATTTTACTTTAATATTATTAATAGATTTATTTAACAGATTTTTTTTCTTTTAACAGTCACTCGTACCTTAGGATACTAAAATGATCTTGATGCACCTATTTATAAGACTTAAGAATGCAAAATCAAATGTGGGAGGACAAAGAGAAAAAATCAAAAATATGATGCGAGTGAGAATAAAAGGGGAGGAAGATAAGAATGAGGGACATGAGAGAGAGGAAGAGGAGGAGGAGGCGCTCCCCTATTTTAACTACTAACTGGAACACTAAGAAATGAAAAACCTGTTAAATTAAACAGAAGACATTTTAAACTTTTTAAGGCCAGTAAATGTGAATCGATATCATAATTTTTGCTGATTTAATCATAAGATTTTCGAAAAATCTGGGAAAGTCTAAAAAGCAAGTAATGATTGATCACCTAAACAAAAGTAGGCTTTGAATGCAATACTATTGTTTCAAGTGCTCTAAGCAAGATAATACCTGACGGACTTCGTGAATAAACAATTAATATAAGTAATTATAAAGCGACTTCCTAAATCTGCAAAACCGTAAAAATATTAGGAAATAAAATTTAAATTTGCTTTTAGTATTTTGGAAAATTTACAGATAAAACTGATATTTTTTTTGGGTTCTCTTTTAAAATCATTTTTTTCTCTTGACATGTCAGTGGTAGAAGTTTAACTATAGTTTTCCATCGATTTATCTTAGAAACAATCACATTTAGGGAAAGCTCTGTGAGCCACTGGCACTTTGGTACATTTTCTTTGATCAGAATTAACATGAAATTTGTACTGTTAATGTGAAAAACTGAATTTTTATCGCAATTTCAATGTTGGACTGGGTCAAAAAGACTTTACATTTGTACTAAGATAATCATTTTGTCAATGTAAAACCAAATATATGCGTTTTTTTGCTTTTCTAATAAATTTTGTAAAAAGGTTTGAAATAAAAGGTTTTTTTGCAGTTTTCATATATTTAAATATATATATATATATATATATATATATATATATATATATATATATATATATATATTGATATATTTTTCTAACTTTTTTTCTACATTTTTTATACCCACAACTTTTTTATGTTCATATCTGCATATCTACCCAAATAAAACTACTGCTTCGGTACTCCAGAATATCTGAAATTGTGTAAAAAGGTTTGAAATAAAAGTTTTTTTGCAGTTTTCATATATATATATATATATATATATATATATATATATATATATATATATATATATACCATATTCATTTGATATATTTTTCTAACTTTTTTTCTACATTTTTTATACCCACAACTTTTTTATGTTCATATCTACGTATCTACCCAAATAAAATTACTGCTTCAGTACTTCAGAATACCATTTTTTTTTAATTTTGTTTTTATGCATTGTTAATTTATTTTTAAATTATTAGTTTTCATATCTTTACCATAATTATCTATTAACAAAAACAAATATTGCATTTATTATTTTTCTCCTTTTTTTTATTTTCCGACATGGAATTTTATGAAGTTTTTAAACATTTTATTAGACCATCTTTTTGTTTTGCAAATAAACTTCTCGTCAAAAAGAACAAAAAGTTTTTTTGACACGGTATTTAAATATCAGGTTTTCCCACGTTTCTTAACTAATTTGAATAAACTATTCGGATTCCAAAAGGTTGTTTCATGTAAAATTAGCGGCGGGGAATACTAAAATTTTTTCGGATTTCTACCAAAATGCTAGTTCATCCCCGTGAAGTTAACTGAGTATGTAGTTGCGAACAGAGAGGCAGACCGACAGATGAATTGGGAAAACTTCATCTAGGGACCCTAAAAACTGAAAATCCGAAAAAATCTCGTAAGGTGATTTTTTTCACGATTACAATAGAAAAAAGTATTTTTAATGCGAGATTATAATATGATCTCCCCTTTGTCCTCCTTTAGACTTCTCCAGAATTTACAACCCTAATTGAAACGTTAAACGGTTGAAAATCACAAAAATTGCACATTTTATCAAAATACAAGAGTTCTAACCACACTACACCACAACTTGTTACGTTCTGGACGCGCGTTTCGCTAACCAAGTTAGCATCATCAGCAGATGATATAAACTAAAGTAACTTATCCTAACCGAGACTATTTATAGGTAAATGTGGTCACACTTGGTTGCGCCCGACTGCACCGTTGTCAAGTAAACAATAGAGGGGACTATAGGGAATAGGCCCTCTGTCTCTATTTAGTGCTTTCTTACCACATTTAACTATTTCTATACTCTCAAATGCATCCAATAATCTATTATTAGATACATTTTTAATCAACTTAAGATTATTTATTCCTATTTGTGATTGTTTTCTAAAGCATGTTGGGCAACGCTTGACTTTTCTGTTCTTCCGTATCTTAAATGTGCCATGTGTTCTTTAAAACGAATGTTTATGGAGCGTTTAGTTTGCCCAATATATTTTAGATCGTAGTCATTACAGCTAATTTCATAGATGCCACTCCTTTCCTTCAAGTCGACTTTGTCTTTAGGGTTTCCAAGGAGATTTTTCAAACTGTTCTCCGTTTTGTAGGCTACTCTAAAACCTACGTTTTTAAATACTTTTTCTAGACCTCTCGTATATCTGGGTTCATATGGGATTACTATGAACTTATTGGGAGCCTCAGGTGCTTGAAGAGTAGTGGCATCTTTTAACATTTTCTTATGCTTATGTCTATTTACTAATTTATGTACAAAAATAGTCTCGGTTAGGATAAGTTACTTTAGTTTATATCATCTGCTGATGATGCTAACTTGGTTAGTGAAACGCGCGTCCAGAACGTAACAAGTTGTGATGTAGTGTGGTTAGAACTCTTGCATTTTGATCTATCGTCCACCACAGATTCCAGTGTTAGGACTACACATTTTAAAATAAATTTAAAAAATATTTTTTAAAAAACACCTTTGGTAATAATGTAATGACAAAAAATATTATAACACTACGTCTAGTAAATAAAATGTCTAGATTCGACAAAAACATTCATACACAAATTTAAAACACATATATATCCATTTTATTATCTTTTTTTAACAAAAAATATATATTTTGGCACCTGTGAAAACAACTATTATTATTTTTAATTGATATGCTGAGGCAATGTGAATTTCTGTTTAAAATGTATACAGGGATGAAAAGATTAGATTTAGAATTTGCATTACTCTCCGACTGAATAATTAAGTTGAAATATATTTGACTTAAACCACTAATATCCTTTTTATCAGTAACTGCTTGACTCTCCCTTTGTATTTCGATGATTTCCCAACCTGGGTTGCGTTAAAGTTGAACTCATGTTTTGTTGTATGCTCATGCTATGCAGGGCTGTAGATGCATTTTTGGTATAGTTTTTGGCCTCCGATTTTCTAAGCATTGTGTTGTCATTCCGATATATTTTTTGGACTATTTAAACATGGAATTGAATAAACTTCGTTTGATTTCTTTTTTTGTAGAACTTTACTTCTTAAAGGACTGTAAAGAGAAGTTAATACATTCTTTGCTTTATAACAAACGTTATGTTTTGAAAGAATATACTTATTTCTTTATTTTTCTGATAAGTTATTTATTTAAGGTACTGTCACGTACTTAAGATTTTGGTTTTTTACTGGTTCTTCCTTTTTGTTGTATTGTGATAAAAATAAGTTCTTTGTTTAAAAATTCTTAGAATATTATTTTCTGGATAACGGTTAGTTGCTAATGTTTGTTTAACTTTTTTCGGAATCGGAACCAGGTTTCTTTAGTATACCATTTAATTTTTAAGTTGTTCTGTGGAAATTTTCTGATTAACGTTAAATTCAAAAAATTAATTTCAATATTGTCTTCAATTTCCATTGTTGAACTTAGGATAGAAATTATTAAAAACAAATTTTTTGGAAAGAATTATATTAAAATCTATTTTCTCCAAAACACTTTCCTCCAGATACTTCATTACAAGTTGTCCTAACGTAAAGGAAATTGGGGAGTCCAATACACAGCCGTTTACCTGTTGCTAGAAACTTTCTTCGTATTGAAAGTACCTAATTGTTTAATGTGGTGTACCTCTATAAAATCGTTTAATTCAAATGTTGTTTATAGTGTTATATAAAGAAACAAAATCAAGCGATATTAGTTTGTAATTGTTAGGAATATTAATTTTATGAATAAATTGCTTAAAAGTAAAAGAATCTTTTCTAAAATAATTGTTTTTACGGGTAATGTTTGACAAGCAACCCGATAAATATTGTGATAGTTTGTAAAATGGAGACTGTATACACGAAACCATTCGTCTTAATTTTAGGTAAATTTAGGTAAACCATAAATGTTGGGGGTAACTGCATTATGTTTTGGCTGTCTTTTTTTCTTAAAGGTTTTTTACTTGAAATGTTTTTTATTAATGTGTATAAGTTGTATCACTAAGCAGTTCATTTATTTTAGTTTTATAATCATTTGAATTAATTACGACAGTTTCATTAAATTTATCCGGTTTAGAGTTTTAATTTGGGGGGCTACTTTTTCTTAGGGATGCGCAAGATACATCGATGTTTAAAAAACATCGATTTTCTTCTTTCGATTATCGATTTTTACATCGATATTATTCCTTCGGATAACATCGGTTAACATCGATGTTTTCTTATTATATGTTTATCCGATGTTTTTTTAAATTAATATCCTTCCATATATTCAAAACATAATTTCGATAATCATTCCAAGTCAAAATTTTATCATTTTTAGCCCTGCCCCTGCCACCTGCCGACTTTTATATGAAACATTTGTACTTACATTTTCAATAAATGGCACTATATGTATTACAGCATTAAATTTTGGCTGGCGTAAATAATCCGGAGATTCCCTTTTCAGTTATATTTTACGTATTTGGTTAGTTTTTCGACTTTTATCATTTTTTGTTCAGTAGTTTCTAATAGTAATAGAGTGTTTTTGGTACGTTTTCATCGTTGATTTATTTATAACGAGATCCCCTTCTATTATAAGTATGTACATCTCTTCAAAATGTAGTAGTTGCTTTTTGTGTTTTATTTTTCAGTTTTATAAATGAATTTACAGTTCAAACCCAGCAGCTTAGATATCTAACTTTCTATATAGGGTCTTTCTGAGGATCCGCCAGTCATAACAGAAAAGGACTTTAAGTAACATTTGTATGTTTTAGAAATTGACCACCCAAAAGTAATATTAAATAGAATAATTTTTATAGAAATTTTGTACTGAAATATTAGCTTGAGTGTTAAAATAAAACTGGTAATTATAACGTACAAAAATCATATTCAGTAAAATAATTATTTGCAGTAAAGCACTGCATATAAAACAAATTTATACCAAGAACTACAACTAGTGTTGGGTGGGCCCAAAGTTAAGTCATTTACTTTACTGATTTTTTAGAAATAAATCAAAAAATAAATAAGGTATGAAAAAAACAAACAATATATATGTATATTTATTACAGCACTATAAAACAAATTTTGGCCTGCAACAGCTACAACTATTATTGAACTCCAGTAATTTTTATTAAGCAGAGCCCAAATTAAAGACATTTACGTTACTCACTTTTTAGAAATAAAAAATAAATAAGACATTATAAAAATAACCAATGCATATATTTAGTAAAAATAAACTGCTGGCCATTTAAAACAGTTGACCTGCATTTTTTGGTAAAGTTTAAGTTCGAATATTTTTAAAACGAGACGAGATACTGAGGTGCGGTTTTGAGCCGTATCTTGCAAATTTTATTACATATAACCGATGTTAGGCGTAAAATTTACCTAAGCTAAAAAGTTATTTATACAGGGTATTAAACAAGACTGCAAATTTTTCAATTTTTCCGAAAATCTACAAAAACAATTTTTTAGTTCTAATTGTTAGATTAGCCTAATCCTTAAAGAAATTCTAGAAGACAATTTCAAACTTTTTTTAAAATATTTAATACTTTTTGAGATATTTTTTTTTGTCAAAAAATTTATTTTTTCTACATAATAAACTGTAACTTTTTTTTAGCCATTTGATATAAAATTTTCTTACTAAAGAGCCCTTGAGTAATATTTTTTTTTTATAATGTGTACGGTCTGCACTACACAGAAACTATACAGCTTGTGAAAAAAAACGTGGCAAGGTTAGTTAAAAACCTAGCAATCCTAAAGATCATATACGTATATTTCAACAACCTGTAGCATAAAAAAGAATCTACATTTAACAGTTTTTACTTAAGTTTTAAGGAGTACCGAGTATTTTCTCCAAACGGTTTTTTAATTGTCTCTCTAACTTTATTATTAAGAGATATGTAACAGGCTGCCACCTTTTGAAAGATATCAAAAAAAATTAAACTTAAGATGTTTCTATTACCCGAGAAGAGGTTTCTATAAAAAGTCATTAAAAATTACTTCCGGTCTTACCGGAAGTGACTCCTACTTTTTTATTTTAAATATAACCCTCTACATTTTTATTAATTATCGTATTCAGCTTAAAATTAGCTTATCTATAGCTTAAAATTAGCTAATTTATAGTCATTTTAAAAATAAAGCTTACCATTTGACTCGACAGTTGATATATTTTTAAAAAGACAATTTTACAACGAAAATGAATGTAAAATAATATAAAACATGTCATTAAAAAAATTGTAGTACATCGCTCTTTCGGTAAAACAAAAATTGAGACAAATAAAAAATATATTATTTCCCAAAAAATGTTTAAATCGAAGTGTTCTAAAAAAATTAAGCTTATTTTGGACTGCTTAAAACAAGCATTTTGTAAAAAGTGACTGCATTTTTATCATGGCGGGCCAATGTTGAATTCTGAAAAAATGGCTGTCCAGCCGCCATTTTGAAAACAAAAATGTACTTGTGAAATATCGTTAAAAATCTAATTTTAAGCTGAATACGATAGTCCGTTAAATATGCAGGGTCCTATTTAAAATAAAAAAGTAGGGGGTTACTTCCGGTTAAAGCGAAAATAGCTTAATTATTTTTTATAGAAAATGTTTCTTTTATGGAGGCATTTCAAATTTCAAGTTGATATTTTTAAAACTAAAAGGTGGCAGCCTGTTACATGTCTCCTGTGTTACCCGATGTTGGTAAATTTGGCCGTAAAATCAACACCTGTATTTGTTAAAATCATAAAGTTAGAGAGAAAATTTAAAAAAAACCGTTTGGCGAAAACATTCACTACCACTTAAAATTTAAGTAAAAACTTTTAAATTTGAATTCTTCTTTATGATACAAGGTGTTGAAATATACGTACATGATCTTTAGGATTGCTAGGTTTTTAAGTAACCTTGCCACATTTTTTTTACATCCTGTATATGTTCCGCGTAGTGCAGACCGTGCACATTATTAAAAGGTATGACTTAAGAGCCCTCTAGCAAGAAAACTGTACATCAAATGGCTAATAAAAAGTTACAGCTTATTATGTAGAAAAATTAAATTTCTTAAAATCGTATCTCAAAAAATATCAAGTTTTAAAAAACATTTGAAATTGTTTTTTACAAATTCACCAGGGATTACGTTAATCTAACAGTTAGAACTAAGAAATCGTTAAAATTAAAAAATTTGCAGAGTCTTGTTTAAATTCCTGTATAAATAGGTTTTTAGCTTAGGTAAGTTTTAGGTCTAACATCGGTTATATGTAATAAAATTTGCAAGATATAACTTAAAACAGCACCTCAGTATCTCGTCTCGTTTTAGAAATATTCGAACTTAAATTTTACCAAACAATGCAGCTGAACTGTTTTAAGTGGCCTGGCCAGCAGTTTATATATATATATATATATATATATATATATATATATATATATATATATATATATATATATATATATTTAGAACAGACACATGTTGCCAATACAATATCTCCAGACTTAGCCAACGTAAAGTGAATGTCAAAAAAAATTTACTTAGATGGCAAAATTCGACTTTTTTCAATATGCTTTTATCCTTCATAATTACTCTCCTCTATTAATAATTAAATTTGCATAAAACTGCATTAATTTTACATGATTAAACATTAAATTTATTTTCTCCCTTCTTAATGATTTTATTATCATATTCAAGAACTCGTTAATGCTTGATATCTTTAAAACATGTTTTGCAGTACTTTTACGCTAATAATCTGAAACAATAGATTAACTAAGAATTAATTACGAATATTATGGTAAAACAAAAAATTAAAATATAACCTCCAATTGTCTTAACGCCAATAACTTTATCAAACAACGGTTACAGACTACCGTTCCCAGTTTTATTTTAATTAGTCAGAAACGTCGATATTCTAAAATATCGATATTTTTGTTTAGATAATAAGGCAACATCGATATTGTGTCGTTGATGTATCCTCTGAATAAAAAAACTTACCGGAAGTAATGCCATGCATTAATTTCAGTGTTGTTAATCAGTGGACAAAAGTCCGATTTTTGGATTTTTTTAACATTTCGGATCCTGACTTATTTCGGATTTTTTGCGGACTTTTTGATCAACTTAAATCTAATAACTCTAATAGGTTAATAAATATTAAATTTTCTATTACAACAGGATTGAGTTTCTTGAACGCAGTAAAAAAAACAATTGTCCAAAAACTGAACACCCTAATTCGCTTTATGATCTGAGATTAGCCAAGTCGATTCAAGTATCGATTTTCGAGTATATTCGACCGTCGACGTCAAATGACATTTGACCGGTTACTGACACTTATGGATAATATCGGATATTTTACAGATAATCCGTGGACATTTAAAACAGTCACGTCCCACAACACTGATTAATTTATATTAGCAGCATTTAGCAGGCTTGTGAAAAAACATTTTTGGGACTTTATTTTCTGACGTTTACTGGTTTGTTGACGTGTGGTGTCAAAGGGTCGTCGCCTCCAATTTAAACTTACATTTTATCAGTTTTTAAATAATACTTTATATAAAAAGTGATTGATCCGCAAATATCTTTTTCTGTAATTTGTGTAGTCCCTAGTATCAAAAATGGCCAGCTGTGTGGCATGTGGTTGTTCCCAGTTGAAAGGTAGTACGAGGAAAATGATTATATTTCATCAGAAGAGCACTTGAGTTTTCGCAAGTAAAGAAATTAGCTAAACACTGATTAATTCTGTTTTAAAGGCAAAATTAGTATTATTATAATGAAAATCATATTTCTTAGTGTCCTAATAGTTACGTTATTATCGAATTGGCATATAAAAAACACAGTAGCGTAACATTATTTCATCCAATATTTTGTTCGGCAAAAACATTTAAATAACATAAGTAAACATACTTAAATCGAAAAAAACATAAATTGTATGTTTCTAGGAACAATTTTCATGGGACAAAATAAGTTTTATAGCCCAACGTATTACTGTTCTTTGTTTGGGTCTGATATTGTGCTGAAGGGGAAATCGTTTGATTATATTTTTCAACAAATCTAATTTATTTGACAGGCAATAAAGCCTTGGAATGAAAAAATGGTTTTTTTGGGCTAAAGGATTTTAATATTTCTTAAGGCTTTTGTAGGAAATATTGAATATATATGTGTATATACATTTTTCCTGTTTACTTCTGTAAACACTTGTCACTACTTGTTTTTTAGTAGAAATACATCATTGTTCTTTTTGTATCTATTTACTTATTCTGCGCAACGAATAGCTTTAAATTATTTCAAAACAAATCCACACTAACTAGCTAACTCAAATGAAAAATCTGGTCCAAACTTGCCCAAATATCAGATAATTTTTCTTCTAGGAACAGTCCTGATCATATTGATTCATATGGCCAAGCTATCCCAAAAGTAATTTAATTAAATAGTGCTAACTGAGCATCAACCCAGGCTAACCTAATTTCAGTTAAGCTATTTCCTTAGTTACAGTGGCGCTTCCAGAACTCTGGTCTGGGGAGGGTAATGGTTGGCGGGGGGAGAGGGGGACACCCGTTTAGGCAAATTTTAAACAAATGTTAGGAAATAAAGAATTGTTATTTAGCAAAAAACACAAATATTATAGATATTTTTAGTTTTAAATTGAACTAAATATAAACATGTATAACAAAATAACAGTATAAAATTAAATACTGTCGGATTTTATACAACCTTAACTCTTTCTTTAGCGTGTTTTTGTATTTTTTTAAATAAATATATAACTACCATGTCATAACTTTTTTATTGTAGTGAGTTATATGTCTACGTTTCGTTAGAAAAACATTCTTAATTGATAAAAATGATAATATTATGTCTAAACGCTAGAAGCGACATGCATCTCCATAAGCAATTTAAAAATCTACGCATGCAATGACGTCACTGCGCGAACCACGCAATTGAGACCGTCTAAATATCATACCTTACGCTTATTACATCATGATAATACGTAGCATAATGTCGGGAGATTTTAGTTTCTGATACAGTTGTTTTTATATAGACTCGCAATGGGGTTGTGGCGCGCTACCACGCGCTTTCCTTTCAGCAAACCTAACCGACCCTAACCTAACCTAATCCGCATTTGCATTTATTATAAGAAAAAAAAAACTTCAAAAAAAATTTATCCGCCTGAACGGGGATTCGAACATCCACCGCCGAATCGAAAGCCGAGTGTCTTACCGACGGCCTAAGAAGCACATGTTATCTTCGACAAAAATTATTATACACTGTCTCTCGCCAACAGCAACCAAGCAAATCACAGGATTTCATTTGCTCTTACAATTGTATCAGAAACTGAAATCTAGCTATAACGTCATCGCTGGCGTAGGACAGGACAAACATTGTTTTCTGCAATATGAGTCCGTGAATTTAATAGCAAATTTAAAGGATTTGTATACATATTTAGTATTTTTTTTTTGTACAGGACTATTTTTATAATAATTGTGTGTTTGCTTTAAACCTAATAGAAAAACTTAATAGAAAGCCCCAAAGTTATGATTTATATTAAGTATCCTTACTTTTCGGACCTAGGGCGTAAAAGTATGTTACGCCTTTTTTTCGGTTTTATAGAGGGCAGAAAATACGTTTGCGCTCTAAAAAATCAATTTTACGGCATAAGGCGTCTTTTTTGTTATTTTATGCTCGATAGTATACACAGATACAATATTTACTTAATTAGATCCATCAGGGCATATTTTAATTAAAACACGACTATACTTTCGTTGAGTTTTATTCATAAATCGCGGTGATAGAACAGCTTGAGTGATATTTGTTTAAGAGTAAAGTACCCCTTATGGGTTGAATTAAATAATTATTTTTACGATAGCTGAAAGCCCTTTTAAATTGTCTCTGAGGACTATATTTTTGCTGTGTTTGATTTATAAATAACGATGGTCGCACGGTTTTAGTAAAAATCTTTAAGAGTAAAGTAGCCCTTTAGGGCCAAATTAAATAATAATTTTTATGGTAGCATAAGGCTCTTGTAAAATGTCTCCCAGGACTATATTTTTGTTGAGTTTGAGTTATAAAAAATGGTAATCGCACGGTTTTAGTAAAAATCTTTAAGAGTAAAGTAGCCCTTTAGGGTTGAATTAAATTAAATTGATTGTGGTAGCATAAAGGTCTTGTAAAATGTCTCACAATACTATATTTTTGTTGAGTTTGAGTTGTAAATGCCGATGGTTGCACGGTTTTAGTAAAAATATCTAAAAGTAAAATAGCCCTTTAGGGCTGAATTACATAATAATTTTTGTAGTAGTATAAAGCTCTTGTAAAATGTCTCTCAAGACTATATTTTTGTTGATTTGAGTTTTAAATAACGGTGGTCGCACGGTTTTAGTAAACATCTTTAAGAGTAAAGTATCCCCTTAGGGCTGAATTAAATAATATTTTTTCTGGTAGCGTAAAGCCCTTGTAAAATGTCTCTCAGGACTATATTTTTGTTGTGTTTGATTTATAAATAACGGTAGTCGCACGGTTTTAGCAAAAATCTTTAAGAGTAAAGTAGCCCTTTAAAGCTGAATTAAATAATAATTTTTGTGGTAGCATAGAGCCCTTGTAAAATGTCTCTCAGGACTATATTTTTGTTGTGTTTGATTAATAAATAACGGTGTTCGCACGGTTTTAGTAAAAATCTTTAAGAGTAAAGTAGTCCTTTATGGCTGAATTAAATAATAATTTTTATGGTTGAATAAAGCTCTTGTAAATTGTCTCTCCGGACTATATTTTTGTTGAGTTTGAGTTATAAATAACGGTGGTCGCACGGTTTTAGTACAAATCTTTAAGAGTAAATTAGCCCTTTAGGGCTGAATTAAATAATAATTTTTATGACAACATAAAGCTCTTGTAAAATGTCTCTCAGGACTATATTTTTGTTGAGTTTGAGTTATAAATAACGGTGATCGCACGGTTTTAGTAAAAATCTTTTAGAGTAAAGTAGCCCTTTAGGGTTGAATTAAATTAAATTGATTGTGGTAGCATAAAGGTCTTGTAAAATGTCTCACAATACTATATTTTTGTTGAGTTTGAGTTGTAAATGCCGATGGTCGCACGGTTTTAGTAAAAATATCTAAAAGTAAAATAGCCCTTGAAGGCTGAATTAAATAATAATTTTTGTAGTAAGTAGCTCTTGTAAAATATCTCTCAGGACTATATTTTTGTTGATTTTCTGGTGGCGTAAAGCCCTTGTAAAATGTCTCTGAGGACTATATTTTTGTTGTGTTTGATTTATAAATAACGTTAGTCGCACGGTTTAAAAATCTTTAAGAGTAAAGTAGCCGTTTAGGGCTGAATTAAATAATAATTTTTGTGGTAGCATAAAGCCCTCGTAAAATGTCTCTCAGAACTATATTTTTGTTGTGTTTGATTAATAAATAACGGTGGTCGCACGGTTTTAGTAAAAATCTTTAAGGGTAAAGCAGTCCTTTATGGCTGAATTAAATAATAATGTTTATGGTTTAATAAAGCTCTCGTAAATTGTCTCTCCGGACTATATTTTTGTAGAGTTTGAGTTATAAATAACGGTGGTCACACGGTTTTAGTACAAATCCTTAAGAGTAAATTAGCCCTTTAGGGCTGAATTAAATAATAACTTTTATAATAGCATAAAGCTCTTGTAAAATGTCTCTCAGGACTATATTTTTGTTGTGTTTGATTCATAATTAACGGTTGTCGTACGGTTTTGCTAAAAATCTTATAGAGTAAAGTAGCGCTTTAGGGCTGAATTAAATAATAATTATGATAGCATAAAGCTCTTGTAGAACGACTCTCAGGACTATATTTTTGTTGAGTTTAGCCCTTTAGGGTTGAATAAAATAATAATTTTTATGGTAGCATAAAACTCTTGTAAAATGTCCCTTAGAATTATATTTTTGTTGAGTTTGAGTTATAAATACCGATGATCGCAGGTATTCAGTAAAAATATTTAAAAGTAAAGTAGCCATTTAGGTCTGAAATAAATAATATTTTTTGTGGTAGCTCAAAGCTTTTGTAAAATGTCTCTCAGGACTATATTTTCGTTGTGTTTAATTTATAAATAACAGTGGTCGCACAGTTTTTGTAAACATCTTTAAGAGTAAAGTAGTCCTTTAGGGCTAAATTAAATAATAATTTTTATGGTAGTGTTTGATTTATAAATAACGGTGGTCGCACGGTTTTAGTAAAAATCTTTAAGAGTAAAGAAGCCCCTAAGGGCTGATTTAAATAATTAATTTTACGGCAGCTTAAAGTGCATGTAAAGTGTCTCTCAGGACTATATCTTCGCTAAGGTTGGTTTATAAATAACTGTGGTCGCACGGTTTTAGTAAATTTTGTTAAGAGTAAACTTGCCGTTAAGGACTGAATTAAATAATTATTTTTATGGTAGCGTGTACTACTATTGAAGCTAATTACCTGTTTAAAAGTTGGTGAAGTTTTTTCAATAAATTACGATGGTAGCACGTTTTTTATTCTCGTCAGCAAATTATTTATTTCCGGTGAACACTTTTTGAAGCTTCGATGTGAGTCGCCGAGCGGTGCAAACAAAATATTTTTATAATTAAAAATTAAATTCTTTTGTAGTGTAGATCCAAAAGACTTTCCCACAGTGACAAATATGGAATTATGGATATTGTTAGTTACCTAGTTGTTCATTTTAAATTATGTATATCCAAGTTACTAAAACACGCTTAATTAATTTTTCATAGTTACGGAGTAACAAATTTCGAGATATCGACTATCAGTCTCGTGTAAACATTTAGAGGATTTTTGTCCACTAATGAAAGAAGACGTGTTTTTTTCGAGTTTTTTTAGAATTTCTTATAATACACGATAACTGTCGAAAAAATTAGAAGATCGATTTGAAATTTTTAGAAAACATTCCTTTTTATGACCCTATAAAGCTTGTTAAAAATGGGCACGTTCGGAGTTTTAGAAGAGTTTTTTTTATTTTTAAAACGTGTTTTTTTGATCAGAAACAGTAAGAGTTCAATTGGAAACAGTTCAAAATTGCGACAAAAGCAAAAGATTCCAGGAAACCATAGATTTTTTATAGGACGTCGATGGAATTACGCTCTAGTATATATAAAGCGAGCCATTTAGACTAGTTTTCTCGTCTGGCCCTGTAGCATCTAAACGATTTAACCTAGGCAAACTTAGGAAATATACCGAATAAACGCTTATGTCTTCTTTAGAGATTGGTACCACTTCTAGCCCGATCGGTGGTAATGATTTTTGAACTGTTGCAAGCACAGGTTAGCTTTAGTCCCCATAGGAGGGTAGTGATGCCACCTGGGGCAAAAACGATAGGCAAGGCGAAAGCTCCATATTTTTACTACAACGTTTTTCTTGTCCCAGACGAGAATGGAGTTTCAAAAAAAATGAACCACTTTATTTTAAAACGTCTATCAATTAAAAATTCGTAAAAGGATCGAATTGCTTTGACAAGATCTGAATAAAGCGTAGGTGAAGCCTCTGTCAGAATTAAATGAGTATGTCTTTAAATAAATTTGATTTAATTTTAGGACTTCAAAAGCAATTTCTTAGGTATTTTTGAGATATACACAATAAAATTTGAATGTTTTAAAGGAATCTTCAAGAAAATTGGCTATTATTCCAGATATATGGAGAATGATGGTGATCGTTTGATATAAGTGCTAGTCGATTAACGTTGATTTTTGAAGAAAAAAGATGTCTGTATGCATGTGCGTACGTAAAACATTTGGGCAAACAATAACTTGAGACCGATTCGTTTCAAATTTGCACCAAAAATAGACTAGGTTAGTGTCTCAGGGAATTAGATTTTGTGTATCATGGGAGTAGACCTTTGATTTTTTCAAGGCGTATAAAAGCGTAAAAAAATTATTTGTTTAATCTGTGCGTTTAATATTTTGTACTGCATCTAGTACATACATTTTTTTTTATAAATAAAACATTAATAAAACAAACATGTTTTATTTAAATAAATTGTCATGCATGTCAGAGTGAAAAAATATAACATTTTCAGAATGGATACAATAAGAATAAAAAGTGATGTCTTTACAATAAACTTGATGACCAGGGTAAAAGAATTCAATTTTTTTTCAACATAATAAAACCTTTGCCCTTTACTAGATTATACTTACTTATGTCCAGAAAAAAAATTAATTATACACTTGCACTCTAGAATAGGATTATGCCATCAAGCCCCTAAGAAAAATGGTTACAGTTCCCCTCTTATTTTTTTGAGAAGTTATCGATAACCTCAAATTTTTAAAAGAAAGTCAATGCCTTTATCGTACTTCTAAACCTGAGTCTGGAATTTCCACCCTTCATAATTTAATAACTTTAAGAACTTCCATCCTGAATGCAAAACAAAATCTTTCTTCATTCGGTCATAGGTTTTGCTGAAAGACACTTTTCGTAAATCTTAGTTTAAAGTAACTATAACCCTGTATATGGTTATCATAACTTCATTTATAAATAAAAAAATTCTGTAAAAACTGTAGTTCCCAGCTACCACACTCATGCTATGATAATATAAATCTAAAAAGCGTACATTATTTAGTTCCTAAAGTATATAATAAAATTTCACAAAAGATGAATTCGTAAAATCAAATGTAAAACAAATGTGCATTACTCATATAATGAATTAAAAGAACTTTAAATAGAAATACCACGCTTTCTCAAACAAAAAAAATAACAGAGTGCATAAAGGTAAAAATTATTTAAAATATCTCTTTCAAGATGATATATACAAAGACTGTTAATTAGTTAATATTGGTAAAACATAAAAAATCATACAGCATTGAAATATGTAAAGGTACAAAACTAAAATGTAATATAACTTTTTCAACTAACGATTAGAGATATCTTTGATCAGAGTCCCGATTGAAAATCATAATAATTGTTAATTAGCTAGATTAATTTAGTTTTTTTTAACAAATGTTTAATATGAAATGTTTTTGTAATGTAATTTAATTTAGTATTAGGAAAATCCTCTCCTTATTGCAGCAAAGCCTGGGTTATAGATTGAAAACGTTTGAGTCTTGCGTCGCCGTTTGCGCTGTCCTTGAAGTTTAATTAACGTAAAGCAATGAGTACCGTTATATTTTTGCCCCCATTCGTTTGAGTGAAATTGCTGGATTTTCGAGGGTCTTTCAAAACGTTCGTCCTTTGTAATAAATTTAACATTAATATATACACATAACATTCCCGTTCATTTAAAAAAAAACTTGGTCTCATTATCTTTAATAATTGTAAGAAAATACTGGTAGGAATTTTAAGTATTTCTACCCTAATTAACAGGCCAAATTTGCCACCTTCTTATCAACAACTTTATAGCTACAGCACCCATTAATATGTCCACAATTCATAGTATTTATTAGGATTTTGATTATCCATCTCAGTAAATTAAAAAATTGCACAGAAAATTTAAACAAGCAAGACACAATTTTATTACACAAAAAGGCGATAAAAAAGTAAGGTTAGTTCCACAGGCGACGCAAAGCGCAAAAGATTTCAATCTATAAGACGAGCTAAGAACCAGCGTAAACGCTTAGCTCAAAAGGACGCCGCAAGACGCAAACTTTTTCAATCTTTAACCCAGAACCCAGGCTTAATCCACTTCAGCCGCATCGATAAAAGTCCATCCAATTGTTTTTCATATCCAAAAATTGGAAATTTTCGAAACTTAAAAATAGAAGTAACATTGTCTCTTATCCCTCTACTTCCACAGTTTGCAATACAACAAAAAGAAGGCATTTTAAAGTAAAAACTAAAAATAAATAACAAAAGTCTCATATACTCCCGTGTAAAAATTCGATTTGTTTGTCCTGTCCTATGGCCATAACCACAGATTAACAACCAATTAATCTGTGACTTTGCCGTATAGTCTTCCGTTTCGTCTCATCGAATGCAGACCTCTGTGTTATTAACATAAGTGGTTCCACGTGTTCGGTTTTGCTGCTTTATTTCGAGGGGAAACGGGAGACTCAACCGCTCAGTGTGGAAACTAACGACCCCGCTAGAAAGGGAGCAGACGCTGTGAACGTGTGAGGCCTAGTTGTTTCTGCATTTTATCCCGTTCGTCTGCCGCAGTTCTACAGAGAATATTAGCGTAATGGCCGCTACGTGGCGAGAGTGGGAGGGGTAAGGGGATAGCTTGAAAGAAAGGGTCATCTCGTGATATCAGTAGTACTCTCAAGGTGCTCCTAGTGGAAGCCTAGATGCATTTCAAAAATTTAAAGAGGACATATTAAAAAGTATTTGAAAGATTCGGGGTATTCGGGAGCTTAGAGCTCAACATCCGGATATCCTACCGATAACGTCTCCAAACTGAAACAAGGTGCAGGGTCGACTTCGAGGGTCGCCGATTTAACGGCTCTGAGCCCCGGACGGAGAGCAATCTGGCGACTGCCTTGTAGCAAAGCCAATAAGTCTTGTTATGTAACAGGATAAACCGGAATGAAGAAGAAGAAGACTTTGCCGAATAGCCCAGGCAGCTTAAGGCTGTTAAACTGAAGAGGAAGGATCAGTCTTCCGGTTCGTCACGTCGAATGCAGACCTCTGTGTTAACATAAGTGGTTCCACGTGTTCGGTTTCGCTGCTTTATTTCGGGGGGAAACGGGAGACTCAACCGCTCAGTGTGGAACCTAAGGACCCCGCTAGAAAGGGAGCAGACGCTGTGAACGTGTGAGGCCTAGTTGCTCCTGCATTCTATCCCGTTCGTCTGTCGCAGTTCTACAGAGAATATTAGCGTAATGGCCGCTACGTGGCGGGAGTGGGAGGGGTAAGGGGATAGCTTGAAAGACCGCATCTTGTGATATCAGTAGTACTCTCAAGGGGCACCTAGTGGAAGCCAAGATGCATTTCAAAAATTTAAAGAAGAAATATTAAAAAGTATTTGAAATATTCGGGGTTTTCGGGAGCTTAGAGCTCGCCATCCGGATATCATACCGATAACGTCTCCAAACTGGAATAAGGTGCAGGGTCGACTTCGAGGGTCGCCGATTTAACGAGTCTGAGCCCCGGACGAAGAGCATCTGGCGACTGTCTTGTAGCAAAGCCAATAAGTCCTGTTATGTAACAGGATAAACAGGAATGAAGAAGAGAAAGGATGAATCTGTGACTACAGCTGACGGTGACGTTTAACTGATAGATCGTTGGAGTGCCGTATTTATATTTTGATTTTCTTTTTTCTTCCATTTTTCCGCGTACGTCTGTACGTACCGTATAATCATAGCAGCTTAAGGACGTAAAACGTTAAAAGAAAGAGTCGGTCTCCAGTCAGTATTTTCTTCCGTAGTACACGAAGAAAAAAATTGTTTTCCTTGTAATTTACGTGACTATGATTATTATATTACGTTCGTACAATTCCGGGTAGTTAATTTTCCTTGTAATTGCAATTTTAAAAAAGAAAACTGTAAAGTGTAAATCCTCTTCCATTAAATACAGATCTGATTTCTCTGAGAGATTATCTGTAGAGCATTAAAAAAGTGGTAAAATTTTCAAGTATATTATAAAATGATCTTCTGGGGTGTATGGATATTTCCGGTCATTCTAACAGGTACCTAGTTGTCTTAATTTTGGTAAATATGCAGTTGAATAGAGCCTAGTAATAATTTTAATTAATTATTAATTTTAATGTTTTATACAGTTTTTTTTATCTATATTCAGTAGTGTCTATGAATAGTTTGAGTTTAAAATTGTAACCAATTGTTTACTTATTTGTTGTGATTGTTCATTATTAATTTTTTGTTCAAAAACAGTTTTCGGAGGCAAATTGGCCAATTGTTACTTAACAATTATTGTTGATTGTTGATTATAGATATTGGCAAGGGGCAGATAGCCCTTAAAAATTTGTTCATGAACTAAAGTCTGTGGATTATAAGTAACTTATGAATATAAGTATTTTAGTAGAGTTCAGGTAAATATAAAGCCTAATGTGATTTTTACGTGATTTTACAGTTTTTATATGACTTAGGCTGACTTAAAAGTTTTTTGTGGACTTTTTTAGAAGATTATAAGTGAATTTTAGGTCTTCCCAAGAATATTTATTACACTCTGTCCCCTTCCTTGCTAATGCAATATAAGTTATTTATTTATGTTAGTGTTGGCTACTCAATCAATGTTTTGAATTAGTGATTAAAAATTTCTAACCAAAAATAATTTACTTTCATGTAGATTGTAGAGTGTAATATTTTTATTTTTTGTTACATTAATTAAAATGTTCATTATATATTATTCTAAGCAATATATTATATAAAAAAGGTCGCTTTATTATTTCAAAATAATATATTACTAGAAAATATATAAATATGTATAACTAGCTTTCAAATATGCAAAGCAAATACAGTGAACCTCCGAATAGATCAGTATTTTTATTATACAGCCACTTTCACTTTATGACTCACTGAGTCGAATCAGTGATTATAATCATTTTAGTGAGTTGATTCGAATGATTCTACTCATTAAAATGAGTAGTTTTGCCCTTCACTGGTTTATGTTTCCTCGAGAAGCTTGGTGGGGCAGTGGTAGCTCAGTACACATTGTATAGCGTGTGGGTTCGAATCTTGACACAGACAACACACTTTTTTTTAGCAAATATTAAAAATGCGGGTTATTTATTTACTTAAAGTTAGGATTCGTTAGATTTTTTGTAAAAAAACCAAATTCTTGAGTCTATATTAAAACAAGAATTTTTTTAAACAAGATCTATACTATTAGGTGAATCCCCCGTAAGGTTAATTAAGTCATCATTCACCAGTTTTTCTTATTTAACGTGAACCAAATATTTATTATCTATAACAATAAACAGGTGTTTAATTTTGTAGCATTGTTTACTTATATGCTGGGTGTATGGGTATATCTCAGAACAACATACTAGACGTTTCTGAAAAACTATTATTAATAGTGCCAGTATTCAAATATGTATTTGAAATTTTGATTGGTCTGGAATAGTTTTTTAAGTTTTAGAACTTACTAATCAGTTTAAAATCTTCATTTATTTAAATTATTTAATTATGTTAGGATTCAAAGCAAAAAAAAAGCTTTACTTAATGTCCAAAGATAAAAAAATCTTATTGAGAAAGCAATGTTACAACAAAGCCAAAAAAACTATATAAAAGCATTATTTAAAATTATTAAAATATGGCTCTATACCTGGGCAACCACAACAATAATAAAAAGGCGAACACATGTATTATATTTAATAAAAATGATGGCTTAACAGTCCATGTTAAATCAGATTTGAATATAAACATAAATGGCATTAATTTTGATGACTGGCACAAAATTAATTTTAAGTTTATTAATATAAGTTTTGGGGTGGTGGCTTGTATATATCTGTATATACTTTAAATTTCCTTGAAGACTTAAATGAATATTTCACAGAAAGCAAGCCAGTCAGATTGATGTTTTTATGTGTGATAAATGGCCCTACAAAATTCTTATAAGAACTTAAGAAGGGACTCTAAAAAAACCTATCAATTCAGGTTATAATAACTTTGTGACTACAACCCAATTCGCTATCCTGAATAACGTGAAATCCTTGTGGTCCTATATTAGGTCTAAGCGCGATGTTGCAGGATACCCCAAAGAAATGATTTTTTTTAACCTTATCTCCTCTAATTCTAAGGATGCGGCCAATCTTTTTGCTAGTTTTTTTAAATCTCTATATATTCAACACAGCAAAACTCAGTATAATAATATCCACATGTCTTCTTAGATTGATGTCAATCTTTGCAACGTCTATGTTGACTCTGATTCGGTCTTCCGCAAACTGATTGATCTTGACATAAAAAAGGGCGGTGGTCCTGACTCACTAACCGCAGTGTTTCTTTATAATTGCAGCCCAACTCTGGCATTGCCCCTCAACTATATATACAACTTATCTCTCAGAAATGGTGTATTTCCTACCATTTGGAAATCTGCAGTTATCAGGCCACTTTTTAAGACTGGCAACAGGAATGATATATCCAATTATCGACCCATCTGGTCTGAACTGTATAGCAAAGATCCTCGAAAAAATAGTAACAAATGTTCTGGTTACAACATACCAAAATGCTATTTCCACTACTGAACACGGTTTTTTTCCAGGTCGCTCCAAATGTCAAACCAATTTGAGCTTATTCTCGAATTTTTTGGCGACTGCTCTCGATGGTGGTTTGCAAGTCGACGCAGTCTACTTCGACTTTAAAAAAGCTTTTGATCATGTAAACCATCTGCTTGAAAAAGCTGAGAGTTTACAGAATACAAGATCCTTGATTGTCTTGGTTTAGAAGTTATGTTGAGGATCGAGTTCAGACTATAGTTATTGACGGTTTTTCATCAGACCCATTTGTGGTTCAATCTGGGGTTCCACAAGGATCCCACTTGGGGCCAATCCTATTCCTTCTGTTTATTAATGACTTGGGGCTTATATTCAAACATTGTCATTTTTTGTTCTTTGCGGACGACCTTAAAATTTACCGTGTTATCAGAGATAGATAAATAGATAGATAGATAGATAAATCTTTTATTTCAAAACAAATAATTACAATATAGTAATTATGTTTAAAATACGTCAAAGTGGAATGTATAATCACAATTTGGTATATATAATTACGATAAAATTATACTTAAGTTAATGGAAGCATTTAAATTTGTAGGCCTAGGAAATATTCATTTATATCATATGCTTCTATTCTACATAACAAATTGAAGAGTTTACATTTAAAAGTTTTTATGTTGGATACTTCTTTTGTCTTTGGTAGATGGTTGTAGAACTTTATACACAAATAGTAACAGTTTTTTTCAGTTAAAATTAAATTATGCTCCTGAAAAATATATTGAATTTGCTGGCCACGAGTGTTATGAGAATGATTAATTAGGTATTTGGAGAATAGTTCAGGGTTTCTTCTAATAAACATGATTTGTTCAAAAATCGAGATTGCTGCTACTGTTAATAAATTATTTGCCCTGAAAATCCCTCGGCAACTTGGATAGAGTTGTGCCTTTGTAATTATTCTAAGAGCATATTTTTGATTCAGGTTGGGCCAGAGTTCTTAAAGCATAGTAGCATGACGCAAGTTTCTTATCCAGATAGATGCTATGACTGTTAAACGATAAATATGAATCTATATGTACACCTAATAATGTACTACTTTCGCTAACAGAAATATAAATATCTTTAAGCTTAATTCTCTCAGGGAACTTTAAATGACTTCTACTTGTTTTGAAAAAGATACACTGTGTTTTTGTGACATTTAAGCACAATTTATTTTGTAAGACTGTATAGACTGTGATATTTTGTTGGGTTTGGTACTTTTTCATGTTCCCAGCAGGCAAACCAGACAATTTCAACTATTTTATGAACGCACACGCAGAACCAATTACAGTCAAAGTACCTTCGTTGATCATATGGTTGTACAGTCAAAGTACCTTCGTTGATCATATGGTTGGTAATTTTAATTATTATTATTATTATTATTATGGTTATTAGACAGTAGGCGGTTGTAACCAATTAACTGCCATTATTATGTCCATGCACTTTAAATTTAACTATCCACACTCTATAGTTGTGATTACACCCCAGTACTAACATAATTGTCCAGTCTGTTCTTAAAAGCATTTATACTGGGAGCAGTTACAACATCCTCAGGGAGCTCATTCTACTGTTGGACTGTGCGATTAGTAAGAAAGTATTTTCTCGAGAGTCTACGACTCAGCTCTGCTGTCAACTTTAGAGAATGTCCTCGGAGATGTTGATTAGTGTTTCTGTGAAAGAAATTTTTCACATTTGTAGTGCCCATGTAGGATTTTAAAGGTTTCTATTAGGCATCCTCTATTTCGCCTCTCCTCTAGTGTGCTAAGCTTCAGGGCTTTAAGCATGTCATCATAAGACAACCCTCTCAACAGAGGTGGGATTCTTGTTGCTCTTCTTTATACCCTCTATAGAGCATCGATATCCTTTTTGAAATATGGACTCCACACAACAACGGCATGCTCCAACAATGGTCTTACATATGTCTTGTAGACTTTGAGAAATAGTTCCGGTGTCATGTTACCGAAACATCTACGAATTAGATAGATTGTGCAGTTTGCCCTTTTCACAATGTTGTTTATGTGATGCTCCCACTTCAGATCATGTGAAATGCGAACACCGAGGTCCACCTGTTCAGTGACTTTCTTTAGTACATTATTTTCAATATGATAATCAAAAAGCGGGTTGTTATATCCAATGTGAAGCACTGCACACTTGCTAATATTTAGCTCGAGCAGCCAATCCCTCGTCCACCTCTCCATCTCAGCAAGATCCTCCACCAAACTACCGTGATGACTGTGGGATCACCATATATTTTAGTGTCATCTGCGTACATACTAGTCATACAAGACATGTTCATTGCTAGGTCGGATACATATATTATAAAAAGGAGAGGACCCAGCACAGATCCTTGCAGAACACCACTAATAATTGTATGCCTTCCAGACACCTACTACTGCCATTTATTCATTTAATCTTTTTCTGAGTATGATTTATTTTGCTTGAGTCATTCGTCGTTAAAGCGAAACTTAATGGTAAGACCCTAATAAAATGAACCAATGTATATATATATATATATATATATATATATATATATATATATTTTTTTTTACTTCATTTGTTTTTACTTACCCACCATATGTTTTAACTCTGTTGAATGCTGTCATTTTTGTAATATTCATAAATGTTTATTTTAGTTCATAGTTATGACAATGTATACCATTTGGAATCATTATTGTATTCTTTAGTGTATTTGTTGAATAAATAAGTAAATATTTGTTATACTTCTGAAAATTTTTGTATGCATAGACTTATAATTCGGTTATCTATGAAAGCAGGAAGATTTACAACCATCTTCCTGCTTTCATTAGGGCGAGCTCAAGTATCATGCATTTTAGAAGGGGTGTTAAGAAGCTCCTGACTGTGAAAGCATATTACGAGCTGGGGGATTATTACAGCGAACATTTTTAGAATATTTTTATGGTTATTTATGTTTTATTTTCGCCGACTTATGTATTTGTGTATTTATTGATCTATTTTACTTTGTAATTTTACTTCATTCTGACCTATTAATTGCATACCTTTTGTGAGATGTTTTATTTTTTGTTTAAACTGTTTTACTTTAGCTTTGTCAATAAGATTAATTCTCTGTATCTTTGACAATAAAGCATATATTGATTTGATTTGATTTGATTTGATATCTTGACAATTCTGAGACACTTTCAATTTTCCCTTTAGGATTTTATTAATATTTCTTATCCAAACCACGGACCTTTGGGGAAAATACGCATGTGGGCATCTTTATTGTACTTTTTGCAACTAGGTACATAGCATTTGAAAACCATTTCTCTGAAAAAACACAACGGGCATACACAAAACACTACATATACAAACGAAACCGCATTTGGTGTCAAAGTCAAAATGATCAAAACAAAAGGAATGGTGATATTAGTTTTGGTCGCTCTCGCTCGTCCTGGTTATATGATGTGTTCGTTCAGTATTCTCTTCGTCCACGGGCAGCACTTTGTCGACCTCTAGGGTCCTTACCCAGAACTACTTGTAGTTAAAATAGGGGAGCGCCTCCTTCTCCTCCTCTTCCTCTCTCTCATGTCCCTCATTCTTATCTTCCTCCCCTTTCATTTTCATTCGCATCATATTTTTAATTTTTTTTCTTTGTCCCCCCACATTTGATTTTGCATTCTTAAGTCTTATAAATAGGTGCATCAAGATCATTTTAGTATGCTGAGGCACATTTACTAAGCTGTGCTCGAGTTGCGTAAAAAGTTATTTTTGAATTTTTCCACCAATTGTGTATAAAACAAAAATAAAAAATGTGTCAAGTAATAAGTGAATTATGTGTAATCGCAAAAAATTAGCTGCATCTATCAGACAGTTAAAAGTTAAATATCTCAATTTCTTTGAAGTGATTTCGAAAGATGAATACACCAAGCTGTTTTATCCACTGAAACGAGATTATTTGGAAGCAATTGACTGTTGTGATGATTATTTAGAAGGAATTATAAGCCTTACTACGTTTTTCAATACATTTGGGAAATTATACTTTGTAGGAGAATTAAGCCACCTATTAGAATTTATAGGAGAAGATTGCCAAGTTATACCTGCTATTATTGCAACCCAAAAGAGGTTTCAATTATACGAAGATAAAGAACAGGTATCATCAAGAAAAGTTAATCCTATTCGCAAGAGACGTCCTCCCACATATTTAAGATATTATGTTAAATAAATTAAATGGCTGAGTTGCTGATTGCAGTTAAATTATTAGAGAACAAATTTAGTAATCTTTCAAAAACCTATTTCTCATATTCTATGGCAAGTGGTCCGGAGTGGATAGACTTTTATTATAATCAATCTGCGGAATTCGTACAGGCTGCTCTCTGTTGCAACAAATACTTTGAAACATTAAATGTTTTTCAACTTATTCGAGATCTAAAAGATATTGGCTTTGGTTACTATTTAAAAGACTTGAAGCAATTTATTGACGAGGATACTATTCTTCAAGGAAAAATAAATTTAATAATATTCACAATGGAGCAAGTAGTTACTGAAATGTATGAAGAGTTTATTATATCTGCTGCATACTTCCAATATTTATCAATTGTAGGCGAAGAAGACGCAGAGGCACAAGATTTGTCAGCATACGTTAAGAATATATATCGAATGGAACAATGTAAATTAGCCGCTAAATTTTGTAATGATTATTTAAAATATAAAAATGAGTATGAACTTTTAAATGAATTTAGAAATTTAGATTTAAGGTATCATATTAATTGTATTCAATCATGGTTAGTTAATGCAAAATAAAAATGTAATTAAGTTTTTTTTATATTTTTATTCATTCATAAAACAATTGTCATATAAAAATAACACATTTGTCAAAGCACACATACAAGGTGATTTTGAATGATAGAAGCATTTTGGTTCCATTAGCTTTGGCGCTGGTTGTTCATCTATTTCAATCACAGGTTTTTGAGAATATTTCTCTATAAAATCCTTTTTTCGGTTCCTTTTACAAAAACAAAATCTGCTTTCTTCGTAAGTGTTTCAATTATTTTTGGGAAATGATGTAATGGAGTAAATCCATTATTCCAATGTATACAATGATGATTTTTCATTAGCCATACCGCCTGCTTGTGACAATCAGGTGAAAGAAACTCCATTGGAAAAGGTTTTTTAAAAATGTAATGAGTCATTTCATAACCATCAAAAGCTGCAAGCTCTTTCGGTATAAATTTATTTTTTTCATTCTTGAATCCTTGAATATCCATAACCAATCTCATTTTTTCAAAGCAGCAAATTTTTTAATGAGAATTTTTTTACTTGAATAATTTGCAATTTCTTCTTTCAGTTGATTAATTTTAAAAATAAATTTTTCAATTTGTTGTTGTAGTTTTGATGTCATGACTAAAACTAAAAGCTTTTGAAAATGCCTTTAAATTAAATCGAAGTATGGAAAGAGTGGGGATAAAGTTTATAATTGTTTCACAATTTTAGTAAGAGGGTTGTAGCTAAATAATTTGTCATGTAAAATAAGACAATAAGCAGATGTATCTTTTTTAATTGCATTGTGTGTCTCAAATTCAATTCTCATTACTACGGATCCCATTTGAATTGTTTCTTTTTGATGGGAGCAATCAATATGTGTAATAGGACTAATGTTTTTGAATTGTTCAGGATTAAAAATGGGTTCATTTGGAACACCATAGTAAGACTGTCTAAAGTTGGCAAACATTTCGTATAAAGCAGAAAATTTGTTTTCTTCGAAATTTAAGTACAAATCGTGATAAGGATATCTTTCAGAATTTAAAAATACTCTAATATTTGACAAGGTAATATTGTCAAATTTACTCATATCTTTAGCAATTTTCCCTTTTCTGTTTTCTTGAAAGCCAATCACAACATGACGAGGAGCTTCTAGTTTACTAGTTGTTTTTACCGGCCATGTGTGACGGGTTGTTTCGGTTAGAGAAGAATATTCAACAAGTTCCCAACTCCTAAATCCTATCAATATATCTTTATTTGATTCTAATATTTTTGATAGAGCAAGTTGTTGTGGCATATCAACTAGAATGTGAAGAACTTTCCAATAAATTTTATCGAAAATAACCAATGGACTGTCAGGAGCACTAACGGGGTGTGCCGGATCTTCTTTGAAGATAACACCATCTAAATCATCAGTTGATCTAATAAGAACTAATTCCTGTTTCATATTCATAATAATTTTTCTGTAATCCTCAAAAAATCCTAAAAGCATTTTTAGTGGTATGGATACGGAGAATTTTCCATCATTATCATCTAAAATTGTATCTCCTTCTTTTCGATGTGGAAACCAACCTGCATTTTCCAGTTTTAAACTTTCGTTGGTATTGTGAGAAAGGTAGCTTTTTAAGGTTGATGCTAAACCAACATTTCTTATTGAATCTATAGTAATTCCATTTAGTTCATAGCGGATTTCTCTGAACAAAAAGGCTATACCATTATTAATAAATAGCAATTCTTTCTTATATTTATCTTCTGTATTAGTTAATTTTCCTTCGATATAAAGTAAACTATCTGATGGTAGAGTGTAAGCATCGAGTTCTTGAATTGGGATCCTTATTTCATCATTGTAATTGAATTTTGAAGAAATATATGGTTGATATATGTGAAGCTCTGAACTAAAGATGGAATTGTCTACATAAAGCTTTTCGTTTACGTTTAATATGTTTATTATTCTAAAACAGTGAAACCCAAAGATGTGAGAAATTTACGATTATCTCGTCTTAACTTGTTGGTGTTGGATTTGATATTGAACTGTTGTTTAGTCTTTTTCTTTTTATAAGTTTTTACTTTGTTGATAGTGGTAGGTGCAAGTCTCATTCCAAGGGCTCTATTATATCTAACAACCATTTTATATGTCACTAGCTTGTAAATGTAACCTTACTGTTATAGTTTCTCCTCTAAAACTGATAAGTTCTCCGTCTTGATCAACCATTTTAACGGTTATATTGTTAATTGCTTTGACGCTAACTGGAAAATACAAAATGGGCAAAGGAGATTCCACTATTTTATAGCCTGGAGCTACAGTTGGATAAAACTGGTGAATAATATGAACAGGTTTACCATTACTGTAAGAACCGACACAAATATTACAATCAATACAAATAGCATTCACCTTAGTTATTTTTGCAACATTATCTGATTCTTCCTCTTTCATAGCTTTTAGTATCCTGCTATTAAAACCCAACATTCTTCCTATCGAATCTTCCTTGGTAAAATCAATTTTTCTACTACACATTAAAAAAGTTTTTAGAGTGTTGAACATTTTCTTTTAAAAGAAAAAAAATTTTTTCATTCGGAAATAAATCTTCTATACTTTCTCTTATGTATGTTTCTATATCTGTAATGTCATAAGTTCCATCGGGAATAACAATTACTTTATTATCTATATAAAATTTATTATATCCTTCTTTTATATTGGGAATAGTCATAAACGTTTCAAAATCAGCTAAACCCAGGTAATATTGTTCTTCATCCTCTAAATATATGGGCGGATTAAAATCAGCAGACAAAACAGAACTGTTTCCTGATATGGCAATTGTGGTGGACATTGCAGTTTATTTATGAATGAGATATTACAACAAATAATGAGTTTATATATTTTTTTGCAAAAATTTTAGGGATAGTTGACCACAGTTATATGAATTAAATTTTTGTTTGTTTTCATAAGTATAAAATACATCCACTTTGCCATTCGAATTAAAATATTTGAGAAGTTCAAAAGATGGTTTTAAATTTCCATAACTATCAAAATATATTACATTTTTGTTATTTTTAATATAAGCAGTCCAATGAGATCCTTTATTTTGTTTTTTATCCAAATTTACAATACCACACTCTTTCAGATTAATTTTTTTTGGAAGTTCATCGAGCATAAAAACACCTCTAAAGCCAGTTATTTTTAACAGTTTTACATATTTAATAATATCATTGTTCGTAAGTGCTCTTTTTGGAAAACTTATTTTGAGTTTTTTTTTGTCTGATTGCTTTCATTTTGACTGATCCTCCTTTATAAGGTCTAATAAATAGTCCTTTTCCTTTATATGGTCTAATATATAATCCTTTGCCTTCTTTAGAAGCATTTTCCATTGCAATATTATGCCTATGTATTTCTTCTAGTTGCTGTTTAGCTGCTTTAGCATCATTTACTGCCTTAGCAATTCCTGCTGCGCCTCCACCTAGTGCACCCAGGGCCCCAAGAATGGGAAACAAAAGAGGTAGAAATCCTCCAACTTTTTTGGATGTTCGAATGATACGTTTTTTTCTCGATTTAAGTTTACCCCCTTTTTTATCTTTAAATCCCATACCGAACTTTCTTTTACCCTTCATTATTCCTGCAACACTTAGAGCTGCAATTTTGTCACCAATAAAAGAATCCTTAGCTTTCTATCCCAGGCTTTTTTTTCTAATATTTGGTCAGATATGTGTCTTCTTGATAAATCTTCAGTCTGAGAGTATGATATATCGTGTTCTTTACAAGCGGAATCCAGTGGATTTATACCAACGTCACCTCTAGTTAATCTTTTCTCCAAGTTGGTTCCTGGACCACAATAATTATATCCTGGTATATGAACTTCGAAGGGTAGTTTACTAATTAATTTATTTACTAAACCAGAGCCTTTTCTATTACGTCTTTTGATAGTTTTTTTCAACTTATGCCGACCCACAGTCATTGAAGTTCTTTTTATACTAAAAACACATTGACATTTTTCTGGTATAAATACTTTTACAGCTAAAAATATTTACTAGCGTGATTAAGAATGAGGATTGAAAAACAAAAATTCTCTTTACCAGTAAATAATCATGACGAAAATTTTTTAAGTAAACAGTTGAGAAAGCATGGTGACTTATTTTGCTGTGGTTCAAAAAGAGGACTCATAGTTGGTTGCAGTGGTAGCGGTAAAACCAACTTTATGCTTACACTGCTCGAGCATCCTAATGGAATTAGGTTTGAAAATGTCTATGTTTATTCAAAGTCATTAGATCAACCAAAATATGAATATTTAAAGTTGTTAAAGCCTATGAAAGAAATTGGATACTTTGAATACGATAGCGATGAGAACATTATTTCACCTCATGAGATAAAGCCAAATTCCGTTATCATTTTTGAC
Source organism: Kuschelorhynchus macadamiae (assembly GCA_030620095.1). NCBI lineage: Eukaryota > Metazoa > Arthropoda > Insecta > Coleoptera > Curculionidae > Kuschelorhynchus > Kuschelorhynchus macadamiae. The sequence goes on along the minus strand of JAUTXW010004464.1, from coordinate 488,069 downwards.
GATATTCCTTGTCATAATCAATCTATTCTTAGGGACTATTTCACGCATGGAAGGCATAGAAACACTGATTGTTTTTTTATTTTTCAAGGATATCAATCCTTAAACGTCTAATTCGAGAAAATTCCAACTTATTAATTTTATTTAAACAGGACTGTTTGAGTTTAAAACATATATATATAACGACCACTGTATATTGGATATGACATTTGATCAGTTTAAAAATATTTGTGCTAACTGTTGGATGGATCCATATGGCTTTCTTGTAATTGACAAAGATTGTGAAGTAAATCATGGCAGATACAGGAGTAAATTCGATTCCTTTATATATTTATAAAAGTGAAAAATTTGCAGTTTTATTTCATTTAAAAGTTGTACAGCATGGATAAACGTTTAGCTAGAGAATTAATAAAATCGAGACAAGCCGTGAAGCAGAAATATCGAAGCTTGAAATTAGCTACTTCTACCGCTCAGTCTGAATTAGAACAAACTTATAGACCAATAACACAACCTCTTAAACAGCTAATTTCAAATATTGGTAAATCCGAACCATTCGATTTAAAAGAAGAGAGAGTTTCAAAGTATAAAGAATTCAAAACACCTACAAAGCTTTATAAAACATCAACTCCGATGAAAACTATTCAGAAAACAGGAAAAACTCCGTTACTCCCCACAGAACTACCAACATTTTTAGATGACAGTAGTATCACTTCTTCCTCTTTTGTAGTACAACCATTGACATCAACTGTTATAGCGGAAACTTCAGATCCTTCTAGTGACACAACAACAAATTTAAACTTGTCAGACATATTGGAACAAACTAGGAAAACAATTCAAACCTATGTTGGTACACCGTCATATAAAGATTACTTAGCAGATTTTCATGAATTACCTAGATCATATATTGATGAGGGTGTGAAAGATACACAACATAAATTTGACCTTTATTATGGAATAGTTCATGACCTCGAAACGGATAAGTTTTCTTTTGGTTTAACACAGATACCGGTAGAAATTATTGGAAAAGACATTAAAGTGGGAGGAATAACAGGTACACAGGCACGCCAGGTTTATACGAATTGCTTTTCAAAAAAGAACCGAAAGGTTATAAGAAGGAAGATTTAGATAATTACATGAACATTCTAGCTAAAACAAATGTATATCGTAGGAATTTTGATTCAAATGAACAAGTTCAAGGAAATACATCACACAAATATGTTACAATAATAGGACCATATTTACAAAGAAAGGGGATTACAAAGAGAAAAACCTTGCAAAGATTAGTTACAGCATTTAACAAACCAAAACCTCCGTTTAGAAACAAACAGATCAAATACAGACTATGTATACTGGAATAATGTATTTATTGAAGAATTAAGAGAAGATAAAGTTATACTATAAATAACAGCTTTTAAATACAATCATATTTATTGTTTAATGAAAGCTCAACATGACAGTTGATAAATTTGGACGCTATATTTCAAAACGTCAATTAATAAATTCTGCTTCTTTGGAAAATACAATTTATTCAAATATTGAAAGTAAAATTCTCAACAATTTTAAGCAAGATTTTATTAAACAAAATCAAGAGGGAATAAGTGACATTAATAATTTAAAAAGGAGATTTGGTGAAAATGAAACAAATAATGAAATCTTTGCTAAAAAGCTTAAGGTTTTTGATGAAAATTTTTTAAAGTATGAAAACCAAATTAAAGGATGTTATACCTCAATTGAAAACGTTAATAAACAGTTGCTAACGCTAAATCAAATAAGTATAGATTTGCAATTTTTAAATGAACATGTTAAAAAGGAAGACAAAAAATTAAGTGATGATATCAACAAAATTAATAAAATAATGGAAACAAATATAAGAGAAGTAATAATTGAAAAACACAAGGAAAAGATTAAACAATTAAGAACTTTTATAAAAAGGTTAGATGATGAAAAAAAAAAGAAATCAAAATAGCATTCTTAACAGTAGAACAATTGACCAACTCTCTTTGGAAGAAAAACAACAATATATTTCCTTTGGAAAGATAATGTCTAGTGTAATTAAGAAATTAGAAGAATTAAATAAAACAGAGGAGGAATTCAAAAATAGTGATAGTAGATCAACTACTTTCTTAACTGGAGAGATAAAAAACTCCTTTAATGCTTTAGAAAGAGATTACTAAAATTAGTAAAGTTTTAAATGAAAAAAGTTATACAATACAAATTGATAAATTGAAAACATAGAAATTGAACTTCCTTTAAATTGAATAAACAAGTTTGTTGTCATGTCAACCGTTAAACAAGTCGTTAATGAATTACATAAACCTGCTAGAAAAAACTACAAACGCAGAAGGGTGGTGGTGAAAGGGTTAAATGATCTTTTTCAAGCTGATTTGGTTGAAATGTTACTCTATGCAAAATTTAATAAAGGATTTAAATATATCTTGATTACCATAAATGTATTTTCTAAGTATGTTTGGGCCGAACCGGTAAAATCTAAATCTGGAAAAGACGTAACAGCGGCAATGAAAAAAATATTAATCAGTACAAAAACTCCACCAAAAAACTTGCAAACGGACAGAGGGAGAGAGTTTTTCAATGTAAATTTTCAAAATTTGATGCAACAATTTCGAATTAACCATTATAGCACGTTTTCCAATTTGAAAGCGAGTATAGTAGAAAGAGTGAACAGGACTTTAAAGAATAATATGTGGAAAATATTTAGCACTCAAGGAAATTACAAATGGTTTAATATATTAGCGGATATTGTAAAAGAATATAACATACAAAACATTCTTCAATAGGAATGAAGCCAAAACAAGTAAATAAAGCAAATGAAAAGAGAATCTTGAAATCTGCATTTACTCATGCTAAAACGTTAGATATAAAATCTCCAAAGTTTAAAGTGGGTGATCACTTACGCATAAGCAAGCATCGAGAGGCATTTTCGAAAGGTTACACACCAAATTGGTCAAATGAGATATTCCACATTAAAGAAGTTAAGATGACAAACCCCTGGACATATTTAATTCAAGACGAAGATAATCAGGACATTCTGGGTGGTTTTTATGAGCAAGAATTACTAAAAGTAAAGCATACCGATGTGTATCTTATTGAGAAGATTTTGAGAAGGAAAGGAAACAAAGTTTATGTGAAATGGTTAGGACTTGATAAAAAATATAATACATGGATTGATAAAAAAAATATTGTTTAATTAAATTGAAATTACATTTTAGTTAAATTTGTTTTATTTCTGTTCCTCACTTTATGCTTTAGCTGATACAAATTACAATGTCTGAAAAGTACCTACTCTTATGTGCTAATTAATTTCAATTTCACATTTGAGAAATTGAAATTTTATTAAGTAAAACATCAAATACAATTTTTATTAAAACATGTCAAATATATTTTATTTCTATGTTCCTCAGATAATATCGATTCTAGAATAAGTTTACAATCATTTATTCTTTTTTTAAAATGGAGTCTATCTAAGTACCACATCTGAAAGTTACTCCTACTGTTCTCTTCCTGAGAAAATAATGTTTTCTTCGTAATATTTTCTTTTTGATCCATTTTCATTGTTTTCTTCGTAATATTTTCTTTTTGTTCCATTTTGCTTCAATTTGTTTTCCATTTCTTCAGGATATAAAGCAAGTAATTCCATCATAGTTGAAACATTTTCACTGTTAGGATTTTGTGTTGGACTTATTATATTATAAACATGCGTACACAAGTCGCCACAATCAGCTGAAATATTATTTTGAAATATGTATTGAATTCTTGCCTTTTAACTATAGATAATCTATAATCAATAATTTCCTTCAATCGCCACAAATTGTCCAAAGACTCTTGTCCTAAGTATATGAAGTGTGGGCCTTTTGTAATTTGCAGAACAGGGATATCATTTATTTTCTGGACCTGCAGATGAATGTTGTTTATCTTCACACTGGTTTGATCAACTTGAGGAAAGTAGAAATTGTTTACAATAATTCCTTGATGAACACAAATGTCTTTCCAATTTTCTTCGGTTAGTGTGATTAAAAATCCAGTTTTTCCACCAATTACAATTTTTGGAGAAAAATCATTTAAACTAATGCCAACAAGAACAAATTTTGACAAAGAATTATTTAAAAAATAAATTTTTGAATTAAGAAGCGTTTCTAAAGGCTTATGAACCACGGCGTTGTTCATAATGACTAAACGAGACTGAAACATATTGCGTTATTCTTGTACTTAAATATTCTCATCCCCACTTTCTTTAAAGTTTCGATTAAAATGGATTAATGAAAAAATAGATTTCCAGTTTGAAATTTGTAATAAAGATAAATAATTAAAATGGTAATGTATAAAAATAATGCAAAGTTTAATGTAATACTAATGATGGAAAAGTAATAATTTTTGAATCTGTCATAATAATTGGTATGGTTGGGGGTTATAATTTGTAACTGATTATTTTTAAACTCTAACCTTTCGATCCAATTTGTATCAAAAATAGATCGATTTGGATAATGATACAAAATTTTAAAAAATTTACTTGCATTTTCATCTCCATTTATTCGTTCCATCCAACTAATTGTACTATTGTTAATTAATCCAATTTTCATAAATTTACAATATTTACTTAGAGTGACTTCTGTTTTATTAGAAAAACATATTTCACACTGTGTTACGCCAGGGGGATGATGAACATAAAAAACATTTTGGAAAATAAAATAAAGAAGAATGAATTGCGATCCACTGATAGTCATTGAAACAATTTAATAATTAAATTTCAAATTTATTAACATTAAGCAGATACTTTCACCACGAAAGCAAAAGTAGTTGTAAAAAAACAACAATAAAATACTTAATTTAAAGATATGTAAAAGTTCATAAATAAGGATATTAATAATACTATATAAAATGTGTAGTTTGAAGACTTATTTTGAATGGTTACAATTATTCGATTCCTATTTTTCCATAAACAGTTATTTAAATCACAATTCCTAGCAAATTTCTTATGCTCCACAATAGGATTATCATAACTTAACCAATCAAAAATTTCAATACCACAATAAAAACATTTACAAATATCATTGATTGAAATATAGTAAAAGCCAGCTCCAGCCAACACTTCTGGTCTCAATTTTCCTTTCTATTTCTTAAAAGTGTTCATATGTTTTAAAATAACTGTTATCAATTTCTTTGTCAAAAGTTTCTAAGCAAATTTTGTGAAAGGCTTATGAAGACTAACTTTAGTTTCAAAAACAACAAATTTAAATACCTTATAATATCTACATAAATATATCTAAATCTTCATGTTCTGCATTCCATTGATACAAAGGAATATCTTGGTGTCCCAAGCTAATGTATTAAAACTATAGGGAATTTTATACCGCTTATCATCTTCAATTATTTATTAGCCAATTTATTAATTAATTCGGTGAAAATTGTGTGTTGTCTAGATCGAAAAACATACATTGAACAAAATGTTTTAGAATGATTTTCAACAACATCTTTATAATGAATAAAATCCAACTGCTTTTTAATGGCACTTTTCTTAACACCTTTTGCTTTTTTTGTTAAACTATTTTCCGTTTTAATACAATATGCTTTTGCTCCAGTACCAAAGAAAGCAGTAATGGGTTCACCAGCATATTCATCTTTGAATTTTCCTATAACTGACTTTGTAATAGGCATTTCATGAATATTACCAAATTCATAATTAGATGTATCAAATTTGTGAATATTTTTTATCATGTCAGAATAAATATTTGGAGTTGTGACTTCTAAAATGAACGAATCGGTATCGGTGTATAAAAGTGAAATATTTTCCTGATAAAGAGGTTTTAAAAAATTATAAAAAAAATCATACATGACAGTTTTAGATATATCTAATATTGAGAAGCCTACATATATTGGTTTATTGTAAGTAACTTGAATCTTTTGCATTTGAATAGCTACCAAATTTTCAGAAAATATTGTTAAGCCCTTGAAATATGGTTTTGCAATTAAATTCTCAGCACCATCTTTTCTTCTATTTTTTTCCCACTCTGTAACAAGTCTTACGTCAATTCTCCTATCAACATTTTCCATAGTCTTGCCATAAATACTATTATTTGCCAACTTGTAAGTATTACGATCAAATTCATTCTTTGAATCATTTCTTAATCTTGAATTCAAGTCTATATATTTTTTCAACCAATCAGATTGAGAAAACTGTAAAACTCTATGAACTTTAGTCAACTTGAGTCCATGTTCCAAACATAGTTTTAATAACTGATAGTGAATAACATATTTTGATTTATCATTTAAATTGGGTATTAATTGTATGCATTTAGAATTTGGCGGTTTAAAGTTTTCAGGACAAAACGGAAAATCGTTATGATAGGAATGTAGACTTGTAGGATATTCTAAATCAACTTCTAAAACATATCCCTTGTTAGATTCATTCAGAAATATTCATAATATTTAAATCGTTGATTTCTTTATCTGTTAACCAAACAAAATCTCCCGTTGGAACGTGCTGTGACATGGCATAACCATACAAATTTGTTGCATCATAATAAATTATGTATTTAGTTGGCTTTAAAGGATCAAAATTTAAAAGAAATGGATTATTAGCTTCAGATTTTCTACAAATGCAAGAGCTCACACCACCGCGAACGCTTTTTTTGAAAAAGTGTATCATATCTGGATCTGTTAACAATTCTAACTCTATTCCAGTGTAATGCAAACACGCCTCCCAGAATAAACCTGGAAAAGTGTCAAAATGAGCTGGATCGAGCTTATATGTGGATAAACAAGTGCTTCTAAAATTTTCAAAAATATCTGCCAAAAGTAAAGTATCAGAGAGTAAGTAAAGGTCGGAGTATTGACCAAGAGATTCACATTTAAACAATTGCCAAACCTTTACAGCTCTTTGATATTCTGCATCACTGATGTGCTCATCCGTTAAAGTATTATAAAATTGCTCTTTCTGAGGTAAAGTTGTTTCTTCTAATTTTAAATAATCATCAATATAATTGTAAGGAAATACACCTTTTTGGCGAATAAGTTTAAATTTTTCTTCATCATTGAAATTTTTTTTTATTTCTTTACATTGTTCATCTTTTAAGCTTTCAGAGAGTTTTGATAAAGAATGGGATAGAAATTGAAAAGAATCAATGAACCTTAACGATATATTTTTTTTCTTAGTCTTTTGTGTCTTTTTATCAAAATAGTTATCCACATGAATAAGCTTTTCAAATCAAATATATTTTTCCTTGTTTTGTGCGATAACTGTTAGTTGTTCTTTGTTTAAGCATAATTTTTTAAGAAATAGATGAGAATCATAATTACGCAAATTATGCAATATAACTGGAATAAAGTTAGGTATTCTGTAATTTATGTTGCAGAGTGAATGAGCTAGACCTCTATAAAGACCAGTTATATGACAATGATCTGCAATCCTGTCATTTAAAAGAGGTTTATTACAAATATGACAAACTGTTTCATAGTTATGATAAATTTTGTCCAGTTCGTTCAAAGGAATCATCTTCTTAGGAACCTTTAAAAATTTATTGTATATGTTATACACATCTCTTTCTAAAGATTTTATAAATAATGTATCACAATTTTGACCTCTATATCTTTCAAATTTAGAATAAGTATCGTCGAAGGAACATTTAATGTAATAGGCAAATGAATGTAGAATATGTTCATATTGTTTTAAGGTGTATGAAGTATTAGGATTTTTGTCAACATTGTCATTATTTAAAGGCTTTATTCAAAATCTGCATACACCACGAAAGGAACTTTCATTTGTTTATGATAATTTACAAATTTCAAAATATTATCATATGAATAGTTTCCAAACTTATCTTTTATTAATTCTTTAGAAGGTAGGTTAATTCGTAAATGATCACAATCATAGCTATTGTGTTGTAATAAATTTTCTTCTGTAGGGAAATATTGTAAACAACCGTCGCAAATATATTTTTTTCCGTGATGTTTAGACATTTGTGTAGAAACTAATTTTGATAAATCTTTAATATAGCAATAATGAAAAGTTTTTTCATCGTCATCACTTGTTAACAATAAATTGACATGTTGATTTTTTTTATTCGATGAATAATAAAGTGGACCAATTACTTCATACCCCTTTTTAGGATTTATAATTTCTAATCCATATACATTAATAGAAATGTTATTTTTTTCTTCAAAAATCTTAATGTTCTTTAGCAACATTGGAAATCTATACCTGACATATCCAAAACAGAAGAGTAGTGTGGGTAGGATGAAGTTTCAAAATCTAATCCGCTTGGTTGGTGAAGAGCAGACACAACTGCCCAGGCGAAGCAAAAGTTGTCATCATTCCTAATATTGATCACAGCTTGACGTCTCTTGATCTCTTGAGGGAGTTCGATAAAAGATGAGGCTCTTAGCGGATTGTGCTTGTTAACATTAATTTCCAAATGAAGTAAATTCATCAAAGCCCATCCTGCAACGTAAAAATTAAAAAATTACTTTTTTTGTTGCTGTTGTAAAATAGAAAGTAAATTCTTTACCTGAATCTCTTTCTGCAAATTCGTCAGCTTTCTGGTCAATAATGGTGCAGATTTGCTCTAAAAGTTCTTTTGTCTGATCTCCCTGGCAAATGACTTGGAACGGCGCATTAAAAGATTTGACATCATAGCTGTCGCTGCTGGGGTTAAAATAGAAACCGAACAGTTCCATATTTAGCTTGATACATTTACGTTTCTGCAGTTCTTGATCTATTAGATGTACAATTTTGTATTCCAAATGTTAAAAATATTCTTTCACATTTATAAGGTTTTGGGGTGAGGAAATCCTATAAGATATTATTCGTTCCCTGAATGCCGACTTGATAATTTCAACACCTTCCTCCAAGCCTATTTTGGAATTGTTCTTGTGCACACTAGATCGAAGATGTCCACCCCCATAGACTTTGGTTTATATTTTTCTTGCATTCTTTACAATATTTTACAATATTTGTATAATCTATAAATTAAGAAAAAATATTTTACAAAATAAAAAATGAAAATTAAAATGTTCTTACCTTTAACAAGCTTTGGTTGTTTCAACCAACTAGTGAGTGTTGTGGAATTTCCGCAGACATGTTTTTTAATATGTCGCAATAAATTATCCTTTCTAGTGAAGACTTTATTACATGTTACACACTTATGCCTTTTTGAAGTTTTCTAGATAATAATAATAAAATTAATATTGTGCATTTTTATTTAGTTATAGTCAAATTTTGAAAAAAGCAATTGCATTTTTGAAGTTCTCTGGATAATAATAATAAAATTAATATTGTGCATTTTTATTTAGTTATAGTCAAATTTTAAAAAAAGCAATAGAAATTAATTGACTTTATGAATCCATTTCTTCAAATGAGTCAACTAATTTGTCAAAAGCCTGTTTAACATAATTCACCGTACTTGCGTCTCACTGTTTAATTGTGATCAAATCAGTTAAATTTTGAATAGCGAAACCCAGACACTTAAGGTTTGCTACTTGTTTTTTATTTTTTTTATTAATTTTAATTTTTTTTTTAATAATAAATGATGGTTTCGAAATTGAATTTTGTTCAACCGGTGAATTATTAAGAGAAATATCCGAAGTTAAATTTGCTTCAATTTGTTTTTCTTGCGAATCAGAATTTACAATATCATATGGTGAATTAATAGGAGATATAGCCGAACTTAAATTTTGATCAATTTGTTCTTCTTCCGAATCAGAATTTTCACTAAACAAAAAGGGAGAGCAAATTGGTCTCGGAGAATTAATTGGCGATTTTAATGTTAAATAATTTGGATTAGATTTTTGAAAACAAACAATATCCTCATAGCTAGAATTTTCGAATGGATTTTCGTCAATGTCATTCAGTTCTTCAAGAGTTTGTTTAGTTTTTGTTGTAATTAAGTCCGTTTTGTTGTCAATAATGTCATTAAGATCGTCAAGAGTTTTTTGTTGAGTAGCTGTAAATAAATAATTTTCGTTGTTGTGTTTGTTGGCATTATTCTGAACTTGGCTATTGTAAATAATAGTTTGTTGTTGAAGTTGTAAAAACGTCTGTTTATTGTTTTGTTGGTTTGCAAAATTTTGCATTTGACATGTGTATAAGTCAAAGTCATTGTTTCATATAAATAAGAATTAAATTTTGCCAACTAAAAATGTTAGAAATATAAATAAAAATTAAAAAATTACCAAATCAAGTCCTGAATAGTTTGTTTGTGAGCTGCCACTACAAAAGAGCTTATGTTGTTAGTGCTTCTGATTTACATTGTGCTATTTGTAGGATACATCTTTTTCTACTAATTCCTGAACATGCTTGCTTTTACTGCAATAAAAATGAAAAAAAGAGATAGAAGATTATGTTGTTAAATATTAATATTAAACATAATTTGTAAAGGTGGTGTGTAGATTATTTCAACAATATTAATTTTAAATATATGTTATAAACGTAATGGGTAGATAATGTCAAAAATATTAATTTTAAACATAAATTTTAAAGATAATAAGTAGAATACGTCAACAATATTAATTTTAAAAAATGTCAACTGTTACCATAAGCGGTTATATATTTTCAGTGCTATATGCAAAATACTTCTTTTTATTCTAACATCTGACCCTGTATTTTTTTTTATTGCAACAAGAACGAAAAATGAAATAGCTAATCATATGTAAAAATAATGTGTAGATTATGTAAACTGCGACTATAAGCGCTAATATATTAGCATAAAATTTTGTTAACGTTTTTTTCTGTATTAAATTTATTTTTGTCTTAATTTTTGCAAATTATATTAATATTATTAGTATAATTAAAAAATAATAAGTATTAATTTCCACTGTTTATTTTAAAAATATTAAACCATAACAATTGTTTTGTTATGTAATGTGAAAATTAGTATGTATTAAAAAACTTCTTAGAACATTGTTGTTGATGCAAATTATATTAATATTATTAGTATAATTAAAAAATAATAACTATTAATTTCCACTGTTTATTTTAAAAATGTTAAACCATAACAATTGTTTTGTTAAGTAATGTCAAAAATTAGTATGTATTAAAAAACTTCTTAGAACATTGTTGTTGATGCAAATTATATTAATATTATTAGTATAATTAAAAAATAATAACTATTAATTTCCACTGTTTATTTTAAAAATGTTAAACCATAACAATTGTTTTTTTATGTAATGTGAAAATTAGTATGTATTAAAAAACTTCTTAGAACATTGTTGTTTTAATATAGGAAATGGAAAAAAATATATTAATATATTATTATTAGTATAATTAAAAAATAATAACTTTTAATTTCCACTTATTTTAAAATGTCAAACCATTACAAATTAGTATGTATTAAAACACTTAAAGAATATTGTCGTTTCAATATAGGAAAAGGAAAAGGAAAAACTGTGTGTCAATTATTATATATATTTACATTTACTTGTTACAAATTTATTTGACCAGAGTTTTCACAAACACAAATTATGAAAAATATTATCCTCTTTTTAAAACTACAACAAAATGATGTCTAATTACATCTTTGAAGATTTGTACCAAATAGTAATATCTAGTGCGACATACAGGACAATTGTTTACCATTATAGAACAACAATTTTCATCATTCCATCTTAAAATACATTTTAAACAAAAAATGTGGGAACATGTATTTGGTCTACATGAATCATAATATTCGGTTATTTCAAAACAAATAGCACAAAACACTTTTTTCTCTTCACTCTCAGTTTTGTGCAAATTTTTTAAAACAATCCCATTTTCTTCTTCTCGAACTAATGGTATAGTTTCTTCTCGAACTCCTGGTATAATTTCTTCGAGGCTAATTGTCTGAAGCAGAATGGATTGATTTCTTTCTCCAACTGATTCACTCATTTTATTTTAATATTATTAATAAATTTAATCAACATATTTTTTTTTCTTTTAACAGTCACTCGTACCTTAGCATACTAAAATGATCTTGATGCACCTATTTATAAGACTTAAGAATGCAAAATCAAATGTGGGAGGACAAAGAAAAAAATTAAAAATATGATGCGAATGAGAATAAAAGGGGAGGAAGATAAGAATGAGGGACATGAGAGAGGAAGAGGAGGAGGAGGAGGCGCTCCCCTATTTTAACTACTACTACTCCGTTATTGATTTCGTCTTTACATTTGAGTTCCCATAGACTGACGACTAGTCTTTGTTGATGTCACGAACTCGCAACATACGAATCGAGAACATAGTTATCGAATATGGCCCAAAGTTTTCCTTACTTAAAGATTTTCTAGCATTAACAGAGTTTACACAACATAATGAAGTTCGCAATGCCTCTGGTGACATACTTGACCTCGTTATATCCAATGTAAAATGTTCGGTTAGCAGGGATGATATGCCTATGGTGGCAGAGGATAAACATCACCCTGCGCTGAGGGCCGATATGGATGTCGGTAGTGGTATTTGCAATTTTAACTTTCTACTCAATGCAGTAGCTAAAATATATAACTTTTCTAAAGCAGACTATCCTTTATTATATCAATTGATACATGAAGCTAATTGGGGCTCTCTTCGGAATATGCACAGCGTTGACAGTGCAGTTTCTGAATTTTATAAAAAATGTATGGTCTACTTGACCAAACAGTGCCACTTTGTAAACCACATTGTAAACGCTCATATCCTACCTGGTATACCAAGGACATTATAAACAACTTAAAAGAGAAGGCACGTCTACATAAAAAATGGAGAGTTACTGGGTCACCCAATGATTACAATGCTTTCAGCAGGGTCAGGAGATCAATAAAAATCAAAATTGATGTTGCTTATAAAAATTTCATCACTCAAACTGAAGGATCAATAAAAAGGGATCCAAAACAATTTTGGAAATTTATCCAACAAAAACGTAGGAAATCTAGAATACCCACTTAATAATACTACTCTCGAATCTCCTGACGCTGTAGTGAATGCGTTTGCTGATTATTTTAAGAGTGTATATGTGGGTTCTACTGATCCCACTTTGCATGAAAATGGTGAGAGTATCTATGGAAATATTACTATAAATCAACTGAGTGAAGGTGACGTGATTGGAGCCCTGTTGAAGCTTAAAAATAAAAACACAGCAGGCCCTGACGGCATCCCCTCCTTTTTAGTTCGCGACTGCGCTCAGATCTTGGCTAAACCATTGTGTACTATATTTAACCTTTCACTAACATCAAATACGTTTCCTCAATACTGGAAACGCGCAAAAGTCTGTCCAATACATAAGGGAGGTAATTTGAACAGGATTGATAATTATCGTCCGATTTCAATTTTGTCCAACTTCTCGAAGGACTTCGAGATATGTGTATATGAAAAACTTTTTTATCAGGTTAAGAATTTACTGACCCCAAAACAACACGGCTTTTTTCATCAAAGATCAACAATTAGTAACTTGTCATCTTTTATGCAGAAGGCATATGAAGCAGTTCACAAAAAGTGTCAACTAGATGTCATATACACGGATTTCTCCAAGGCCTTTGACAAGTTGGACCTAGGATTCATTTCGAAAAAAATGTTTTCTCTGGGATTTCACAATAATCTTGTAGCATTCTTTAGATCCTACTTGTCGGGCAGAATGCAGTTTGTGGAATACAATAACTTTAAGTCAAGAGAGTATCTGACTACAAGCGGCGCTCCTCAGGGCAGTAATCTAGCACCCCTAATATTTGCTATTTTCATAAACAATATTATTAATAACTTAAATAGCTACTGCTTATTATTTGCAGATGATATGAAGATATTTCGAATAATCGAGAGCTATGAGGATTGCGCGCAGCTACAGTTGGACGTTGATCTGATGTCAGAATGCTGTCAAACTAACAGTCTGCCCTTAAATATTCAAAAGTGCAAAAAAATGTCAATCTCTCTGCTACAGGAGGAAATTACTTATGCCTACTCAATAAATGGCTTTCCACTTCCCAACTGTACCTCAGTCGGAGACCTGGGTGGTATTGTTGACAAGAAATTGACATTTAATGAACATATTGATACTGTCATTCAGTCTGCCCTAAGGTCTCTCGGGTTTCTGTACAAAGACGGTTTTTAAAATTCTTATCTTTCAAAGCTGATGGTGTTTACCCTGAAAGGGGTATCGAGCAAAATAGACTACTAAATAAATTTAATTGCTTATCTCTTGTCAAGTGTTCCGTACTAGCTAATCAAATTTTTTTGTACAAGCTTTGTAATAATAGTATTGATTCGCCAGACCTCCTAGAGCAAATAAACTTTCTTGTACCTGCATTCAACACACGTATTCAAAATCAATTCTACTTACCCATTTCTCTAACAAATGTTGCAAAAAAAGCACCACTATATAGAGCTAGCACATTATTCAATTCTCTTTCGCAGCACACCAACTTGGATTTGTGGAATATGTCACTAAATAAGTTTAGGAAGACTGTACATCAAACCCTATTGGCGACTGATATTCACTGAGTAATAATATTACTTAATAATCCTTTATTGGCTTAATTTTGGAGTAGGTATATATTAGTGTTATATGTATAATTGGGATTCTTTATAAGGTTGATTGTTACAACTTTAAATTTCGTGCTTTATTACTTTACTTTTTTACTTTTTAGAATTTACTTTTCATAGTCTGAGTTTGTTATTCATCAGATAATTAATTATTCTTTTTTTGTATTGTCTGTTTACTGGAACTTGTTCTGTTAGACAATAAACCAATTTGAATTTGAATTTGAACATATAAATCTTGAAACAAGTGATAAAAACAATGCCGATGGATGGAAAATAGTCCAAAGTAAAAACAAAAAGGCACTCTAATGATAGCTATACCAAAACTCTAATCTTTTTTTCTCACGACTCTCTGGACACCACCCCAGAAGAGATTGAAAATTTCCTTAAAATAAATGGTACCAATGATTTTGAATGTGAGAGAATAAAGATGAAGTGGAAGCAGAAATACAGTTCATTTAAACTAGGAATTCCCACTAAACTGAAGTCAACTATTTTAAATGCTGACTTCTGGCCCAAGGGTACTTATTTAAATAATTTTAATAAACTTAAAGAAAATAGTGTCCAGGAATGGAATGAGAAGCCCACTGAAAAGAACAAGTCAAACACATTAAGGGTTTTTCACACAAATATTCAGTCCTTGAGGGCAAAGACTGATAGGATAGAGGCCTTCATAGTAGATAAAAATATCCAAATTATCTGCTTGACTGAGCACTGGATGAAACAAAATTAAATAGATGAGGTGCAATTAAACAACTTTACACTGGGGTCATCATATTGTAGAAGCTCCACTAAAGGAGGTAGATCAACGATTCTTGTAAGGTCTAATATAAGTTTTAAATAGGTAGTTAAAATATTTAATTATTATTATTATTTCTAAGTAATTATATTTATATTGTATCTATTTATTGGTCCCAAATAGTGACTTTGACATGGAACAGTCTATTCTAACAATAGGTATGGAGAGGAATGTTGTTTTGTTGGGAGATTTTAATGATCATTTTGGGTCAGGTGAAAGGGATGAACTAGCTTTATCGGATCTTCTGACTACTTTTGGATTTCATCAAATGATTTTCTGAAACACTAGGGGCAATAATTATATAGATAACATCTTTATACATTTTCAGGTTCATTTGCTAATGCTAGGGGTGGTCACCTGTCTCTCAGATCATTTTGCTCAGCAGATTGACATTCCGGTTATTGAATGTAAGAATGATACTATAAAAAAGACTTTTAGGCCCATAACTGAGGTTGGTAAAAATATATTTTTTAATATTTTAGAAAAAACATTCTGGGAATTTATATCTGACTCATGTATAGATGTAATCAATATTGCACTTAACTTCAATAATATAAGAAAAGAGACATATAAGCTATCATTTTTCCTGAAAAAACAATCGTAGGAATGTAAATCAAAGTTGGTTTAATTAAGAATTGTTTGATATGCACGACCATTTGTTTTCAAAAAACAAATCAAAATGCTCTTAGGATACCTTTGGATTTCGTCAAATGAGTTTCTGAAACACTAGGGGCAATAATTATATAGATAACATCTTTATAAATTTCCAGGTTCATTATGCTGATGCTTGGGTGGTGGACACCTGTCTCTCGGATCATTTTGCTCAGCAGATTGACATTCCGGTTATTGAATTTAAGAATGATACTATAAAAAAAGACTTTTAGGCCCATAACTGAGGTTGGTAAAAATATATTTTTTAATATTTTAGAAAAAACGTCCTGGGAATTTATATCCGACTCATGTATAGATGTAATCAATATTGCACTTATCTTCAATAATATAAAAAAAGAGGCATATGAGCCATCCTTTCCTGAAAAAAACAATCATAGGAATGTAAATCAAAGTTGGTTTAATAAAGAATTGTTTGATATGCACGACCATTTATTTCTCTCAGATATAGCAGGGGCTTATCTAACCCCTGCAAATATTCACTTAAAAAACGAATTTAAAAGAACTTATAAACAAGCTATAGTACATCACAAGCGAAAATATCATGACAATCTAATCTGTAATTCAAAAAACAAGTCAAAATGCTCTTAGGATATCATAAATGCACATAGAAATTTCAAGAATAAATCCTAAAGCTAGTACGCGAATTGTTGGTCATACCTAGCAACCAACTAATAAATAGATGCATTCGGGAATCCAATTTTCCAGATGTCTGGAAGATGGCACTGGTTATCCTTATATTAAAAAAAGGGGATGAAAATGACATGCCCTGTTATCGTCCTATATCATTATTGCAAGTCTTCTCTAAAATTCTGGAGCAGTATATTGGCGATAGAATCTCACAATATATGGAAAAGAATAAACTTCTTACTGAAAGACAATTTGGCTTTAGACATGGATATTAAGTACTGCCTCAGGAATTATGGATCTTGTTTCTTATAACTCAGAAGCTTTCAATGTCACGAAATATGTTAGTACAATGTTCTGTGACCTGAGCAAATCATTTGATTGTGTATCGTATGACCTACTGGTTTAAAAACCTACTGCCTACAGGTTTCGTGATAACACATTAAACTTGTTAAAATTGTGTCTTAATGATCCCAAAAAAAAACAAAGGCTCAACTGAAATGGTTCTTCAGGTGGCCAGATCTATGAACATCCATCTAGAAGCAAATTCGATATGTAAAACATATCTAAAAAATGTGAATAGTATCTGCCAAAGAGCATATTATAAACTAAAATCCACTTATGAATTTAAAAATCTCCTTCCAACAAATATTAAAAGAATTCTCGCTGAAAGTTTGATTCTCTGAATACCAGGATACCTTGATATTGTGTATGGTCCATTTTTGACAAATTTTAACAAATATCGAGTGTAAAAAATCCAAAACTCGTGTGTAAGGTATGTTGTTAACCTGATGCGCAGAGACCACGTTGGTCAACATGTTATTGATCATTTTGGTCATAACATGGACCAGAGGCGATATGTTCACATGTGCTATCTAGTACATAAAATAATAAAAAACGGAGAACCTCAATATTTGGGAGATTTTATTGTGCAAAGGGGTAGCACCCATCGAAATTTATTTTATGGCCGGTTTCCTGATGATGTAGGAATAAAGCTGAGGTTGTTTGTTTATTTCTGATGCTGAGTTTATGCTCTTCCACTCTTGCTGATATTCGCCTCTTAGTTTGCCCTACGTACAACTTTTCACAGTCCTGGCACGGAATGCTGTACACTCCGTGGTTTTCCAGTTTGATTTTATCTTTTGGGTTTCCAAGTAGTTTACCTATAGTTGTTTGTGGCTTGTGTATTGTTTGTATGTTGTGTTTCACAAAAGTTGTACGTAGGGCAAACTAACAGGCGAATATCAGCAAGAGTGGAAGAGCATAAACTCAGCATCAGAAATAAACAAACAACCTCAGCTTTATTCCTACATCATCAGGAAACCGGCCATAAAATAAATTTCGATGGGTGTAGGGAGATTGCCAATATAGAACATTATAAGACCAGAATAATCCGAGAAGAATAGAAATTGAAAAACAAGGTGATTTGAATAAAAGGGACGAATCATTAAAACCACCAACAGTATGGAAGACAATAATCGACAAATCTAAAATCGCAAAAACTCAAGCGCAATTAGCGCAACAACAACAGCACCATCCGGAAAACATAAATAACGACCAACGCCTGTGCAGATATAACCTTCGGCCCCGAGTGGGGGTATAAAAGGAAGCGTCGCAGTCACCAACACAGAAAGAAAGCTTCGAAAATGCCAAATGTGATTTTGGCGAAACGTCAGCAAAACTGTTCTTTTCAGAGCGACAGTAGTGAACGGATGTGCACCCGGAATGAAGGCACATTATATATATATATATATATATATATATATATATATATATATATATGTTATATCCTTTCTCACGACCAATGTCACCTTCAAGTACGATGCCCTTGGTTCCCACCGTATCGGATGTCGGTTATCTCAAGGAGACGGCGAGTACCGAGACGCCTCGTCAGCAGAATCTGCCCAGCAAGCAAGTTCCCACTGACGCAGCATTCGTCTTTCATATAAATAGTGTAAATTGTAAATAAAATCATGATTCGTTTTTAAGCTTCTATACTGTTAGTTTAATTTTGATTTTGTAAATAAAAAAATATTTTTTAAAAAAGTGAATTTTAAGTCGAGTGATATAACAAATTGGCGCAGTCGTGGTAGGATCTGGCAACGTTGGCAGAACAAGAGAACTCTAACTGGCAACGGTGGATCCCAATCCTTCATCCAGAAGAACAAAGAAGCCCCATTTTGTGCATTGTGACGTCATCAACTTGGCAGAACACGCATCTACGGAAGGAACACATAGTGAAGCCCCTGGTAGAACTAACTGCTAAGAACACGACGAGCGATGTTTCTACCCTGTTTGTAAGTAACGAATCATCACGTTTATTTTAAAAATAATATTTAATTAAATACCTGTTCGACTTTTCAAAATCGATCTTACATTTTATTAATTAGTAAAATAATCAATTATTCTGTTAATTGATTTTTCGATAAGCTAATCAATTATTCTGCTAATTGATTTCTGTATTTCTAAGTGTAACAACGTATAATTTGTGTATAATCAGTTATTCTGTTAATTGATTAATTTTAAAATATTTTTTTGGACTTATTTTGACCAGTTATTCTGCTAACTGATCTTCAGATTACATTTGTATTTTTATTACAACAAGAAATATTACACAGTTTTAATTTAATTACACTAACTAGTTAATAAGAACTGTTTATTTTACCTTGGTTGGCATACTACTTTACGTACTGTCTATCAACATAAAATTTCGTAAAATATTTTGTGTTTTATATCCTTTTTATATTATATTGTGCTAGTGTTTATTGTGTTGATATATTGAGTAAATATGACGGAAAATGAAAGAATAACTGCAGGAGCAGCGGTAGCAGTAATCGAACCTTATAAACTTTCCGAGATTTTTTCTATTATCCCCGAATTCGAAGGTGATCAAATATTTTTACAAACCTTCCTAAATGCCTGCGAATGTGCATATGATATGTCTACGGGTAACCAAAAAGACCTTTTAGTGATTCACATAAAAAATAGGTTGCGAGGGAGAGCAGCGCAGCTGATAAGTTCCCGAAATCCACTTTCTTTTCTAGAGATAAAGCAATTACTTAATTCTGACTTCGGAGATACGCGAGATCTATCTTCTCTTATTCAGGACTTACAAAGAATGAGACAACTGCCAAACGAATCTCCTTTGACTTTCCTTAACAGACTTCAAGTCCTAAATGCCAAAATGCATGCCAACATACAAAAATCCATACTCGCACCCAGTCAAAAGGCAGCCCAAATAACATTAATCGAATCCATGTCTCTAAATAGCCTACTTACTGGCCTGGAACCCCGAATTGGCCATATAATACGTGCAGGAAATCCACCTAATCTTTTGGAAGCACAAATTCGCATCAGACGCGAGCTCCAACTATCATATTTCGAATCCCAAAAATCTTCTAGACCCAATCCGCCTGCTAGACCTATTTTTCAAACTAATAAAAGACCTAATGCACAATCCCTTAAATGTCATAGCTGTGGTCGCAATGGTCACTTAGCAAATGAATGTAGATCGCAACAACGTCCTAATGGTTATACTTCCCAGAATTTTAGCAATTTCCAAAGGCCTAATACCAATCAACAATCAAATTCTTTTCAATCAAGCACCTCCTTTCAGTCGAATAGGCCAAACAACGGTCAGCCAAGACCGCAGTACACACCCCATAACCAATCAAACCAAAACAATTTCCAACGTCAAACACCATTTAACAATTTTCAACGTCCTTCAGTAATACAAAATAATCCCCAGCATCGTGCTCATGTTGTCAATTTCGACAATGACCAATATTCCAACAATAACTATTCCGAACCCCAATATGACGAGTATTGTAACCAATACGCAGGAATGTATGAAGATAACCCCGATTACGAATATCAAAATGTTGAAAATATTGATCAACAAGATAAAACGAATTACGATGAATATCAGGATTTTCTTCCCACTTCGAATCAAAACCATCCTCCTATTCGAACAATTTCAAATACCAATGCCGTGACGGAAATCCAAAATCAAATACAAACCCTGAATTTGGACGACATGAACCCGTCATTGAATTTCCCAGAACAACATTTTCTTTAAATCCCCTTCTTGCTGTTAACCCGAAAAATCTATATTACATAAAAGACACATCCAACACTTTTAAACTACTTATAGATTCCGGAGCAGGAATTACGATATTTAAAGAAAACACAGTAAAACAATTTCCCCAACGTTTTCCCGAAAACGTTACGATTCAAGGCATCACAGACCAAAAACTTCTTATCACCGAATCAACCCTAGTTCCTTTTCAAGCCGGAAACCCACATAAAGTTTACATATACGACTTAGATATTGATTTCGATGGTATTCTAGGACTCGACTTTTTAGAACATTATGAATGCACCATCGACTTAAAAAATAAAAAACAACTTGTTACAAATTTTAAAACTTTACCACTGTTTAAGGCAGAAGAAAACCTCGAACAAAATAATAAAAAAACTAACGTAAACAATTCTAACGAAATTAAGATTGAAGGTAGGACCGAACAAATTTTTAAATTACGTTGTGATTTAGTCAAGTTCACATTCCAAACGCAATTGTCCATGTCAATGAAAAAGGCGAATTTCTAACTTCTGTGGTTAATGCAAACGCCATCCCAAAAACCATTAATTTTTCAAATATCGAAATCGAACCTTTTTCTTCTCATTCGCTACTCAATTACAATTTATCTGATAAGCAGCTATCTCCTAACCGCATTCCCAACATTAAGTCCCAACTTCGTTTAGAGCATCTTAACGAAGAAGAAAAAGAAATAATTACCAATCTTTGCGTAGATTTTGAGGACATATTTTACCTCGAAGGTGACAATCTTACCTTTACCAATGAAATTAAACACCAAATTGACACCAATGGTGCAAAGCCTGTTTTCACCAAATCATACAGGTATCCCCATATTCACAAAGAAGAGGTAAAAACTCAGGTTAATAAAATGTTAGAACAAGGAATCATAAAACCCTCTATTTCACCTTGGTCATCTCCAGTTTGGGTCGTCCCCAAGAAACTTGATTCCTAAGGCAAACAAAAATGGAGAGTAGTCATAGATTATCGTAAATTGAATGAATCCACGGTAGATGATAAGTACCCGCTTCCCAATATTTCCGATCTTTTGGATCAGCTAGGCAAGTGCCAGTATTTTACAACCCTGGATCTGGCTTCAGGATTTCACCAGATCGAGATAGACCCTAAAGATATTCCAAAAACTGCTTTCTCTGTCGAGAACGGACACTACGAATTTATAAGAATGCCCTTTGGTCTTAAAAACGCCCCGTCCACTTTCCAGAGAGTAATGGACAACATCCTTCTAGGCATTCTCAATGAACGTTGTCTCGTCTATATGGACGACATCATTGTGTATTCACCCACAATCCATGATCACATCACACGCTTACGCGAAGTTTTTAAACGTCTTCGAAAAGCAAACCTCAAAATACAACCTGACAAATGTGAGTTCCTGAGAAAAGAGGTAGCATACCTTGGTCACCTAATCACTCAGGACGGAGTTAAACCTAATCCCACTGAAATCGATTGTATACAGAAATTTCCAGAACCAAAAAATTCAAAAGACATAAAATCCTTTCTGGGTTTAGCTGGTTATTATCGTAGGTTTATTCCAAACTTTGCGAAAATATCAAAGCCCCTTACCAGATTGTTGAAAAAAGATATCAAATTTGATTTCGACTCAGATTGTCGTCAAGCTTTCGACGAACTAAAACAATTACTGACTTCTGACCCAATTCTCATCTATCCAAATTTCGATGAGCCTTTCCTACTAACAACGGATGCAAGCGCATTTGCGATAGGCGCTGTACTTTCCCAAGGTCCCATTGGCAAAGACTTACCCATTGGTTATGCCTCAAGAACATTATGTAAAGCCGAAACCAATTACTCGACAATAGAGAGAGAACTACTTGCAATTGTATGGGCCGTGAAATATTTTCGTCCATATTTATTTGGAAGAAAGTTCATTCTAGTCACAGATCATCGTCCCCTTACTTGGTTACTTTCTATTAAAGACCCAGGTAGTAGATTAGCACGATGGCGGCTAAAACTAGGAGAATATCAGTACGAAATAATTTATAAACCGTGAAAAATTAATAAAAACGCTGATGCTTTATCTCGAATAAAAGTAAATCATTTCCAAGAATGCGCAAAGCTTCAAACAAAAATATCTGTTTTTGCATCGAATGAGACAGAATCCGAAGAACCTATCGAAGAACCTAAAACCTATGACGACGATGTAATAGCCGAAGAATACAATAAATTCGTAAGCCTTTACGAAACCAGATCCCTGATCGATTATTCTAAAATCGAAACAACCAACGACCAGCTGTTGGATAAGTCACACAAAAATATTATAACATTCTTTCGACAAAATAAATTAGAAGAACTACATCATAAGATTCTTGACGATATTTTCGAGGAAAACATGGAATTTAATCCAAAACAAATAAATATTTTCTCCAGTAAATCAACAAAAAATCGTAAATATTTCATTATTCCTCTCCCGTTTAACCCAGAAACTGTCACACAACTTCTCTTTTACATTCTCTATACCGGTCAAGACGAACTTGACATCTCTTGTACCTATTTCGTGGAAAACACACTCGAACTTCCTATCCTTGAAATATTTTCGTATATTTTTGCAGACAAAAATATAAAATTAAGTATCTGCCAAAACATCACAACAACCCCTAATGAAGACGAAATACCTCAGATCTTAGATCATTACCATCGCGGAAAAACCAACTTACATCGCGGAATTAACGAAACGTTAAGACGCATAAAAGAAAAATACAATTGGCCAGGCATAATAAAAGCCGTAGAAAACTTTATTAAAAGTTGCGAAACTTGCCAAAAAGTAAAAATCTGTCGTAAAAATCTAAGCAGTCCCCTAGTCGTAACAGAAACGCCCAAAACACCTTTTGAAAGAATAAACATAGACATATTTGAATACCCAACTCGAAATTACGCCCTAACAGTACGTGACGAACTAACAAAATTTACACAAGCTTACCCTATAGAGGATAAGACAGCAAAATCTGTTGTTAATACACTTCTTGTATTTTTTCAACATTATGGAACTCCGTTACGTATACATTGTGACTATGGCCGAGAATTCAAAAACACCTTAATGAATGACCTCTGTGAGCTTTACGATATCAAACTAACTTTCTCTAGCGTAGGACACCCTCAATCAAACGGCTCTGTTGAGAGATTTCACGCGACACTTAGTGAAATGATACGAGCTAATCAAACTGAAAACCCTGACGAACACCCGTTTAATGTTCTTCCCTATGCAACTATATGTAATAACAATACCAAAAACAAAACGCACGGTTTCACGCCTTACGAACTTATTTTTGGACACACCTCATCTAGACCACCCGAAATCCTATATAATGAAAAACGTCTTATTTCCAAATATATGCAAGATCTAAACAATCGCATGCAATACCTTTATAAAACAGCCCGAGCCAGAACATGTCAACAAAAAGAAAAAGCCAAAGAGCGCTTCGACCAAAATGTTTCTGCTCACCCCTATGAATATAATGTAGGAGATAAGGTATACATTAAAGAATCGCAAATCAAGGACAAAAGCCAAAATAAATTTAACGGTCCATCCGAAATAATCGAAATTTTACAAAATTCAGCAATTCTGATAAACCCCGAATCTAAACAAAAATCTAAAATAAATTTTGACAGACTGAAACCATACTATGAGTAATTTTTCTCTTCTAGTTTCCTGGCACTTTCAACAGCCACTCAGTCCCAATACACTCTAACACCAATAAACAACACCTTAGGAATTTTCTTTCATGAAGAAGCGACCGTAAAAATCTCAAATGATAAATGGACCCTCCTTGTTTACAAAGACCTCGGACCAATCAAAGAAACAATTAGTAATAATGACAAAATATTAGAAAGCTTATTAAACACTATAGACGAAGACGTACCGCGAATGAAAGCCTTTAAGCCGCAAGTTCAAACTCATGTTAGTCTCCTTAAACAAATATCAAACGCCGTTAACCAAAAGTACACTGAAATAATGGCCGACACTAAAAAGTACATTTTTAGAGAAAAACGTGGTATTCTTAATGGTATTGGAACCATTTGGAAATCAATAACTGGTAATCTTGACGCCTCCGATGGTGAATATTTCAACGAGTGCATCGAAAAGTTAACCCACGATGAATACCAAATAGAAAATCTTTTGAAAAATCAAATATCTGTAACTACCTCTGTTATCAAAAGCTTTAACGAAACCATTCAAAAACTTCAAATTGACGAGGAAACCTTTAATAATGATATTAAAGAAATTTGCGAATCAATTATGGATATTTCCGATCATCTCAAATTTTATCAATCACAACTCGATATCCTAGACTTGTGCGTATCACTAACAGAAAACTATTCATTTATCGAAAATACTTTGAACGATGCTATAAACGCTGTTACATTTGCACGTTTAAAAATTTTGCACAGTTCAATCATCACTCCATACGATTTAGTAGACTCATTAAAGCATATATCGCAGTCATTACAGAAGAATAATCTTCCCTTGCCGATATATTATTCAAGCGTAGCTCAATACCTCGACATAATAGAATTAAAGGCATATCAATTAGATACTAGAATAATTTTTGTACTAGAAATACCTTTAGTCGAACCTGAAAAATACACTCTCTATCACTTATATCCTATACCGATTCTGGATAATCGAACAGGCCTTCATCACATTTTGTCAATAACTAATAAACTAATTGCGCGAAATGATGATTCTTTACTTTATACAACCATCCGCAATATGAAGTCCTGCAAACCACTAGGCAACCGTATGTTCATCTGTTCCAACATCCTGCCATACCCAATTGATACTGATGCAGTCTGCGAGGCTCAGCTTCTGAAGAGACTTGATCATCTACCCAGAACATGCCAAGTTTTAGTCATTCTTGCCAAAGACTATAACATTCAAGAAATCAGTCAGAATTTATGGTTGATAGCTGTTGCAGACCCTCTGCCCGTCACAATAAAATGTGGATCCAGAGATATAGAGACTCAGATCATCAACACAAATACTTTGATGAAACTTCAACCCGATTGTAGTGCCTTCGTTGGGAGTACAAGAATTCGTGCCCAGAAATCAGTTGATGTTTACGACAACGTAACCTACAATTACCACCCAGTCAACATCCCTTTTGACTGCTGTAACCATATGCCAGAGAATATTCACTTACCAGATTTGAAGCCTCTGAAGCTAAACAAAATAGATGTAGAGGACCTGAACATAGCCTAGCACAAGCTAAATCAGTATGCCGATCAGCTGGATCAATTGGTAAATCAGCCGTTCGTGAAAAAACACATAAGTTGGTTCACGATTCTTACAATAACACTCATCACACTGATTGCCTTATACATCTTTTCCAAATGTCGAAGACGAACGCGTAACATCAAGATTGGAGTAGCCACTAGCAACGATGACAATCCACCCTCTCCACCTAAAAGAGGATCTAACGTTATACAATGGAGAAGAATAATTCCCAGAAGGAGACCGAGCA
This sequence comes from Kuschelorhynchus macadamiae, assembly GCA_030620095.1. NCBI lineage: Eukaryota > Metazoa > Arthropoda > Insecta > Coleoptera > Curculionidae > Kuschelorhynchus > Kuschelorhynchus macadamiae. The sequence goes on along the minus strand of JAUTXW010004464.1, from coordinate 461,895 downwards.
TCCGCCTTGGCGACCCGATTGAAGAAAGTGAAGAGATTGAACTCAACCTCAATAAGCAGAAGACCTGAAAGTTGTCACCACGCGTCAACTTTCATCTTAATGGGGGAGTTGTTATATCCTTTCTCACGAGCAATGTCACCTTCAAGTACGATGCCCTTGGTTCCCACCGTATCGGATGTCGGTTATCTCAAGGAGACGGCGAGTACCGAGACGCCTCGTCAGCAGAATCTGCCCAGCAAGCAAGTTCCCACTGACGCAGCATTCGTCTTTCATATAAATAGTGTAAATTGTAAATAAAATCATGATTCGTTTTTAAGCTTCTATACTGTTAGTTTAATTTTGATTTTGTAAATAAAAAAATATTTTTTAAAAAAGTGAATTTTAAGTCGAGTGATATAACATATATATATATATATATATATATATATATATATATATATATATATATATATATATATATATATATATATTATATGCCAGCATACAAAAGTACTTCCATACGTCAACAGATTGGTTTTAAAAAACATTTGAAAAAAAGGAAATGTGATAATAACCTAATATAAAAATAGTCAAAAGAAAGAAGTATATATAACTTAATATTTTAAAAAAACATTTAAAATTATTTATTTAAAAGGTTACATATCACAGATGGTAATTCACAACTAGTATAAAAAAACAAAGAAAAATTCCATACAGTGCATGTGGAAAATATCTCTTCTACTGGTCCTTTCAAAAATATTTGAAAAGTGTATGGCATCTCACATAATTGAGTTTTTTGAGTCGAAGAACTTATTCACCAATTCTCAGTTTGGCTTTAGAAAACATCGCAGTACAACCTTGGCAATTTTGGAACTTGTCTCTCAAATTATATAGGGTTTTGAATGGGGCAGCTTTATATCATCAAACTTTTGTGACTTAAGCAAGGCTTTTGACTGTGTCCCACACCATCAGCTTTTAATGAAGTTTGAACACTATAACTTTCACCATGATAGTCTGGCACTTATTGCAAGCTATCTTGGAGGTAGGTTTCAGAGAGTTAAGGTGGGTGGGGTGACATCTGCAAGAAGAGAACTTACCGTGAAGGTCCTACAGGGATCTGTTTTAGGACTCTTACTTTTCCTGATATATATAAATGATCTACAGAAAGCAGACCTCAATGCACACTAAACACTTTTTGCGGATGACATCACTATCATCTGTGTAGGACAAAGCTTTGAGAGTGTTAGGGCTTCTTCTGCAAACGCCCAGAAAAAAGCTAACCAATGGTTTGCGGCAAATAGACTCTTTTTAAATATTGATAAGACACAAAATATGATTTTCTCTTTAAGGCATATTCTAGATATTTCTTCTATTTGTTAGGTTTCTTGGGGTCCACCTGGACAAAGTCTCCTTTGAAATGTTCATGTGGATGAGCTTATTAAAAAGCTTTCATCCAACATTTTTTTACCACGCAACCTGGCACAATGTGTATCACAGTCTGTTTTAAAACAAGCATATTTTTCTTTATGCCATTCTCATATTGCTTATGCTTTAATTGCATGGGGTCACAGTAGCAGTGCTTCGATATTTCGACTTGAGAGACGAGCTATCAGAGTTATCTCGGGCACACCTTATCGAGATAACTGCAGACAGAACTTCATATGTAATGATGTCCTAACATTACCATCAATATATATTCTTAAAACCTTCTTTATATTAGGTCTCATATTGATCAATACACAGCCCATGAGCAGCATGCACATATTAGAATCAAATAATACATTACAAATTAAAATTTATAGAATATATTAGAAAGCCAAGTGCAGAGAACAATAAGTTGAAGTGGGTTCAGGTATACACCAATCACAATCATGTTGACAGAAACTCGGCAACTGTATATAGCTCTGCGTCAAGAATACATTGCTGAACAGCCCCCTGGAAGCATGACCTGCCCAACATTTCCTTCGAATTTGGTCGAAGCTTATCGAAGTACTTAATGCAAGAGTACACTGGACTGCGTTCTGAGAGAGTGAGTCTATGCACAGGAAAATCAAAATCAAGTGACCTGGTGTCGAATAGATATATGTTGATTAAACAATCTTTTATTTCTATGCAGAAACATCACACACTCAAAGATATACAGTCCGGCCAACGTGAACAACTCATGCCTCTGGAAAATCCCTCTGCAAGATTCCCGCTAGCCCAGGCCCAGGACTATACGCAGTGCCCTCTTTTGAATTAAAAAAAAAACCCTCTCAATGCCAACACAGCTACACTAAAAGATAACCCCAAATCTGAGGAGTGATTCAAAATTTGCATGATAGGACATGAGCAATGTTTTTGTCTTGAAGTAGTTTCTTTTGGCTCGCAGTAAAGAACAACAGCTATTCAACTTACCGCTTATATATTCAATCTCCTTTTCCCAGTTAAGGTGACAATCAATAAAACCTACAAGTTTTGCCCCATCAGAAAGAGATACCTCTCCAGACAACAAATCGGCATGATCAGGAACCCAAGCAGATGATCGCTCAGTTCTAAATAAAACAAAAGGCTGATTTACCTGGATTCAACAAAAGATTATTCTCTCATAATACTCGTAATAAGAAAAATTTACTATTAAACAATTTGAGATTAAATAGGTTTCGAGATGGCCTAGGGCATCTAGCAGTTAAGTTTTTTAATGAACTTCCTGAGCGTTTGAGATACTTGCTGATCAATAGTTACAAGAATAAAATTAAGACACTTCTCGGGGGTCGGGCCTTCTACTCTATAAATGAGTTCCTTAACTGTAATTTAAATATTTAATAAGTGATGCAGTTTTTATATATTATGTGTCTTTTTAATAAAATTTTATTTGTTGTCTGTATATTATCTTTCTTTAATTGTCTCACTGACTTCTACCCATAAATTTTTATATTTTTATTTTTCACATATATCTTCTGTGATAGTTTTAGTTCTTGATTGTGTCATATCCGATAGTGAAAGACCTGTAAATTTGTTTTTTTTACTTTTCAATGTTTATTCGAATTATTATTTTTGTAAATTTAATTATTTTGTAATCCTTTTATTGTTTCCCACTGTTTTGACTTGTGTAAGTACTTGTTACCATAGCACCAATAAATGATTTTATTTTGATTTGATTTGATACATGGAATATACATAGACAGAATACAATAATTATATAATAAATTAGAATCAATCTCGCAGAGGTTGTATTATTTCCTCCAAAAGGGTCCTCTCTGGATGGGTTCTAGTCCTGTTATCAGGTGGACCAATTCTGTTTTTACTATATGTAAATGATTTAACTTTCCTAAATATCCAGGGTCGTTTTACATTATTTGCGGACGATACATGGCGTGGCTGTGAGAAGGATTTGAGCACCATTATGTCGGAAGATATTGAAAGTGTTAAAGCATGGTGTAACTCGAATTCCCTTTGCTTCAATGTTAAAAAAAACAATATTTTATCTTTTAAATTTGCACTTGGTTCTCTTGAGTTTAATGACCAGGGGTGCGATTTTGCACTTATCATTTCGTTAGTTAACGAAAATTTTCTCCGTTCGGAGAGCTGTTCGGCATGACAATCGGATTTTCCGATCCTGGTTAGTTAAAAACCAACCTACTACTAAAGCCGCCATTTTCGGAATCTGTCAGTTCTTGAGTTTTTGATAATATCTAAATTTACTGCCTTGGAGTTTAATTTCGTAAGGTAAAAAATAGTTTTGATTACTTGAAAGCTAAGCCATGATATATTAGCATATGCATCATATCGTAAATAATCAACAGATGTCAAAATATTCAAGAAAATCATGAAAACATGGAACCTCCAAATAGGCAGCAAGGATACGAAACTCGTAAAAAAATCCTTCAAATTAAACAAGGTAAGCTAATCTGTTTAAAAAATATCTATGCCATATTATTATGAAACCTGTTCATTTTAGTTATTAATGAATCATTATTTTTAATTCAGTAAATTCTTTCCTGATTTGATCATTTTGTTGGAAGTACTGGAAAACATAAAACGTTATCCTCAAAATGTACTCCTTTTGAAGAAATATTTAACAAAGTTGTGAATATTCTGTTTAAATATTAATTACATTATGTGCTATATGGTGCAAAATTCTATTACATTACGTATTTTAATTTTAAAAGAAAAGGTGACCTATGTAAATTTCTAATCCAGCACCGTGGCTGTTATGCAACCACATAAACATCATACATCCATCCGCCTTTGAAACGGGGTGCGCCTTCCACAGAAAAATAATATAATAATATAAGCGAAATGCGTTCCTCGGGAGAACAAAACGTTTTAAACTTAGAGTAAGAATAAAAATCTTACTCTAGGTTGTAATTGCCCGTTGTTACTGGGGAATGGCCCTTCCTATTTTAAGAATAGGCAGTATTTTATTTAATTTTTGTCTCTCGTAACCTAACCTAACTTTTTTTAGTTCACAAATACACAGTAAACAAGGAAGTCGAACAGCTGATGGATCACTTTCGGAAACATAACAGTGGTTTAATAATGGTGTATTTAAGTATTACAAAATTAAACATAAATTCCAGTAACTAGGAACCAACTTAAGAATAATATTTTCTATTGATGGAAAGAAAGAAGCAATAAGGGCAGTTGAATCTAGATTATTATCATAATACTGTTACAGGTGGGCATGAATTTGTATATTTTTAAGCAAATAGAATGTACTTGCTAAAATTATATTTTATTGTCTATGTATAACTTGTAAACAAAAGTATTCCTTAACAGATATTATCAAAGAAAATTCATAGTGTAAGCTGTTATCTTCTTTGGTATTATATATTTTCACTGTTGAGGGAGAAATGAAATAATCTTTGTTTTTCTTTAAAAGAACTATAGTTGGAATTATATAATGTTATAATTATTAGAGAAGGGAAATAATTATTTATATTATATTACACACTATGTGGTGTATGCCACATTTATTGATTATAGCATTATTTTTACTTTTTTGCAGAATATGACACTAAAAAGAAGGGAATAATACAAGAAATGATGTCAAGTATTTTCATTTACCTTTCACATACTTAGTCAATATAAGGAAGAACAATTACCGAAGCACAATTATAAATTCCTCGATAAGCTGTTTTGTTGATTCAAATTTGAACTCGACCATTTCGATTGTAGAAGATATATACCTGTGTAAGTATTAATTGTGATTATTTTTTTTTTTTTTTTATAAAGAAACTTACTGTAATATTAAACTTAAACAGATAAGGCTAGTATAATTCATAAGCTTATGTTTAGCAAAGTCAACTGCAAAACATACCTATGAGTTTGTTATTATAACAAATCATCAGTTTACAGTATCAAACAGAATTTAACACTTGAAATCTTGTTTGATTTGACTAATTGTTTTTGCACTGATATTCTGTCGGAAAACAGCAGCAAGATAATGCACAGCAACTCAACTGATGAATGGTGCACTTATTTTTTATTATATTATCCATTAAACTTTGTGCTACACACCTCGTTATGTTTTATATGTTTGTCTAATTTCTTACAGTGTGATTATATGACTTAATAAGTTCATTATGTTTAATGGAATTTATTTGTTTATTCTTATGTAAAATTGTACAGGGTGCCTGGTTATATTTTAAATGGTATCCTAGAAGCCTTATTCTATGAGTTATCAGAAAACTTTAAATACAAATCTTTTTGGATTTGAACAAAATCATTATTCATTAATTATTCTTGCCGATTATAAATATACTAGGTTTAAACTTTATCTCTAAAGATAACAGAGAGAAATTTTAGAAAAACCCTGCCTTAAGAGGCAATGTGTAAGAGAGAGATGGAGAAAGCTCCAATCTCAGATTAAGAATAGACATGATAAGTAACAACACGTCAAAAATTGTCCGAGAAGCCTCGTCTTCCGTCAGCTATGAAAATATTATTAGAGGACTCCACCGGATTGGTCAGAACTGACACCACGCGGTCCCATCGTTCGGCGTTTCCGAAACAACGAAGCGGCTACATTTGTTTATGGTTGTTTGGTTAGGCGCTTTGTCATTTCTTACGTTGTTACGTTTGATTCAAGGTGTTTACGAGTGATTTTATGTAAAGTTTTCATTGCAAGAACGTTTTGATATCCCTTGAGGCATTCACAATGACTAAAAAATGTGTGGTTTGTGCAAAAACAGGAAAATCAGGACGTTGTTTATCATTTCATAGGTAAGTAAACATAAATATTTCATGGTCGGAACCTCAGAGGAGGCCACTGGATTTAGTGTGTTCTGTTTTCAAATAACTGTTATTAGATCTTTAAGTTTATAGTGGCAAAACCATTTAAGGAATGAAGATGATTTTTGTATTTCTATTGACAAAAACTAAGAAATGGAAATTAATAAAGGTACTTATTTGAGATTTCATCAGCAGTTCCTACAGGAATGTCATCTTGTGTTAGAGCCAGGGTATAAAAAATGTATTGCTTGGTTCCTTGTGAGATAGTTTACGAAAATAAATAAAAAGCAAAGAAGTGCCTTGCTATGTTTCAATTTAAAAAGTCCTGTGCCCCATGATCTACTTTTTTTATAGCTCTCAGGCCTAGGGTTGTAGTTAGAGGGTTCCTGTGCTCAGCCTAACTATTTTTTAAATGATAATCATACTATATTTTATTTGCAAATAAAAATGTAAAATATTATTTTATATCCCCCTCTTATATTTTCTAGCTTCAGCTAAACTGGTAAAGTTTAGGGCAAAAATGAATGTTGTATATATTTTTAGATTGCTTGGTGTATTTGTTATTTTATTTAGTTTCCTATTAAAAAAAAAAACAGGCTGAGTAAGGGCCCACCATAAACATAAATACTTAGACTTTGATGTCCATATACATTTAAATTCAATTTTGTACCTAGATCTGGACAATTCTCTTATACAAATAAAATGTTGCTTGCAGGTCATTTTTATCTCTCCCTTGTAGACCAAAGCGAAAATTAAAATGACTTGCAAATAAACTTTTGTTATCATATCAGAACCCTGTAGATGAGGGTAATAAAATTGTATTTAAATATTAGGAAATATAGAAACGCTCTTCTTTAATTTTTATTTACCTACCAATTATTATTTTAATGCTTGTTTAAGATTTCCTACAGATGAGAGAAGAAAAGATGCATGGCTCAAATCTCTTGCATTGGAAAATGCTAATAAATGGCATTATGTATGTTCCAGGCATTTTCAATCAAAAGATCTGGCTTAAAAGTTTTAAAATTGGATGCTGTGCCATTTTTGTCTTTAGAATCTAGGTGAGTATATTATGTGTATATATATATATATATAAATTTTATATATATATGTATATATATATATATATATATATATATATATATATATATATATATATATATATATATATATATATATATATATATATATATATCCGTCGGTCTGTCTGTCTGTTTTTCTACTTTTCCGATTGACTTGGTTGGTAACATTTTGGTAAAAATCCAATATGGCGAAATGGCAGCCTAGTGAAAAAAATTTTGGTACGAATCCAAGATGGCGGAACAAAATGGCGGCATTATAAATTATTTCAAAAATTCGGCCTGAAAAACTACTTAGTGAATTGATTTCAAATTGTATGCCTTCACTAGTTTTATTGTGTTACTAATTCAACATGGTGGGACAAAATGGCGGCCAAATAAAAGGTTTGTAATCGTGAAAAAAAAATGATCCTCTCAGATTTTACATATCTTCGCGTTTTAGTCTCGCGGGTTAGCTTAAAAACTACTTACCAGAATGACTTCAAATTTTAGTCAAAAATTAAAGGTTATATGGGTATGATCTGATAATAGTTTGGTAAAAATCCAATATGGCGGAACAATGCTAAAAAAATTATTACTAAAAAAGTAATTATCGAATATACCTCAAATTTTGCACAAAAATCAAGTGATTTTGATATGAATCCAAGATATTAATATGATATAGAGAAACACTGGTAAAATTATGGTACGAGTTTAAAATAGCGAAACAAATGTAGGCTAAATAATTTTTTTAAAAAGTCAATTAAAAAATCTTGTTCATCTGAATTTTGCTGAAAAATTAATTGTGAAATGGGACACACTGATATAAATTCAACATGACAACAAAATAGCTGTGTGTCAAAAATTGCGTATTGACTTTATTTTAAATTATGCTGGAAAGTCAAGGTGACATAGGTAGAAATAAACTGGTAAAATATTGGTAGAAACCTAATATGATGGAACAAAATGGCGTCCAATAGATATCTTTTAAAAGACAGTATATTTAACACATATTATATACTGTGACTATGTTGTGAACTAAATTGGGACACACTTCACTATTTCTAACAAATGGAAAAAAATCATAATGAGGGAAGTTCTTGGTAATATTGAGATTAAATACTTCCTGTATTTTTTCCTTCATTGGCATCCCAAGTTTTTTTTGTTTAATACATTTATCTATAAAGCAATAAAAGTATAAACACAAAAAGAAAACATACATTAGTGGCTAAAGGCCTTTGACTTAGCGATGATAATAAATTACTTAAATTTTTAGGAATGTTAAAGCAGAAAGTGTTCGCCGAGTTTTATTTTCCAAGCCAGAAACATTATCCAATACAGGAAATTCAAACGATCACATGATTGACATACCATCTACTAGTGAAGTTACTAGTTCTTTTGTTATGATTCCAGCTCCAAAAAGGTATGTTTGAGTTATTTTTATATCATTTTATTATAAACATTTCAAATTGAAAAACGTTTCTACAATCTACTGGGTGTAAATGAATATGCCTGCCAAACTTCTAGGGTGGTTAAAGTATGTAAAATAAATAAACTTATCCAGAAATGCATAGTTTTTATATAATTCTTTCTTTCGTAAGAAGGGAATATTGTAGTTTTGTTCCTTTAAATTTTGCACAAAAAACAAGTGATATAAGGATAAACTGCTAAGACTTTGGCCCTGACCCAATATGGCGGTTAATAAATTGTTTTAAAAAAATATTTATTTAATCGACTTCGAATTTTAGGAAAAATTAAATGTTATAATACTAGTAAAATTTGGGTGTAAATCTAGTATGGCAGAATAAAATGGACGCCTATTGAAATGTTTTAAAAAATTAGTAGGTATACAAAACTACTTCAATTGACTTCAGATTTCTGACAAAAATCAAGTATGATTGAAATGAATTGATAAAATTTTTGTGGAAAAATATCGATATCACCAGGCATCCATGATGAAACATTACTTTATTAAATGATATAAAAAATATTACGTTTATTTTATTTCATAATAGAAAATCAAAACTATAAAAAAAACATTAAAACTAAGGAAAAGAGAAAAATGTAATGATAATCGAAAAAATTATTAAAATATGGGTACTAGTACTAGTCAAGAAATGTTTATTTCTTTCTTAATGATTCGCTATATAACAATTGTCGCAAAGCATATATTGTCAAAAAACCTAGTCACAAATACTGATAATATTTTTGAGAAAGATTGAATGTTGTTGCCAGAAATATTAAAACTGTATTATAAAATCTCACCTTGATTGGGAATAAAATGCTACTCCAAGCAGTATCAATTGAATGAAAAACTAACCATATAAAAAATTGCACATCTGCAACGTCCAAACAAATGCATTTTTTTGCTACTTCTTCATTGTTAAAACCCTCTTTAGAAAGTGAACTATGGCCCAGTTTAGTCTTGCATGTAGTTATTTATTAATATGTACAGGGTTTTAATTATATTTTCACATCTACCTATAGCTTTAAATATAAGAGATACAAAATAAATTTTAAATTCAAAAGTAGAATTTTTTTATTATCTTTAACCATGTATGTTATTATTTTATTAGTTGGATCTCTTTTAGCTGGTTATAAATATAGAGTTTGATGTCTGTATCCTTGAGGACACTCAAGAAAATTGACAAAAACTGTCATAAGGAGCATTGTATTCCTGTTGATCACATTTAGGTATTAAAAGTAAAAAGGTTCATTCTCTTTGTAATACATTGTGTCTTATGGCAGGGTTTTTTTTAAGTTTTATGGGTTGTTTTTTAAGATAAGGTATAATATTTAATATATTGATAATTGGCAAGAAGAGATGGATTTAATGACACTGATAATCCATTTGAAAATATATATAAATTTTCTGTTTCTTTTTTTAGACAATTTTTTAAAGTTGACGCATGCAAAATGCTACAACTTTTGTACTTGTTCTTTGTATATTTTACAGTTAAAAGTGTACATAGGTATCAAATTATAAATGAAATTCATTACCATGGAAGTTCTGGTAAAAGTCCTATACAGATGAGTTTTTCTCGATTACCCAGAAGTTCCATCATAATGAATCTTTCATTTTGTGTAAATAACGATAATTAAGTAGTGAGCCTCTCTCTCTGTCTAAGTGCAGTACAGAAACTATGCATTTCTGGACATGAGTTTATTAGTAAAAGTTTATTTATTTTACACTATCTTGGTTTTCTTTGTATAATAAGAATGGAAATATTTTTTAGAACAGATGTACATTCACCAGATTGTTTAACATCAAAAACTCAGACTGCTTCTGAGGGTGTTTCAGAATGTACTTTATCAGTATCAAATAGATCTGAAAGTACCTTGACAGTATCTGAAAGTAGTACACTAACTGCTTCAGAAATTGAGGAGGGTAATTCAGAGCAGTCCAGTCCTAATCTTAACATTGCTGTTATAGCACAGATTGGGGATCAACTGGGCAAAAGGTAAATGCTGAAACTAAAACTAAAAATTGCATTTTCTATAATTAATAACATTTCAGACATATGGATCATTCTACTTCCAGTTCTTTGAGTACCACAACATTGTTTGAAGACAGTATTGACGTGGCCCAGAAAATTGAGCAGTCCATGGAACCACCAAAAAAAAGGTAATATATTTTTGAGTTTTAGAGAACCTTTTAATTTGGTAATTTATTGATTTATCAAAATGCAGCTCTGATCCCAATTATTGGTTATAGTTTCCACTCCTAATTAAATTTTTAAAATTGTATGTAAAAGTTAAATGTTTTTTTTTTCTATTACAGAATGAAACGGAAAATATATGTTGGCGATATAACCAGTGGAGACTTGGCAACTCCAAATAAGGCAAAAAAATCCTTCAATTTAGTTAAAACCCAGTTAACTAAATACCGAAAAAAGGTGGACACATTGCAGAGAATCAACAGGAGAATGCGTGCAAGAGTGACAAACTTGAAAAGTCTGTTGAGATTTTTAAAACAGAAAAGTATGATCTCTGAAAGTGCTCAGGAAACTATTGAGGTAAATAACAGATAAAACTATAAAACTGTTGGTAATTAAATCAAATGCAGTTGCCTTTTAAACCTCTATTTGTATTTCTATTGATTTAAGTTGACATTACACATTTACATATACTATGATTGTATATTAATGATAATATGTGACTCAAACATATTATCCAATTTCACCCTAAAGATTTTAAAGTGACGGCAACTGAAAATAGGTTTTAATTTTAACATAAAAATATTAATCAAACCGTACTCAAATGTATGGATTATTAAACAACAGCTATTTTTTTTGTAGGCTTCACTAGCAGGACCAATATCTGAAATGGTTAAGAGGATTTTAAAAGGTTCTAGAAGTCAACAGTATTCTCCAGCATTACGAGCTTTTGCTTTAACTTTACATTTTTATTCGCCTCGTGCATATAATTATGTGCGGGAAAAGTTTAATAAATCTTTACCTCATCCTTCCACTGTGAGCAAATGGTATCAAACAATTGATGGTTCTCCAGGGTTCACCCAAGAATCGCTAAATGCACTGAAGGTAAAAGTTTCTGCAAATAGAGAGCGGGGAAAAGAAACCTTTGGTAACTTAGTTATGGATGAAATGTCTATTAGGAAAAAGGTAGAATGGGTGGGAGACAAATTTATAGGTTATGTAGACATTGGGGCAAATTTAGAAGCTGATTCGTTACCCGAAGCAAAAGAGGCTATAGTATTTCTTGTTACGAGTATAAATGGAAACTGGAAGATACCTGTGGGGTATTTTTTCATTGATGGGTTGTCAGGTAACGAAAGGGCAAATTTAGTCAACCAATGTCTACAATTTTTATCTGCCTCGAGCATAACAATTGTATCACTTACATTTGATGGGGCTGCTTCTAATATTAGCATGGCTAATCAACTTGGTACTAACCTTTCGGACCCTAAAAATCTTAAAACATATTTTGATCATCCGATCACAAAAGAAAATGTGTTCATATTCTTGGATATTTGTCATATGATTAAACTAATAAGAAATTGCTTAGGAGATATGAAAATTTACAAACTGGAGATGGCAAAATAGTCAGTGGGCATTACCTTAATGAGCTTGTAAACATTCAGTGTAATGAGGGGTTACATGCAGGAACAAAAATTAAAAAACGTCACATGCAATATGCTAGAGAAAAAATGAGGGTCAAAATCGCATCTCAAACGTTTAGTAAAAGTGTTTGTGATGCACTGAAGTTTTGCGAGGAAGATCTAAAACTAGATGCTTTTCGTGATTCTTCTGAAACAGCTAATTTCTGCTTGTTGTTTAATGATGTTTTTGACATCTTAAACTCTCGAAATAAATTTTCTTCATACCCATATAAAAAAGCATTTTCTTCAGAAACAGAAGACATTTTTTTACATAGATTTTCAGATCTAAGAAAAATGATCTTAGGACTAACTTTAAAAAATATTCCTGTAACATATGGGCCACGAAAAACAGGGTTTTTAGGATTTCTTATAGGAATGACTAGTTTTAAAGCTATATATAATAAGTATGTAAAAATCGAAGGTAGGTTAGATTTTTTGTTAGGATATAAGTTTAGTCAAGACCATCTTGAAATTTTGTTTAGTTCAGTAAGAAGTATGCATGGCTTTAATAATAATCCAACCTGCAGGCAATTTCAGTCAGCATATAAAAAATTGCTTATATCCAGAGAGGTAAGAGGTGCTGAAATGGCCAATGCTATTACCTTGGATAACACTCTTATTTTAAAAGTGTCAAGTAGAAAAATAACCATTGATGACAATAAAGATTTAGAAACTAGGGAGGAGTATAAATTACTATGCCAAGAATTGGATGATCCCGATTTTTTTTCACGAACAGGATGGCAATTTTCATCGTTTTTGTCTGAAGTAATAACGTACATCGCCGGTTTTGTTGTTAAGTCTTTAAAAAAATGTGTCACTTGTTCTAAATGCCTTGCTTTATTAGAAAGCAACGAGACTACTTCTCTTTTGCAAAAAAAGAAAAACTTTTGGAAATCTCGTCAAAGCTTCATCATTTGTAATAGATATTTGTATATGGGGTGAAAAGGTGTTCAGGCGGCAGAGTGACACCTTTATTTTTAATTCTAAATCAAATAAAATTATGGATGTAATCATACATAAAACTATACAGCTGTTGCCTACCAAAATTTTTTCGCAGTTTGGTGACCATATTTTTGATGGAGAACTTTTGGATAATCATCAATTTTCGTTAATAAAACTTATTTTAAAGAGATATTTCACGATTAGATTTCACCATGAAACCAGGAAAAAAAGCGATGAGGTAAAGAAAAGAGTTCTGAGCATTCTGACACATCTGATATTGTACCAAAACCAATAGTTATTAAGTTTAGTTAGTATATTATTATATTGGGTTAAGGTTTTAATTGGATTATATAGTTATTTACAATATAGCTTGTTTTTAGTAACTCTTATATTTTTTTTCTTTGTTATTTTGGCCATATCCAATTTCAATGGAAAGTGACCTACCTCAAAAGAAGAATAACTGTTTCTACAAGAGGTTTTGAGAAAGACATTATGTTATAGTTTTTATATTAAAAGTGCTAATATCATATAGTACTGTTTTTTTTGCAATTTTAATTACTTCTCTTTGAATCATTTATGCCAACCGGCCTAAAAAACATTGAATTCCCATAACCATAACTAGTCATAAAGGTTTTAAAATAAGTTTTTAGCTAAATTCACAGCATAATTGATAAAGAAAGTGTCTAATTTATTACGAAAAATATTCTCTGGCTTGATTTTTTTCCTACCTGTTTCGAAATTAACAATGACCCAAAAAGTTTTATTGTAATCACAGTAATCCAATTTTTGTTTGGTAATAGTTTTTCTTAGCCTCAATAAGTGTGTTATTACAGTTTTTTTTACATTTGTTATATAAATATATTATATTTCCTTGCATTGGGTGATTTTGTTTCCATAACACAAGAGTATTCTTAGCATCTCTAATCTTCTAAGTAACCCAGTGTTCCAATGGAAAAATATAGTAATGAAAAGTTTGACGAAAATTGCTATATTTTAAATCAATACTTTTCTCGGCACAAACATCTAGCCTACTTTCTTCACATAAATATAAAGCAAAATTGTTATATTGGTTTTGGCTTAAAATAGTATTGTAGCAGTGTTTTTTTTTTTCTATAAGTTGTTATATAGTTTACGAATTATCTGTGTATTTTTGTATACGTTTTCTCTTTTAATTTAAAATATTGATATTATTATTATAGTAAATTTTAGATAACTTGCGTCATCCGCAAAATATGAAGATAACTTCACAGTACAGATTCTATAAAAGTGATCTGTTTGTTACGAATATATTTTAACCTTTTACATCATATCATCTGAAATTCTAAATTTTATTGTATAAAGCTTGTATTAGTTTTGGGCTACTATGAATTTAATCTTTACGTTACAGTCTGTGAGTATCTATTTTAATAAGTTAATGTCAAGATTGTCATTGATTGCTAAATAAATAATATAGAAATTTTGTACCTATGTATATTATTATATATATATATATAAAATATACGTTTCTTATATATATATATATTCAGTCATATAATATATATATATTATGGAAGCATAATATATATATATATATATATATATATACATATATATATATATATATATATATATATATATATATATATATATATATATATATATATATATATATATATATATATATATATATATATATATATATATATATATATATATATATATATATATATATATATATATATATATATATATATATATATATATATATATATATATATATATATATATATATATATATATATATATATATATATATATATATATATATATATATATATATATATATATATATATATATATATATATATATATATATATATATATATATATATATATATATATATATATATATATATATATATATATATATATATATATATATATATATATATATATATATATATATATATATATATATATATATATATATATATATATATATATATATATATATATATATATATATATATATATATATATATATATATATATATATATATATATATATATATATATATATATATATATATATATATATATATATATATATATATATATATATATATATATATATATATATATATATATATATATATATATATATATATATATATATATATATATATATATATATATATATATATATATATAAATATATATATATATATATATATATATATATATATATATATATATATATATATATATATATATATATATATATATATATATATATATATATATATATATAATATATATATATATATATATATATATATATATATATATATATATATATATATATATATATATATATATATATATATATATATATATATATATATATATATATATATATATATATATATATATATATATATATATATATATATATATATATATATATATATATATATATATATATATATATATATATATATATATATATATATATATATATATATATATATATATATATATATATATATATATATATATATATAATATACAGTACAACTTCGACAGTCCGGACACACGATACACCGTACACTCCAGTAATCCAGACGCTTTTATCGTCCGGACTGTTAAAGAGTTTACCTCTATAGTCCGGACAGTAATTCGCAAACGTTTTTAAACGTCACCTCACATTCGTGTCCCTGCGTGTTTTCGACTTAAAATAATAGAGTCTAGTGTGGTTTACAGTTTCCAAGCGAGAAGCACGCGTTTTTTTATCTGTCTTGTTTTCGCGCTTTAAGTGTAAATATATGTGCAATTTGTAATCATGTCAAATAAGCGTCAACATATTACATTAACTCTTAGTGTAACTCTTAAAGTGCAAAATCCTAGATAGTATTGAGCATGGCGCTAAGTTACGAGAAGTAGCTAGAACATTTAAAGTACCGAAGTCCACTGTATACGATATCAACAGAAATAAGAAGAAAATCAGAGAATATGTAGCCCAATCATTTCAAGGATTAGAGAAACGGAAAGTAATGAAGAAATGTGAAAATCCAGAAGTAGAGCAAGCATTATACACATGGTTTTTGCAACAACGTAATAAACATGTCCCCATCTCGTCTGATATTTTGTGCACTAAAGCAAGATTTTTTTATGAGCAAATAACTGGTAGAAATGACTTTTTGGCTAGTTCAGGATGGCTGGATAAGTTTAAAGGAAGATATGGAATCCGTTTTTTGAAAGTGTGTGGTGAACGAGTTTCTAGTGATGTAAATGCGATACAGCCATTTCAGCAAAATTTTTTGAGAGTGGTTAGTGAAATGAATTTAAGCAGAGCGCAAGTTTATAATTTTGACGAATCAGCTGCATTTTGGAGAGTTTTGCCTGATCAGACATGGGTACACAATGAAGAAAAATCTGCCCCTGGAAGGAAAATATCAAAGGACCGTGTCACTTTTATGCCTTGCTGTAATGCTTCAGGAAGCCATAAGCTTCCCCTTTTGGTTATAGGGAAAGCTGAAAACCCCAGAGCTTTTAAAAATGTTGAGTTGCCAGTGATATATAAGGCAACCAAGAGAGGGTTG